>JAQPZY010001668.1:8020000-8453841 GCA_029931535.1 Margaritifera margaritifera
ATTATGGTTGTTCAAACCACGGTCAGTCACTGGCATAAACTACCGTTGATGCACTCTGTGCATATTTACGTTGCTACTTTGAAAAGTTCTGTCAACGTACTCTCAATGCAGGTGACGGCATGTGGTTGCAGCAAAATTAAGAGAACTTGAGAGCAAGGCGATAACTACCGACCATGGATAGACGTTTACTAATTCTAGCGTATAGGGGTTTGACGAAGGAACACTGTGCTTTAGAGACCTAAAGTATGTGTACAAATGCTTGTTTTTTGAAAGGGCATATTTGGTTTCAACAAACAGTTGGAAAACATTAAACAATCGCCTATCTTTGCTACAATTAAAGACTATAAGCAATTAGATTTTAATAAATACTTATTTAAAGCTCTTGTGATCCGATGCTGAAACTATTCCTCGTTTTCACTCAAATAAAAGCAGTGCAAAATTTACTAAGTGTACCATAAATCGCGTAACCTATAATGATAGTTTCTTTTTTCTTTGTGTTCGACAAGGTATCCAAAAAGTTGCAACAAAATTCCCCTAAAGACTATACCTTGCGTTTGAAATATATTTATCGAGATAGAAATGTATTTGCTATTCAATGAAACACACAATTAATGTCAGCGGTTCCGGAACAAGACAAAACTTTTAATTAAATCAAAAACTGAACATGTATGGAAGAATGAAAACCAAACTGTCAAATATACAAGAAACCTAACGATTTTAATGTTTTCTTTTTCTTTCTTTTTTTCTGATAAACTGCTGCCTATTTCCGATCACTTACTCCGAACAACGTGCTCAAGCAACGGCTCGATCTGACTTCCCTGCACTGCAACAGACAAGAAAAAAAAAACAAAAAAACAATTATGTTTCTAGTTTAGCATGAATGCATAGTAAAAATGGAAAATAAGTTTAAAGATCTTATTCAAACGATTTAATTAATCAATCCGATAATATGCGGCATCCTACCTGCAGGAATATATAAAAAAAAATGCATTGTAATTAGTTCTTTTATCGGAAGAAAGGCAAACCCTTTAAATTTAAAAAAAATGGACTTTTTGTATACCTCGTTTCTCTTTAAAGCTGTACACGTACGAAATGAACTACAGTTCTGATAATGAGCAACATTAATATATATAATTTGATAAACTAAATCAACCTAAACTAATCAACAACCTACCAAAATCCCACAACTTTGAACTTTTTAAGATTTAGTGACCATCTCAAAATAAACTGCAATAGGTAATAAGCATTGTATCTAATCCAAATAAACACTATTTTCACTCGTCTAGGAAAATAAAAGGTTTCTTGTAGAAGAAACAGGAATTGTTTTGGGAAATGTTAAGCAGTGCACACATATGTATTTACTCGTTAAATCAATAGCTATTGTATTTTTGTTGGATCCAGTTTTCTAACTTTTCTATCCAGTATTATTTGCTTGCACTGGAACTCGAGTGCCACACTTTATCGTTGTATAAAATCTCAACAAGGGCAAGTTAGTTTGAAGATTTTTTTGTCAAAGCTATTTGACCAGGGACGCCATGCTACAAGGATAAGCTGTTTTGTTTATAATGCTTTGGTACTCTATGGCCCGCGATTTGCACTAGGTGATACTGCTCAATTAATGACTCTTTTAATGGCATAATTAGTATATAGGGAAGTGTAATCGTATTTTCTCAGGTGCAGCTGGCCCCGAGGAAACTGAATGGCGTCTGTGTACGGGTCATCTGGGACAATCCTGATCGCACCTGTGAAGAAAAAAGACACCGTTCGGAAGCAAGGACTGGATAGTCATTAAGCAGTCACCTGCTCATGGGGTCATTGAATGCATATCTGTTTTATCTGATTTTTTTTTTATTTGATAGCTTATGATCAGTTATATGGTTTTTCATTCAAGCTTTAACTGACATCCTGTGACGATATTATAGCGCAGGTAAACCGTCATGTAACGTGTTTTTTTTTTTTTTCGAGCGCTTGATGTATATAAGTTGCTTAATGATGACTAATAATGTGTGAGATATATAATTTGAATATAAATGTTTTATATGAACATATGATCAATTCACATGTGTGCCTTAAATGCGTGGCTATTATACATCAGAAGTACGTACTCGTCCACCTCTGTGCCTCCCTAGAAGGGCAGGCCTAATACAATACGTTGATATGGATTCATAACACTCGAGTACACTAATGCTTAAACAGTTTTAATATATTTACAGTATATATTGATGCAAATATAGATAATTCAATATTGCTTTGTTTCTGTTGACTTAGAGTCCTTTCTTATTCTTGCAAAAGAGCAGCAAAAACTTTCATTTGCTATAATTAAAAAAAGAGAATTGAAGTTCTCTGGTAAATAAAAATGTCCATGTTACTCCGCATAGTCCTCTATTAGCATAACCTGTTCCAAATATATGTTGATCTAGTAGCATAACCTGTACCACATATATGTTGATCTAGTAGCATAACCTGTACCAAATATATGTTGATCTAGTAGCATAAATTGTACCAAATATATGTTGATCTAGTAGCATAAATTGTACCAAATATATGTTGATCTAGTAGCATAACCTGTACCACATATATGTTGCTCTAGTAGCATAACCTGTACAACATATATGTTGATCTAGTAGCATAAATTTTACCAAATATATGTTGATCTAGTAGCATTACCTGTACCACATAGATGTTGATCTAGTAGCATAACCTGTACCACATATATGTTGATCTAGTAGCATAAATTGTACCAAATATATGTTGATCTAGTAGCATAAATTGTACCAAATATATGTTGATCTAGTAGCATAACCTGTACCACATAGATGTTGATCTAGTAGCATAACCTGTACCAAATATATGTTGATCTAGTAGCATAAATTGTACCAAATATATGTTGATCTAGTAGCATAACCTGTACCAAATATATGTTGCTCTAGTAGCATAACCTGTACCACATATATGTTGCTCTAGTAGCATAAATTGTACCACATATATGTTGCTCTAGTAGCATAACCTGTACCACATATATGTTGCTCTAGTAGCATAACCTGTGCCACATATATGTTGCTCTAGTAGCATAACCTGTACCAAATATATGTTGCTCTAGTAGCATTACCTGTACCACATATATGTTGATCTAGTAACATAACCTGTACCACATATATGTTGCTCTAGTAGCATAACCTGTACCAAATATATGTTGATCTAGTAGCATAATCTGTACCACATATATGTTGATCTAGTAGCATAAATTATACCAAATATATGTTGATCTAGCAGCATAACCTGTACCAAATATATGTTGCTCTAGTAGCATAACCTGTACCAAATATATGTTGATCTAGTAGCATAACCTGTACCAAATATATGTTGATCTAGTAGCATAAATTATACCAAATATATTTTAGAGACATTGACTTAGACGCTCTGTGTTCACTTTCGTCGGTAGCATGAAGGTCGAATGTTAAGCAAATTTTACTTAAACACACACACACACACATATACATACATACATACATACATACATACATACATACATACATACATACATACATACATACATACATACATACATACATACATACATACATACATACTCTTTACTGTTTAGAGCACAGATATTTTGTCTTTAATCATAACTATGCTGCATCATGAGAGAGAACATTTACATCTACACATGTATTTATGTATGTATGTATGTATGTATGTATGTATGTATGTATGTATGTATGTATGTATGTATGTATGTATGTATGTATGTATGTATGTATGTATGTATGTATGTATGTATTTATGTATGTATGCCGACTGGAGCATATGATCTCTCTATAAAACGATCAGAAATAGCAGAAATGCAATAGTTAAGTTGTGGTTATGTTAGTCTAAAGCAATCAGTGGCGGCGCGAGGGGGTGGGGGTCGGGGGAGACAAATGCCCCCCTCTCCGGCGCCAGGCGAAGGGGGGGGGGCGCAGTCGGGAGCTTTTTTGTCAGCTGACATTTTCATAGTATTTCACCTCACAGTAGTGTAACCTGGGCAATTCTTGACAAAACTTATATTTAGGAGCGGGGGTGGGGGGGGGGTGGGGGGGCGGAGAAGTTGGCAACTGACATAAAAACTGTTTTCTGTGGCAAAGTAGTGGCGCCACTAAAGAACATTTCCCCCGGGCGCCTTCGGTAGGGGCGCCACTAAAGAACATTGCTCAATAATTTTGTCATATTCACTCACTCACATATACTTTTATTTGACAAGAGGAGCCTATGCTCTTTAACCAATGCAAATTTTGATGAATTTTTAAATACTCATTCAGCTATTGTTTTATGGATACTTAGTGACAGAGGACTTTTTCACATTCTTTTCTATGCAATGACGCTTACTTGCGAATATATTGAACTCAGAGTAGAGCAAGAAAAAGCAGTCTATACAATTTTTAAGTGATTGCAGAATGCATGAGCCATATATATATATATATATATATATATATATATATATATATATATATATATATATATATATATATATATATTTAACAAAGTTGAATAATCCAGCATTTGACACGCGGTCATCCTTACATGAAATGTATGCAATCAGTTGAATACTCCAGCATTTGGCAAGCGGTCATCCTTACATGAAATGTATGTAATCAGTTAAATAACCTCGATCTTTACGAACCCTAACAGACAAAAGATTGAACTTTATCGACGAATTTCATAACGTCATTTAAAACAAGTACACGTAAAAGGTTAGATATATTACATGACAAACAATACTGATTTTATTTGTCGAAATTGCAGAATAATGTAGCGAAATGATTTTAAAATATACTCAAAATCATCAGTCTTGACATTATGATATCATTTGTGACGTCATGGGGAGTTATTATACGTGCTACATATAGAAAAATTATGAAATGGGCATATTAATCTAAATAACACAGTAGTCACGTGATACAAACAAGTCTACATTTCAACAATTTACTCCCCAATACCCCATATATATATATATATATATATATATATATATATATATATATATATATATATATATATATATATATATATATATATATATATATTCTTAATTGTACCATTAAAGTTTGATCTGCGTTTGGAAACAGAAAGCACAACACTTATTCTCAGCCTTAAAAAAACTATTTCTAAGGAAACAAACGACAAAGAGTTAAACCAGGATTTTCATTAAATTAAAAAAAAAAAAAAAAAGTATTACATTCATAATTTTTCAATGGAAGGATACAAGACTGGACGCGTAAATGAACATAGGTCGCCCCAACGTATTCGGCTGTAAGAATGGGACGAATTTATTCGTCACTATTACAAATAGTAGAAAAAGCAAGAGACTTTTGAATAAAGATTGCGTGCTTTAACCGGATATAGTACCGTTCTAGCACTTTTTAAAAATATTTTCTTCAAGGCTACACTATAGAATGTATATTTGTTTTTTTATATTAAATATATGCGAGTAAG
The DNA here is from genome assembly GCA_029931535.1 of Margaritifera margaritifera. Classification (NCBI taxonomy): domain Eukaryota; kingdom Metazoa; phylum Mollusca; class Bivalvia; order Unionida; family Margaritiferidae; genus Margaritifera; species Margaritifera margaritifera. The sequence goes on from JAQPZY010001668.1 coordinate 8,025,476, forward strand.
ACAGCAATCTAAAAAACTACTTTGAAATGAAGTCATACAAGTTGTAATAGTAATAGTATACTTATACAATTATCATAGTAATATTATACTTAAAAAATATCAATCTGCTAAACTGGCCCATTTCAACTTCATATGAAGTTATCGCTGTTAAGGCAGAGAAGCAATTTGAATACTTAAAATGCGACCTTATCAAAACAATGTATAAACAACAATTAGAAATAAATAATTGGTACAGAATTGATAATAAGGGTTGCGCTGTTCCATACTGGCTTCGTATTCAAGTGACATGTTTTACGGAACGAATAGCATTAGCATCCGTGACCGATATTTTGATATCCCATATGTCAGCTCGATTTGTACCTTTGTGACCACCCACATTTGGTGTTGACATTCTGGCCGATAAACTGCCCTGTTATTCAAAACTAATTAGCCAAGACATTTTAGGTTGAAAAGTTTCTTAAGAAATCCCATGACACGTTTAGAATTAAAGCCTATTTGTTGTAAGTAGATAACAATATTACGGTAATGGCTTTTGGATCGGTGCTCTAGTAGTGAGGATTGAAAGGCTATCTATCACCCAATATTAAGGACGATTCGCTAAATAGGGTGGTAATGGTTACAATGATGTGGCGCTTACTAAAGCGGTGATGTGTTTTGCAGCCCAGTTGGAAAATTGTTTTGTACAGGTATACCTGTAAATAAAACAGGTACTGTATTGTTACAGCCAAGTAGTGGTGAAAATCGCATATATTTTAAGATGCAAAATGAGCGAAAAAAAAATAGGCAGTTACGCTTATATATATTGGGAACAGGCCCAAATTACACCAACATAAGTGTTGAAGTTAAGTCTAGAAATGAGATCTTTGATTGGTCAATTTTAAGTAAGAATTAAATTTCGGTCAATCAGATCACTGGATTCTTGTAAGAAGTTTAAGTCTAGACTTAAGTCCTTTTGGTGAAATCCAGGTCTGGTCTTTTGAGTACAGTTGTAACTAATTCCTGTTTATCACTGACTGCTTTACTGATTACTGAATCATCGAAACTACCAAATTTATTTCGCAATTGAAAAAGAATTTCAAATGTCTTTTCTTTTTCTTTTTTTTTTTTCCTTTTGTTCTTGTTCTTTTTAAATAAAATTTTATTTCAGACACCAAATCCCGTTCTGTCAATTTTGGTGACTATCAAACAACACACACACACACACACACACACACACACACACACACTGCCACACACTGCCACACACACACACACACACACACACACACACTGACACACACACACACTGACACACACACACACACATATATATATATATATATATATATATATATATATATATATATATATATATATATATATATATATATATATATATATATATATACCCTGAACATTTGTTTTCACGAACAATAGAGTTATTTTTCAAGGACAAAGAAGCAACCTTTCAAGACTTGTAGAGTAATGAAAAATGGAACGTAAACTCCTATTTAAAAAAAAATACGCGTGAGAGTGTGAGGACAGGGTAGGCTTGTTTTACCTATTAATATAATTATTAAGGTACGAGATCGTCAAATTCTTATGAGTGCTGATTTATCCATGGCACGATATGGCGTACAAATTATGATTTTTTTTTTCAATTTCAGAGTTATATATATATATATATATATATATATATATATATATATATATATATATATATATATATATATATATATATATATATATATATATATATATATATATATCCTCAAGACATTTGAATATCGCATACTTTCACACTTGGACACTTAGTATTCGACACAAGTTAAAAACAACTTTGGTCGACATATTAACCCGTTATGATACACATCGAATTTCGAATAGGGCATACGCAGATCTCCCCTCTACGACGGCCGATAGCGGTTGACAGATTTACAATGCAAAGAAATTAAAATTTGTACATGTACACATTTTTCTAAAATGCGTTCGTGACGGTCTACAACTACAAAGTAACACAAATTTGTGTATGTACACATTTTAGAAAAGTATCGCATAAATCCAATCTCTCTTTAGTTAATAATTAATATATGAGACGAAAGTCGATAACATCTGCACCGTAGAAAATTCTTGGCATTCTTGAAACGATAATGTAATTTGGCGGATGATTAATCTTAAAAACTAACATGAAACGTAATTGAAAACGTTCATGTTATCTGAATTAGTTAAGGTGAAAGAACTAAGGTTTCGAAGGCTTTCACCTATTGACCTCCGACAATTTAGCAAGTACGCATTCACATAGCCTCCAAAAAGTTGCGTTACTTCGAGCAGAGTTCCAGATTTGTGTGTTCTGTAACATTAAGTTGTATCAGTCCTTTGCAGACCAACATTTGCTTTGTGCAACTAGGACGAAATTTAAACTGCAACCTTAATCTCAAATTCTTTATTTATGTTTTCATGGTAGGTGAGCTGATTGGAGCTCATAAGACATGAGAGAGTGGTATCTATCATACATCAGACATCAAATGTTTTTGGCAGATATTCTTTCAGTTAAGTGGTGTACCCGAATCAGCCCAGCAGTTTTAGATTGCCCAAAATATCGTTATATTAGAAACCCTAGGAATAGACATATCGTCACTACCAATGCTAAATCTCCTGATATCTTTTGATGCGAATGAGGTGATATTTGGTTCAGGCCGAAAATTTATATTTTTGTTGTTGTTGTTAGTTTTAACGGCATTTTTAACACATCATTGGCTATATCATGCCGAGAAAATGGGAGCTAAGTGCCTTTCCCAACCACACACCGAGGCAGCCGACGCAGGCTAGTCTGGGCGGGTATCAAACCCGCGACCCTTGGATTACGAGTCCTACTCTCTACCAACTGAGCTACCGCGGTTCCCTCCAAACATTTATAATAGAAACAAAAAGATTAATTTAAGTCTTTTTGTTTTATCACTTCCATAATATGATCATTATCAACACTTTCCCCTTATGTATAAAAAGGTCACAATACCAAAATAAAGAGCTACATGGAAATTTTCATTAATTAACTCGCCCATCCACACTGTCGCGTCAGCACAAACACCTTAAAATTATATTATTATTATTGATAGCTAATAATAGTATGTTCTAATTATATCTTTTCATTTTTTTCTATATACTTATGCAAAACGTGTATATTTTTAATTTTTTTATTTTTTTATTTTTTTTTTTTGGGGGGGGGGGCCTGTCCGTTTGTAAAGATTATCTGTGCAAAGTTTATTAATACTGAGGAGTGAGTTTCTAATAAACATTTTTGCTTCTTGCTCATTTCTTCAGATTTTAAAAAAACTAATTACGATGATAACTTATAAATAGTGTTGATTCCAATTATGAATTATTCATGTGATGAAAATATTATTTATGTAAAAAAAAAAACAGAAAAAAAATTCGCTTCCTGTGTTCAACACTAAGGTACTAAAAGGTCAAATAATTAAAACGAAGACGCAAGAAATTACTTTATTAAAGCAATATTTTATTTTCAAAGATATCAATACATTTCATCATTCACTTAAATTTTAAAATTACATTTGAGGATCTAGCAATAAGAAGACACTCCTTATATACAACCACCTCCTCATGTATGTATGTTATTAGCAAAAGAAAAAGAAATTAGTAACTGACATAGGTGTATGTTACTGCAATTGCCAAAATAAATTAGAGTTGAAACGAACTTTAATGGATATCGATCAATGGAAAATACAGCAGAATACACAGAGTTTATTCGCCTTACGACGACATATGGGTAAAAGCAAAATACATACATTGTGTATATATATATATATATATATATATATATATATATATATATATATATATATATATATATATATGCGTGTGGTTATACAAATACATAATAAAATATTAGAAATATAATTAAGTTTATGCGTATCGAGACTAGAATGAGTTTAGTATAATATTAATAAAGATACATAATTATCTAACTGTATAACATTCTTCAAATTCATGATTTGCCCAAATTTCAAAGTATTCGGTGTAATGTAACTATTTTTTTTCATATGAGAGTTTATGTCAGCATAAACAAAGGAACATTTAAATAAAAATCTAATTCACATCCAGTATGTTTTTCTCCTCTACATAAATTACATTTCTGTCATTTCGTGGTATTCCTTCATATCGTCCTTTATCAATTGGAAATCTTTGATTACTTGTTCGAAATATTGTGAGAGTTCTACATAGTTTATTTGGCAAAATTAACAGACGATTTTCTAAAATAAAACAATTTTAAAGTTTACCATATCCGATTCACGTATGTGAGGCTGTCATATCAACTTGCCAAGTCTCTTTATATTGATTTGTTTAGATTTGCTTGCACTGCCTAATTAAAAGTTTAGATGTAGATACAAAACATTAATTTGCGATGTATAATTAAGCCTTAAATTTTATACATAGTTTTTATATACTAAATCTATTTTTTAAATTTTGTGAAAATAAAATTTGGTCAAATATTGAGTTAACAAAAATCTATATGTTGTAAAAGATAATTTTGATTTTATTCCTCCTATTAGTTTTAACCAGAAACTAATCATTCTTGATTGTATGTAAATAATTTGAGGACAACGACCCACCTCGCCATATATCATGTATGGTGGTGTGCTTTTTCTTACAGGTTGTGAAAAAAGCACTATGTACATTTGCGATAATATCCAGATTTTCAAAACCGTATACCTCGCATCCATATGTTAAAATATCCAAATATGGTTTGATTAAATAATTCTAACTGACAGTCAGTTGGTAAGTTTAAGTTATGAATAGCTTTACGTTAAAGAAGAACGGCTTTAGTAGCAGCGTCTGTAAAGCTATTTATCTTTGCAGTTTAAAATTTCCATTGTTCGAAAAACAGTTAACCTAAATATCTGCACTATTGAACAACTTCAACTACTTTCTCATCAAATGTGAAGTAAAATCTCTTTTTTCGTAAAATTCTCAATTAAAACATTTCTTCAACATTTATAGCTATATTCTAACTATTAAAATGTTCAGATAAAAAAAAAAAACAGTTGATCATTTGCTGCAAGTCCTGTTCATTGTCATATACAAGTATAATAGCATCCGCATATAATGACATTAGTATATGATAATATCTGCAAAATGTATCTATATTATATAGTCCAATACCATCACAATTAGTATCTTTCATGTATGACTCCAAATCGTTCAGAAAAGTAGAAAAAAAGCAATGGTGACAGGTTCTCTCCCTGGAGAACACCAAAAATGCACAGACTATTCACTGTTAACCATAACTTATGATTTAATGTTTTGGTATAAATTAAAGATGACCTTGAAATACTTTCCAGATGTTCTGATTGATACAAGCTTATTCCACACGCCCATGCTCCAAACACTATAAAATACTTTATTAAAATCAATAGATGTAAAAAAAAAAATACTTTTTTTTCAAGCACTTAGATATTCCATTAAACCATACCATGCCATGATGTTGTATAAAGTTGAGTAATTATTTCTGAATCCCGCTTGTGTCTCAGAGGGTAAATTATTATCTTCCAAAAATCAGATATTAGTAAAAACAGTAAAGAATGTTCCAAAACATACTAATAACGTTATCAGTCTATAATTGTTTAGATTACATTACCGTACCAACTGAAAACTGCATAGATCCAGATCTGCCAGCGCATAATCCGCCGGCAGATCTGAGTCAATGCAGTTTGTAAGGACTAATCAGTAGAACAAAAAACATAGACCCTGATCTGCCGGCGCATTATGCGATGGCAGATCGGGGTCTATGTCGTTTATATTTGGACCCGGTTTATATGCGAGTAAGGATGGTACTTCCTTCTTGTTATACGTTTGATAATGCGAATTAACCACTCACCGGGTATTGCACCTGCATGAAGAATGATATTAATAATTTTTTCATATAGGGGTAACAGAAGTGTTTCTGTGACCTTGATATATTTATTTGTAATTCTATTAAGACCGGAAGATTTATTCATTTTAATTACTTTCATAATTTTTACTATTGCATGATTTGTATTATATCATCCCTTATTATTCTACGATCTGAGATGTGCGTATCTGAGAAATTACGATCAGAGTCAAAATCTCAAGCAGAATCACCATCAATAGACCTAATAGTTTTTAAGTGAGCATACATAACATTCAGATATACCTAAATATCTTTGGTTGGTTTTTTGTTTTGTTTTTTTTTTGGGGGGGGGGTGGGGGGTGGTGGGGAGGGCGGGTTGGGGGTGGGGGGGTGTGGTGTCAATTCCACTAATAAGGCTTCAAAAGGTCTTAAGATCATTTGCTTGCATTTTTCATATTTTGTTTTAAAGGTCACGTTTATATTAAGTACAATGTTTTTTGATGGTGTTTCTTTTTTCTTTTTCTTTTTTATAAAACCTACTTGCTTTGATCATAATATAGTTGTTTGTTAGTGCTCTTCGGAGCTGCATGAGCTGTCCTGGCCAAATGATATTTTGTACGAACTGTTTGTTCAGTTGTTTCCAAACGATGGCGAGTCTGAGGTTTTCTTCGTGTATGTTTGTATGTTTCTAAAAGTTACACTTGCACAATCCAGAAAAATAACTTCACGTATACCTTTTACAATGTAATCGATCTCCTCTTTCAAATTTGAACCGTAATGTGAACTGTTTAATAGGTCAATCATATCTCTGGTTGCATTAATGTCAATACTATGTATTAATTGTTAGGGTCTATCTGGCATCCATCTTGTTACGCTTATCAATTACCTTAAGAAAATATTTTTCATAAGTAACTAATAATGTATTACCGTCTATACTCGCGTATAAGCTAATACCAACTGAAAACTGCATAGACCCAGATCTGCCGTCGCATAATGCGCCGGCAGATCTGGGTCTATACAGTTTGTAAGGACTAATCAGTAGAACAAACAACATAGACCCTGATCTGCCGACGTATTATGCGACGGCAGATCAGGGTCTATGTTGTTTGCATTTGGACTGGATTTATACGCGAGTATAGACGGTATGTACATCAGACAAAAAAAATTAATATAGAAAATATTGTATCAAAGTTAATCCAAATGTAGATGATATCGGACAATCAACAACGCCTACATCCTTAGTTGTACATTTTCCAACTCCTTCATCACTGCCAAATATTCCATTGCATATATAAATATTATTATTTTTACATGTCTGTAATATTTTATTTCCAAAATTATTTCTTGTTCTATCAAGACATGATCGTCAAAGAGGAATGTGTACATGTTGCAGATTATCGCTATCTTTAAAAAACGAGTTAACAATATAATTAATTACAATATTATATAATAAAATTGTTTCTAGAATATCAATTTTAACGTAGTTGTCTATATTCCCTGTATGTTTATTAACATCACTTACTGGATAAACATATTTCGACTCACTCATTCGTGCAACTAGTTCAGTTTCCAAGTCATTAAAACAATTTTAATCACTGTAATTAGAAAATTCTCGTGGAATGTATACAATACCAAAACATAACATCCATATTCGATCCCAAAAGTTTTTTGAAATTTTTATTTCAACCAGAGAAGATATATTCAATTTCGCTCTTCATTACGTGTATAAATTGCTCCTATAAATTACCGCTGTAGTACCATAGCGTCTCAAATTCCTTGACCTGTGTTTCGTACTAAGACCATAACCTAGAATTTGTATACTGTCTAAATCATGTAACTTTGTTCCTTGCCAAGCACATCATATCTTGATTATTAACAAATGATAACAATTATGTATATAGCCTTTGCTGTAAATTACACACGTTAATGAAAGAAACATACATTGGCATATGTATTAGGACTAAGCCTGTTTATTGAATTATCGAGGTATCTCTGTTCTATGTACAAAGCTATCCCCGTCTAAGTTCCCTATTATGCTGTGCTGTCCACCAAAGTTTCTAACTGATTCTGGGTTGTTATGTTGGTTTCAATATGAGAGACGCACAATGTAGTACCATCGTGAGTGCTCTCAAATTGCTGTGGAATGCTGTTTTGCTCGTGGCGGCGATTGTCGTGAAAGGTCTATGTGCTGATGGACTAGGGTCACAATTATATTCTCTATATAGCATCTCCATTTGTTTGTCAGTACCAAACTTTCCAGTGTGTCCAAATCCTAATCATGAGTCCCTCGAAGGGACTGACGCTCTACTACTGGGCGATTTTTTTCTCCAGGAATTCAAGAAAAGACTATTTATTCCTTTAAACTATCGAGTGTTGAAACCATCTCTGATATACTTCAAGATTTTCAAATTAGCTGCGGTGGTACACATAACACATATTGGATGTCAGCTTGGCAGCATTTTAATTTAGGACCAATTAGACATCATTAGAAGTCTTTTGGTGAAAACCCCATGTCATAATTATCATCCATTTAGGGGGAGTAGTGACAACAAGATTTTTAAGACAGTCATAGAGGCAGCCATATTGGATGTACGACTGGCACCATTTTGATTTAAGACTTTGTTAAAACACCATGCCATAATGATCATCGATTTAGGGGGAGTAGTGACAACAAGATTTTTAAGAAAGTCGCTGTGGTAGCTATATTGGATGTACGACTGGCACCATTTTAATTTATGACCAACTAGGTATCATAAGAAATCTATTGGTGAACACTCCATATTGATTGATATAGCCATCCATTTGGAGAGGAGTAGAGATAACAATATTTGCAAGATATGACTTTCCATTTAGGAGGAGTAGTAATAACTATATTATTTCATTTAAGACCAACTCGACATCATGAGAAGTCTTCTGGTGAAAACCCCACCTCAATATGACTTTCTGTTCAAGTAGAATTGTGATAACAAGATTTTTAAGATGGCTGCCATGGTGGTCATACTCGGCACCATTTTTATTTAGGACCAGCTAGACATCATAAAAAGTCTTTTAGTGAAAACCACATGTTGATATGACTATCCATTCAGGAGGAGTAGTGATAACAAGATTTTCAAGATGGCCGCTGTGGCGGCCATATTAGATGTCCGTGCAGCACCATTTTCATTTAGGACCAACTAGACCATGGGATGAATGTGTGTGTAGACCAGTAGATCTAAAAATTAAATGTTAATCTAAGGTATTTTCAAAGATGAATTCACGGTGAAGTTCTTGTCATAGATTAATCGGCATTGTTTTTGAGACAGAACTGTAAACAAAACAAAAAAAAGCTCTGTATGGGCACATAATTAGTTAATATCTTTCAACCCTAAAACCAAATTCCCTGACAGTTTCTAAGAAAGTTAATAAACCCTTTTATCCACCACTATATATGCTCAACCATAGAATTAAGGAAGATGACGCGCACACACATCTTGAAGTACTTCTCTCGAATGACTGCTCATGGCACAAATAAATAGACTATATAAAAGAAAAGGCATGGTCAAGAATTAATGCAATGCGTAGACTCAAATTTCCAATTATGCAGGAAATCTTTAGAAATTATATTTACGTCTTTTATACGACCTATTGTGGAATATGGTTAATGTGGTTTGGGACAACTGCACATTACTCGAGAAAAGGGAAAAATACAAAATCAGGCAGACAGAATTGTGACTGGTGCGACAAAATTAGTATCTATTGAAGCGCTGCATCGAGAAATAAGATGGGAAAGTCTTGAATCCAGACGACAAAAGCAGGAACTTACACTTTGTATAAAATGACAACTGGTTCAAGCCCTCCCTATCTCACATCTCTGATCCCACCAACTGTTAGTGATATTACTCGCTATAAGTTAACGTAATGTAAACAAGTTCCAATAAGTACAAGCTTGAACAAGTCTTTATTACAACTCGTTTCTTACTTCGGACATAAGAGAATGCAATATATTGTCCATTGAGACTCGTCAAAGTGACTCAATGAACAAATTGAAAAGCACATTAAATAATCGCGACACTCATGTTCCAGACACTTTTTTTGGGTGGGGGTGGGGGGTGGGGGTGGGGGGTGGGGGTGGGGGGTGGGTGAAAGGAAATTCAAATTTTTCATTAATTGTTATAACATTTTTAGACCAATTAGAGGAGGGAACCCTACGCAAATGTAACCTTCCATTCCCCTTGCTCTTGTATCCGATGATGCATCTTTTTCAGAGTTGCATTTAGCAACAAAAGCCGAGAAATTTGTTAAATGCAGGGAATGAGTTATCAAAAAGGACTACACTCGTTGGATTTAACCCAGAAAAATGTGAAATCAGAACAATGTCAGTAAGAATTATCTGCCGATATGACTCAACTGAAGGGAAACAAAGATGGTGACTGTCATTCATTGTCTTTATTACGGACGAATCATTTAATCTGGCGGGGGTGGGGGTGAGACTGTTATTTTCTTTCAAACCAAACTATTTTTTTTTCTTCTATCTCAAGATAATTTTAAAAAAAAAACTAATATGTTGGATAGAATTTCCTTTTGTCCACTAGAAAGATTAGTTTTTCAAGCTATTTGGGGTCGGAATTTGTTTTTCAAAAATATCCCAGCCTCCCCCCACCGTAAGAAAATGAAATGGTCGATCCATTATATACAGGCTACGATCCAGGAAAGAATGTAAGCACCAACTTACGTCAACCTCCTGTGGCCATACACTATGGTAATTTTGTTTCTTAGAGGAATCCTTTTTCTTGAAAGAGTGTTTCGTTTTGCTTTGTATTTTTTTCCCATTAAAATGGCAAAATTCGTTGTTTTTCAATTAAAAGCGTTCTATATTAACTGGAAAAGGGTTATTCCACTGAAAACCACCCCACCGCCACCACCACGCCCCAATCCTTGTACTGGGGCCGCCACTGTAAATTACAAATAGATTTCTTTTGGTAAATATTCGCGGAGTAGCAGCTAATACAACAACAACAACAACAACAAAATAAATAAATAAATAAAATAATAAATAAAATAAAAAATTACTTCATTTTCAAAAGGTTGCAAAAATTTTTATTATACTAAAGAACACTATATAATGAAGTAAAGCTCTCCATCCCAAATTCATCCTTAATCAAAACATTAATTCAATTTTTTTTGCTGCGCTACTATGAAAGTAATGTTTATATCCAAGTTTAATTCACACGGATAGACACGACTGGTTCAAAACAGATTGAATACTAAGAAATTAGAATGGCTATTACGCGTAAAAAAAAGCTTTATTTTTAGAATACCTAACTACATCACAAGTACTTATACTATACACTAAGGAAAATATAGCCGTAAAATCTTTGTTTTCATCGTTTATTTATATGTTATTTTCTTTCCTAAATATTTAAATGTCCACCGTTCATTTATATCTTAGTTTTTTTCTACATCTTTAAATGTCTATCTGAGTGGAAAATGAGAAATTTTTCTAGACAGGATACGCTTTAAACACAAAGTTTTGAAACCGGTTCTTGCACTTGTACAGGTAAAAGGCCCCGGCCTGGTTTTACAAATAATCAAGTACATAACTGACCAGTCAGGTGCCTATTCGAAAGTCTGTTTACCTCCACAACCAAGGAGAATATGACACAGCTGAGTTAATCCTCTTTTATACGCCACCCTGTCTTTAACTGGTCTTTCTTCAGAAGTAATGAATGATTGATTGATTGATTGATTGATTGATTGATTGATTGATTGATTGATTGATTGATTGATTGATTGTAACGGCACGTCAACACATGAAAGGTAACATCATACCGATGTTGGAGTGAAGTGTCTTGACGGGAGACACACTTCGACGGCTCACCGGGCCTGATCTGGGCAGAATTCGAACCCGCACCTTTTTGTTTGCGAATCCTGCACGCTAACCACTGAGCCAACACAGTTCCTTAGAAGGAAAGATCGATTACGCAAACTAAACGGTCAGATAGGTGAATGAATGAATGAATGAATGAAATAAAAGTGTACTCGTGACCTTTATTTAAGCTTAAAATGTTAAAAACACGAATCGGTAATAATACTCTTTTCAGAGAGAACCTGTCCAGCAATGGTGTACTGATTAACCTTAATGGTCATATGACCTAGTTTTAAGGTTCATTGATTACCAGATGGTACGAGCTATTAATAACTTTATTGTACAAGGACGAATTACCAAAATAAATTGCTGCGGGCCATTGAGTAATTGTGTTTTATATGGTGTCAAAAGTTTCCAGTATTCTGGAACATTTGTTTTCTTCAATATAGCTCCACACATCCTGCTGTGTGATTCTTTGAACACCATTATTCCAATTGGCTCTACGCTAAGAAAGAGAAGTAGTTTTATCAAACCCACTTCATCTCCTGTACCCCGGGGGAACCCATTCAAATGCCAGCCTGTCAAAGTATTGTCTTTCTCTCACCATCGTGCCACGTGTCTCAAGTCAAGACTTTTCAGTAATAGTAATTATACACTGAAAAAAAAATATATAGTGTCACAGAGTAAATAGCTGGTCAAGAAAATTAGAATAATTAGACCTCATATGGCAGGGGTAATGGATACAACTAGCATCAGATAACCTGGGTGATAACATTATTTATTAACTTTGTACTATCGAAAACAAACGTACCGTATATATTACCATGTAGCACACACAATTCAAATACGAGTTCCACTATAGCTTTTGGAATCTACGTTCCAATTTATTATATAGAAGAACGACTAAAATGTTTACATTTTATATATTCAACGTCGAATGTACAGCCAATTCTAATAACTTATACAAAGTGGCATTTGGGGCTCAATCGAGAATCCATGGGAAACTACATTCAATAAATGGGCGACTACATACCCATGCACGTAACGAAACAGGGAATCGAATTCAGGACCGCAGTTATGCGAAGCAAGCGCGTCAGATGGTGTATTTCTGACACGAGCAAGAGCAAAAATATCGAGGAGATTAAAGAAGACGTAGAACACTAACAGCAACAGACCAAGCTTTACACACTACTTGCTCTGGAAGGCAATTAAGAAGAAAGATCTCTTGATTATATTTTCGCCATTTTCATCTTTAGACCGATGCAATATTTATAGATAGCTTGATCTAAACTGTGCCTCCTTTTGAGCATAGAGTAAGGAAGGGAGATAAATCCTGAAATAGCCTTCACAATTACAGTTGCTAAACTCAGACAAAAGGAAGCACCGTGACAGCAGCAGAGTAAGAATCTTTACAATTTGGTACGTACCCAATATATCTATTGTTGGAAGACGAAAGTAACAAGCATCTTACAATCTAACAATTGACCAATTCACCATGCTCTTATACTTTTTAGTTTATTAGCATGATACAAATCTAAAATTTTCATGTAGAAAGTGACAATCCTATTTTAATAGCATCGTTGAGAATCTTCTGAAAATGTCGCATCATTCTGAGCAAAAAAAAGGCAAAGTTATAAAGTACTAATATGTGCATATAACAAACTGAAAACTCTCTATGTGTCAGAGTCTCACCAGAAATGGCTCAGACAAAGCAGAACAGTCATTTTATGCAGTGGTTCACGTGTGTCCAGCAATACGATTGGACAGCGGCCCACTGAAAACATCGACAAGAAGTAACTGATTAGAAGTTTCTTACATGTCAATTACTAGTCCCAAAAGCTACAGCCTGAAGCGCGCATATGTTTTGTGAGAGCCCACCAATAGTCGCATGTACACTTGCGGTTGCAATATTGTGTCCTATTGTGAATAATCATAAAGATAACATCTTTATGAAGTTTTGACATAATTGCATACAAATTGCTCACAACTATTATCAAACAAAATTTGCACTGGATTTATTTACCTCAGCCTTAATGTCGAGGTTAAATAGAAATCCTATTAGGACCTATATGAGAACTGTAATGTCAACACATGGCGTGTTTGGATTAGAATGTTCCACCAAAGGTGATTATAAGTTTTTAATTACACTTGACCTTTGACCTCGTGAATGAGGCCATGAAGTGCAGGTTTTCCATTATATACCTTCGCATCTAAATAATCAGGTAAGATAATGAGTCTGTTTTGGTATTGGAGAGTAGGGCTGATGTGAGCCCAATGTTTTGCATAGATGTCGATTTTACAGCTGTCATTTACCTTCAATCAGGAGATCATTTACAGCTTTACTTGAGCAATTGATGAATTTGTGTGTATGTGTGTGTGTGTGTGTGGGGGGTATGTGTGTTTTCTTCTTTCTTTTTTCTAGAATAGTCGACTTTTCTTCCCACGAACAAGCAAGAAAATCAATGCTCAGAAAATTATTTGATACTCTGAAAAAAGGTCTGTAAGTCGCTCATGAAACCAACAATCTATTTTTGCCGTGGTAACACGCTAGCTTGACAACCGTCTTCGGTCTCTGGTTCAATCCCCGGCTCCGGCATGTGCGAGGGTAAAGTGGTCGCGAGTCCTTGGTCCAAGGTTTTGTACGGGTTCTCCGGCTTTCTCCATCACAAAAGACCACACTAAGCCAACATCTCCATCACAAAAGACCACACTAAGCCAACATCTCCATCGCAAAAGACCACACTAAGCCAACATCTCCATCGCAAAAGACCACACTAAGCCAACATCTCCATCGCAAAAGACCACACTAAACCAACATCTCCATGACAAAAGACCACACTAAGCCAACATCTGAGCCATTGAGAGTGCTTAAGATAAATTTTATTAATACGTATTACAATCCAAGTAAAATTAATACAATTTAAACATAAACCAACATGGGACATTTCACTTCAAAACTAAAAAGTGAGGTCAGGTTATTCGTTTCGTTTATAAACACATCATTTGCTTGTAACCTTTTATGCAAATCAGAGTACAATAAAACGAGTAGTAACGGTACGCATCAATTTAAGCAATCGCTGTCTTCAATACCTGACAAGCACAACACATAGTGTTCAGGATGGGGAGACAATTTTCCGATGCTGATTTCTTTATCTTCAAATAAGTGAATCGTACATGATATTTTGTAATTAATTGAAATTCAAAATTTGTCCCCATTTGCGTATGAAAATTTTAAAGAAGTCATGCCAGTTATCTTGAAAAGCACAAGCTGTGATTTTTAGGGCTTTCGGGATGCTGGTAGAAGGAACAGAAGTAAAAACCTTCGATCGGCCATTGGAAGGTTTCAACCAATCCCTGTATATAATAATACATGGGATCAACTGAAGGACCTCAGTGGCACATCGTTTAGTGGCTCGTATCTAAAAACCGCTATTTGATAACAATGTAATATTCTTTCTGTAAATTACGCGCACCAAAGTGCAAGCTGCATAGACTTATAGCTTCCACCGCACATCGCGCCTGCAGATCTAGGTCTGCACTTCTCGCTTGAAATTATAACTAGAACAAACTAAGTAGACACATGTCCACCGTCACGAAACGCGAATACAGATCAGGGTCAACGCTATTTGCTTGAAATTATAAATTAAGTGTCGAAAAAAAACAAAAAAACATGTGAATTGTGATCTTCTAGCGCATTATAGGACGACAGATCCGAGTCATTATTGTTCACAATTGAGTGCCCGTTATACACGATTAAATATCGTACCTAAGGGTTTTAAGAATTTTTAAAATTGCCACACACAGAAAGCACGTCAGTGTTCAGTGAGTTTACTTTCAGTGACAGAAATGTTCTTAAAGAATTCCTTTTATACCTTCCTTCCATCCCCTAGCAAATGCCAAATCTTAATGATAAACCTAATTCTATCTTTTTTTATTATTATTATTTCAAATTGATAGTGGTTGTCCTTTTCAATAATTTATTGTCGAGGCCAACACGCCGCCTATTGTGGAAATTTTTAAAATCTATACTTGGGTGTAAACCAGTTGAACCTGTAAGATGATATATCTCGTAGGTGATGCAATACAATACAATACACAAGGTGATGCAATACATTAATCCAATATCCTGAACTGTGACAGGTAACATAATACATTAATACAAGAGGCATTATCAAGATACATTAATACAAGAGGCATTATCAAGATACATTAATACAAGAGGCATTATCAAGATACATTAATACAAGAGGCATTATCAAGATACATTAATACAAGAGGCATTATCAAGATACATTAATACAAGAGGCATTATCAAGATACATTAATACAAGAGGCATTATCAAGATACATTAATACAAGAGGCATTATCAAGATACATTAATACAAAAGGCATTATCAAGATACATTAATACAAGAGGCATTATCAAGATACATTAATACAAGAGGCATTATCAAGATACATTAATACAAGAGGCATTATCAAGATACATTAATACAAAAGGCATTATCAAGATACATTAATACAAGAGGCATTATCAAGATACATTAATACAAGAGGCATTATCAAGATACATTAATACAAAAGGCATTATCAAGATACATTAATACAAGAGGCATTATCAAGATACATTAATACAAAAGGCATTATCAAGATACATTAATACAAGAGGCATTATCAAGATACATTAATACAAGAGGCATTATCAAGATACATTAATACAAGAGGCATTATCAAGATACATTAATACAAGAGGCATTATCAAGATACATTAATACAAGAGGCATTATCAAGATACATTAATACAAAAGGCATTATCAAGATACATTAATACAAGAGGCATTATCAAGATACATTAATACAAGAGGCATTATCAAGATACATTAATACAAAAGGCATTATCAAGATACATTAATACAAGAGGCATTATCAAGATACATTAATACAAGAGGCATTATCAAGATACATTAATACAAGAGGCATTATCAAGATACATTAATACAAAAGGCATTATCAAGATACATTAATACAAGAGGCATTATCAAGATACATTAATACAAAAGGCATTATCAAGATACATTAATACAAGAGGCATTATCAAGATACATTAATACAAGAGGCATTATCAAGATACATTTTCCTATTTATAGGTTTATATACAGCCTTTGACTCTAATTTTACGTCTTTCAAATCCAGAGCTGTCTCTGTTGTCGTGAAGTCCACAAATTCAAAAGACTTTCTCGCTTCTTAATTAGCTTAATAGTTATACAGATGTGTAACATTTTGGAACCAATCATTATCGATTTTAAAAATAGTGTGTTTAAGTATAAATGACAGTTTATATATGCCTAACTTCTTGCCATGTCACTTAACATTAGGGGACAGTATCGTTACGGCTTTTATCCTACTGTCCAATTCTTTTGGCAGCTTTGACACTTACTGATTTGTAAATTTTTAATTTATTTATTCACTTTTTCCTGCCAATATAATAATAATAATAATAATAATAATAATAATAATAATAATAATAATAATAATAATAATAATAATAATAATAATAATAATAATAATTATTAATATTAATATTATTATTATTATTATTATTATTATTATTATTATTATATTATTAATATTATTATTATTATTATTATTATTATTATTATTATTTTATTATTATTATTATTTTATTATTATTATTATTTTTATTATTATTATTAATATTATTATTATTTTATTATTATTATTATTATTATTATTATTATTTCATTATTATTATTTTTATTATTATTATTATTATTATTAATATTATTATTATATTATTTTATTATTATTATTATTATTATTATTATTATTATTATTATTATTATTCGATCGTTTTATAATCAATACAGAAAGGTTAACATTCCTCTCAGATAATAATGTATTAACGTGACAACTCTCAACAGCTTTCCACTCCTCTTATACATATATATATATAATATATTTTACGATTTGTGCTTGTTTTCTCCCGAAGATAAGACAGAAATGGAGCTCATCCATGTATTGATCCTACGAAAGATAACTTTTACCTTTGGCTATCCATAGCTCGTTCTCTAAGACTGAACGAAACTATTATGGCCCACCCGCCATATTGTGTGGAATTATAAATTTGTAGTCTGTTACCCTGCCTTCTTCACTACGTTCGTAACAAAGTGAAGGAGGCAGGGTACCAGACTATTCCTACAACGGTACATAACGGACGCCCTGAGTGTGCCCAGTTTATCAACGTAAATGGCCGAATGGCCGCACACGTCGTTAATCCAATGAACGAACGAACGTGCCCATTTGTCCGTATACAGGCTACTTTTATCTGGCTGAGAACGGGAACAACAATCTCAAACTCAAGCTCGGAATTTTATGTTCACCAGGCTTGCTGACTTGCTTCAAAACTTCGTTCGGTGTCAAATCCTTCTGAAGTAGAACACAAGTCCATAAATCCCATGATACACAATCGCTATCTGTCAAGAGATAAGACTAATCGATGAGTTACAATGGGTCTGGTATAGATTTTACTGTCTTGCTGGCGATTCCATATTTTGTTCGCCGATATCCAGTGGATTCGAGTAAATATCAAACTACGGCATTTAGTGAGAAAATTCATTGCTGAAATTCCTGAAAACATTAAGAATATGAAGAAAAAATACTAAGCAATATATATTTTGTACATGAAAGATTTAAACTTTGTTTCAGCATATGTGCTAATGGCTCGGTTATCCATTGAAGCTTCTGAGATGGTTATATACGGCACGACTCTTGTACCCGTTGCCCCCCCCCCCTTTACTAATAGATGTCTAAGAAAAACTAAAAATACCTCAGTGACACTATCTTTTACACAATCACATATTAGCATTATTTATTTACCCCATTCTGTCTACTATTCGCATATTAAAGTAAATTTGAGGTAGATCCAACATCATTATTTGCAGAGCCCATTAAAATACTTTAATATATATATATATATATATATATATATATATATATATATATATATATATAGAGAGAGAGAGAGAGAGAGAGAGAGAGAGAGAGAGAGAGAGAGAGAGAGAGAGAGAGAGAGAGAGTCTCAAAGCCATAAGTATAATATGAACAGCCCTTAGCAAAATGTTGAATACAAGATAATTGCAAGGAGCAATGTAAAGACTTTGGCATGGTCTTATTTATTTATTTATTTTTTTATGTTCTTAATTGCAATTTCACATAAAACATCATGTCCAAAATGAAGTAGGCAAATGAAGTTGTTGATATCGAATTCAAAATGAAATAAATTAATAAATCAAAAGCATCCAAGAGCGACAAAGTATCACAACATGAAGAAAGATCACCCACATGCACATTGGAAATGAATGGCAATCAATCCACCCCCACCCCCATCCCGTTAAAAGAGGAATTTGTCACCAAGCGAATGGTTTAATTTGTAAATACATTGTACCAGATATGAGTTGGTAATGGAAAAGGCGAATAAGGGCAATACACATTGTCGTTTGAAAGGTTTCGTAACAAATCACTCTTCGTAAAAAGATGGGGGTAGGTGTAGAATATATGATTTTAGGTTAAAATTATAGATATCTCACTGGGATTTTTTTTTCTCCGCTGAAATCACGATCAGTTAATTTCTGCTTAAAATCCTCAAAATTGTTCTTTGGCCTTTTGTTCTAATAAAAAGTGTTTAAATTTAGTGATATTATATGAAAATGTGAATGCGGAATTCCCTATTGCGGACACAAATATATAAGAGTATATATATATATATATATATATATATATATATATATATATATATATATATATATATATATATATATATATATATGGGAACAACAGAGAGCAATGAACCGTTTGATGAACGGGAAAGAAAAGCTGATACTGTAATTGATCAATGATATTGAAGAATTCAAAATGGAGAGCTTCCACCGTCAGTGAAACGTATATTCACAACACAAGTGTGAAGAGAATCAAGTGGTTAAGTACGTGCTGTAGAAGATGTCAATTCCAAAATAGACTGTGAAATCTGATGTTGAAATGCATGAAAAACAGATTTAAGAGTTGAAAACAAGACATTAGCACACAAACAAACCCCGAAAAAGATGTATTCCAAGAACAGTTGAAACGTGTTCAAAGCAAAAGGCGTACCTTATATACTCGCGTAAAATCCGGGTCCAAATGCAAATAACATAGACCCCGATCTGCCGTCGCATAATGCGCCGGCAGATCAGGGTCTATGTTGTTTGTTCTACTGATTAATCCTTACAAACTGCATAGATCTTGATCTGCCGGCGCATTATGCAACGGTAGATCTGGGTCTATGCAGTTTGCAGTTGGTATCGTTACACGCGAGTATATACGGTAATTAGTTGGACATCGCACACAGTTGGAAGGAGGTTTGAGAGCAAACAGTGAAAAATATCAAGGTTGACAAATATCTTTTAAAAAAATAGTGTTGCAATAGCAGCCATGAACACTTCAATAGGTACAACTGTATCATCTGTTGATCTGTCTATAGAAAAGCTGTTGATCTGTCTATAGAAAAGCTGTTGATCTGTCTATGGAAAAGCTTTTGATCTGTCTATAGAAAAGCTGTTGATCTGTCTATAGAAAAATAAAAAAAGGCTTAAAAATATTAGGAATTAATTCTTTGAATTAGCCAAGATTTAAACACACATTATAGATTAAATATACATACCACTGTACATTCACACACTGTGAAAGGTGTGCTGGATTTCCATATCAACTGATATTTTTGTCTAAGTTTTTAGTATTTCTTTCTTATCGAAGGTTAAATTGATGGGTTACATTTGTACATAGTAAAAAGTTTATCCAGGAAAAATACATATTTGATTATGTAGTTGTCATGATTGCTATATCTTTTTTGAGAATTTTAAATCCTCCCATGATTTTTATGTGATTTTCATTACATTTTACTTTCTTTAATATCTCATAGACACGCTTGCAGTTACATTGTTTGTTTGTTTTTTTTATATATTTTTTTTTATTGTTTTTTTTTTTTTGTTGAGCTCTTTGTTTAGATGTACTTGGAATCAGCTTCATAGTTTTGAATGTTATCTCTTCATTTCTTCCTTAATGTTATTTACAACCATGCCAGAACATTGTGTAGATTGTTTCTTACTCGTGCTATTTTTTTTCTTTTTTTTTTTTTTTTTTATGTACTTTCATTTTTACCGTGTTAAAAGTTCCACCCTAAATCACCAGCAGTACGTCATAGTATGTTAAAAGTTCCACCCTAAATCACCAGAAGTACCGTATATACTCGCGTATAATACGGGTCTAAATGCAAACAACATAGACTACTGATTAGCCCTTAGAAACTGCATAGACACAGATCTGTCGGCGAATTATGCGACGGCAGTTCTGGGTCTATGCAGTGTGCAGTTGGTATCGGCTTTTACCTACCAATTTTCTATCCAAGAAAGAGTCAGAATTTTACCGTCATTTCCTACAGGCAGGAAAACGATACTATCGTTTTCTAAACTGGTATCACCATACTCTCAAACGAGGCTGGAACTACTTTATCATCGAGGTTTCCTGGTGATAACAGCAGTGCCCCTAGCGACGGAATGCCAACACTAGCAGTAAACAAAGCTCTCACAGCGATAATCCGCCGGCAGATCTGGTTCTATGCAGCTTGTAAGGACTAATCAGTAGAACAAACAACATAGACCTTGATCTGCCGGCGCATTATGCGTTGCATTTGGACTCGTTTAAAGCGAGTATATACGGTAGATCTCCAAGTATCTGAAGGTGTTATATTCCATTACGTTTTTAACTTATTGTTAATCTTATATATATATATATATATATATATATATATATATATATATATATATATATATATATGACGATGAGTAAACCTTTCAATTGGTAGTATACCTGTTTCCTTATACCAATCAAAACTATTGATTTACTTACTTATAGGTAAATCTATTCCCTCAAATATTTTGGTGTCATGCCTCTACGATAGTTGGATGTCTCTGTAAATTTTTCATTACTTCAATGTTTTGCTAGTTTTTCTAAAGTTTGCTCATGCATCTAAAGCTATCTACAAAACTAACTGTTCTTTCCACTGTTATTTCCTTTCCATCTTCCATGAATCTATCAAATATGAAATCCTTATTGAATTAAATATATTTTTCATAGTTGACCGGTATGATTTATATAATTTTATCTGGATCATTTCTACTAATATTTTAATGAACGAATGGGTGTTGTAACCAGACAAATTATGAACAAAGAATAGTTTGCATTTTGGACTTGAATGTATACCTGTTAAATGGTCATGCCCTGTTACTTTATTTTCAGTTTTGTTTTCCTTTCCTCATAGATATGGCATGTATTTACGGGATGAAATGTATTTTATCCCGTATTTTATCTACCTCTGTGAACACCTAGAGGTTTTGCATTTTTCGGTCTTAGTTCTCAATACACATTTTCGGTCTTAATTCTCAATACACATTTTCGGTCTTAATTCTCAATACACTAGTTTTGCAATCTTGACAAACCCACCCTAAAATGCTTTCATACAATCTGTTTCTAGGTAAACTATTGGCTTATATCTCTTGTGCATTAATTTGAGATACAAATACAACCTGATGGAATGTGTTTGGCTGTTCTCATTATCCAGGACTGAGCTGGTCACTCTGTTTCCATCTTCGGTGAGGCTCCTCCGACTGTGCCGGACACAGAGTGTCTGTGTGCCTTCGCCACTCTTCACACCTATGGCGCAATGATGCTTTCAAAATCGCAATAAATAACACAGGGAACATTTTAATTGAACTTGATAGTCTATTAATTTTACAACTTAACTTTCTTCAGATATTATATATATATCGAATTATCTACATTATAACATAGTCTTTTGTGTTCTAATAATTTTTCTTGTATATTTATTTTAAAAAATCACGCAATTTTACAGAATTAACCCTTTATTGTCATGTTTGATTATGATAACACCAATGCTAATAAATCTTTTATTATATGGTATATTCCATCTTTGTAGTCATTAAATTATTAATTACATGGCAACATATATTTATCTTTATTTCTGTTACTCTAACAGATTTAATATAGCGTTTCCATACCACTATCTCCTTAACCTTCCAATATTTCATACTCATTTACAGATATATCAAATTAGTTTTCAAATCCAGAGTATAAAAACAAACATCTACCGTTTGCATTTTTCACATTATTACATACTTTACTGTTCTTAACACATTAGGGCAAATCTATGTATGAGCTTCCTCTGAGTGGCTGATATCTACCTATGTGCAATGTTAAATATTCCTTCCTGTCGATGCTCTAGTGTTCGTATATGGAATTGTAAAAAAAAAATATATATATAAATATGAGCTGTCTAGTAAATGCTATTTGCATACTACTCATCTGTATCCCCATTTGCCCTTTTTCAATCTAGATAGACCGAAAGTCATAATTAATAGCATGGCGATGGTTCAGATATTCCAAACTTGAAGTATCTTTACAGATGAACAACTTTCCATCAATCATATTCAACTAGTTGCATGGTGTCTTGGCAAAAGCGAACGTACACGAGTTAATGAAGCATTCGTGGTTTGGGTTTTATACCTTCATCCCACAGTAAAAAGTCAGTTTGGGCTGACGAGGATGACGTAAATGAATTAGTCACTGCGTAAACCAATAATTCCATTTTAAATCTTGAAATATCATTATTTTACTACGATATCCAACAAAAACAAAACCAATAAAATGACTGAACATGATTAAACTGCATTTTTATTAGTTTTCTGAACAGTGATGTTTGGTTCATTGAAAATTGACGTCAATCAACGTCATTTTAAAGTTAAGGTTGTCTTTTTTTTATAAAAATGAATCTTCATTGCAATTCTGAATATTTCATCAAAGGCGTTACCATGCTAAATTATAGTGGTATTAACTTGATCCTATTACCCGTAATGATACTTCACACTAGAAAACACGTCACAAATATACGCATTAAACGATCTTATGTTCCGCTTGCCACTTCTACGACAGGTCTGAAACTTACGTGTTGATATTAAAGATTAAGAAATAAGTTGCAAAACGTTTCTGTGGTATCTGCGCTACGTGAGCATAACGTGGCAGACCTGGTTCCTGGACTATTGCGCTAAAACGATTGCTGTAAATGACACGTAGTTATTCAGGAGCTCTCCGATTTTGCTCACAGATGAAATAGAAAAGTAGTTATAATACGACGTTTAATAAGTTATTGGACCATTTAGGGCTAATATCTGGGTCTGTTTTCACGTAAGGCAGATATCTTTTATATAAAGGTTGATTTGACAAAATTGACAATTTATATGTACGAAAATGTTTTCCTACAGTCAGCCACCTTTTTTTTTCTTTTTTCTTCTTTTTTAGTACATAGGTGTACTTTAAGAATTGTTTCATTTTAAATTTCTACTTTTTTTCATCCTAATTACTCTTATAGGATAGGAATACGCAGGATGTGAGCTCTATCTACTTTACTCATCACTATCTAAGAAAAATGAGAACAAAAAGAAAATGGCATCAACACCGTTTTGCATTACACGTGCAGGCGCAATATTATGTGTCAAGTGTTTCGGTTCCATTGTGCACGAATTTGCTCTCTCTTTCTCTCTCTGTGTGTGTGAGTCTGTGTGAAAAATCGAAATGAACTCTGCAATTTACTGGTTCATGTAAAAATTAAACAAGAAATTAAAAACACAGTACATCAACTTATAGTTAAACACAGGCTTAAAGACAGCGTGCGAGCATGCCTTGCGCTTGTCGGTGATGTGGCCTGTATCCATGTATCCAGAACCTGTATCGTAAATAAGGTCAAGGTTATATCCCTTGTGTGCTGGTTATCAAGTGGTTTGTGTTTTGTCTTTTTAATGCCAATGTAAGCATCGCAAGATAATATTTTAATCACCAATTTATATTTTAATGTAAGAGAACAGAAACATGCATTATCAATTTTATGGATTCAATGTTTAGTACATAACGTGATGTATACCCATAAGGTTGGGACACAACTGGTGATAATAAGGCAGCAGTTAGCGCTTCCCTGTTAAATTACATTGTACAAGTATATTTAATTGGTTCTCGAACAAGAGTTAAAATGACCCTTAATTTTCTGTCATTATGTCACGTCTGCTACTGTTATTCTTTAAGAACTGTAAAGAAATATTTAATTACTTTATTATATTATATTAATTTCCCAATAAAGACTATTCTGTGACTTCAAACTGCTTGTTTGTAATTAGCACAATTAATATCTTTTAGACCATTTAGTCTGGAAGGCGATAAATTAGCTAAAATATAAAGAAACGCACAGATGTTCCTTGGGTTGTTTTGCATACACATACGTTTTGACCTAGTTTTCTGAAAACAATTAAACTATTTTTTATTTTATTTTGTTGTTAGCACTGAGAAAGATGAAAGGATGTCTGCTAATCTTTTTGTCTTTAAGTGCAAATTGCGGATGCATTTGTATTATTCAATCCATCCATTAAACTGTCGATCTATATATCTATCTATATATCTACAGTATATATCTATGTACATGTTTCCCCTCCCCTCCCTCCCACTCTCTCTCTCTCTCTCTCTCTCTCTCTCTCTCTCTCTCTCTCTCTCTCTCTCTCTCTCTCTGTACTCTGATACCATCAGAGTTTTTGTTTTGGAGGGGTCGCGGTTTGTGGGGATCATTTATAAGTACTGCTGGATATTGTATCCATTGAAATGGTTGTAGTCCTGTAGGACACCTGCCTTTAATTTGGTCCGGGGGGGGGGGGACTAGATATGTATATTTTCAAGTAGACGATATATTAAATTTGACACTGCTTTTTATATGCAAATAATTTCCCTGTAAATTTATTGTATCCGATTACAAATGAAATATCAAATATAAGAGCACCCAAGCCAGATCTGGAACACGTGTTGATGGTTATATTTTTATTCCTAAAACAGAATCACGCAAACTTTGTGTCTTTTTTTTTTAGGGGGTGGGGGAGGGGGGAGATTTTTTTAGCTTGATGCTGAAATCTTCCTGTATGACTAATCGCGTGCTAAAAGTAAACCATTTACTTTAATTGCTCACTTATAACGCACACCACATCCAACTGCGAACGAAGCAGACGAAAATTTGACTTTTCATGATACGTCGAGAAATCTAACTCTACATCTGAACTCATAAGAAAATTAATAATGTAGAGCCAATTCAACTGAGGCATTATTCGGCACAAGGTCTGATGATCATAAAACTGCTGAGATTGATTTAAAGTTTGAGATGTTGTGTTGTCCAATCAAAAAGAAGTTTCGTTTGTAAACTACGTATGATTGGTTGAGAGAGGCAACTCAGACTTAAGCTAAGTGGTACATGATCTTCAGGATCAGATCAGGGTCTATGCTGTTCGCAGTTCCATGAGTCAGTTACCTGGTAAGTCAGGGTCTATGCTGTTCGCAGTTCCATGAGTCAGTTACCTGGTAAGTCAGGGTCTATGCTGTTCGCAGTTCCATGAGTCAGTTACCTGGTAAGTCAGGGTCTATGCTGTTCGCAGTTCCATGAGTCAGTTACCTGGTAAGTACCGTAGATCGTGTAGAGGAGAACGAACACCGGTCAGATGTCATTCTTTCTTAAAACTGACTATCGGGTTTCGAAAATTACTGTTCTGGGCGTGTTATGAAAGAG
The DNA here is from genome assembly GCA_029931535.1 of Margaritifera margaritifera. Taxonomy (NCBI): domain Eukaryota; kingdom Metazoa; phylum Mollusca; class Bivalvia; order Unionida; family Margaritiferidae; genus Margaritifera; species Margaritifera margaritifera. The sequence continues at coordinate 8,051,910 of JAQPZY010001668.1, forward strand.
GCAGCACTCTAATGTTGACACTACAAGTGCCAATCTTTACAAACACGATTTTTCTGCTTCACGCAGTTGCGTCGCTCCACATTTAGCGACTTAATTTTCAAAACAGGCTTCCAGCATTTCTTGGACCAAGAGCATGAATGATCCAAATGAATTTAGCTTCAAATTAATTGAATTCTTGATCACCAAAAGTAGTCTTAAAGACTCATGCAAGCGTTTCTAGCACCAAGGTTTTCAACTTAGTACATAAAATCACAGTTTAGAATCAAAAAGGTGTAACGAAATCTTCAAATGTACTCTTCTATTTGGTTTCTTACCTCCCTGTTGTTTTATATTCGAATAGTGAACAAGAGTACAAGAACGCGTTATCCTTACATTTAATCTCGCCCATATTGTTTAAAACTACTCCAGTTATTGCACCAAGCTACATGCAGCTTGTTACATCTGATTCATTAGTGCTTTTTCTTTTATTTTTGAATATTTTATCGAAAGTTTCACGTAAAGTGTGTAAAATGAGCATATGAAACGGTAATTAGGATTGTTTGCATCGACATTGTTTTAAATAATGCAAATTTTACACCACTCTCAAATGTATAAAAAGATTGCGTCCCACAGTTCCTGATATCAATTATTAAACAGTAGGACCATAATTGTAATTTTGTCTATACCGCTTTCTCTTTTATTTATTTAACTTTTAGATATAGGTAAGACAGATCGTGAAGAAGCGAGAGGACACGGATCCGATATGTTTTGGCCTATAAAAAAATTGACTAGAAAATTTAACTTTGCAATAAAGGTGTCAATTGCAACATCGTGTTCGTCATATAAAATTTTTCAGTGGTCTTAACGTGTTGACTCTTGGGTATGAAATGGACAAATTCTTCATTTATACTTTACAAGAGTAAATAGAAAATGCGTGAAATTTAGTATACCAGAAAAGAAAAATCAGCATTTTTTTTTTCTTCAGGCTGTTTCGCCGCTCAACATTCCATACACTTTTCAAAACAGACTTCATGCCTTTGTTTCGACCAAGAATATGAGTGATCACAAGTAATCAAATACCTCTAACATCTAACCTTTTACCCGATATTGGTGTTGTTGTTGTTGTTGTTTTCTTCGAATATTGAACAAGAGAGGAAGAATGCGTTGTGTTTATATAGGAGTAACTTTAAACTACATCATGATGTCATGTTAACGACTATTAGATGCATAATTGATGGCTGTGAAAAAAATCAATGAAAACAGTGGTGAATTTAGACAAAATTATTTTAATTTGCTGAAACCAATATACGTAAAAGTGATGACATATATTTGTTAAAGTTTCCTTTCAGAAAATTCATTTACCTATATCAGAACATTTCAAGCATGGTAACATGTTTGAGTGTTATATATGACCATTAACATAGTCTCATCGTGCTTTTGCGTTCCATGGTGATGGAACTGTGACGTCAGGGTGGTGGAACTTTTACGTCATTTGTTTCAAATAATATTTACTTTTATTATATACTTAAGTGTGAAATATAGAAACTTATTGGCGAAATAATTTCATATTTTTTTCATTTCTATATTTTCACATGTGAAAAATATATCCGTATATTTTTCACATGTGAAAATGTAAGATTTCCCATCATGCCATGCACGCTTGATTGTGTGTGCCTACAAAAGTTATACCTGCAGCAATAAAAACGATCAATTTGTAAGCTAGAACAAATAAATAGAAACTGCATTACGTTTTAGACATGGAAATTAATTTTTGCTGAAGAAATTTTACTTGTCGCCGTTTGCGTCTCTGTGAAGTTATTTCCCCTTACTTCCTTGACAACAATGATACACCCGCTGTGATGCATTGCTAAATCGGACTTGCTATGTGGTCAGATATGATCAAATAGTTTACAAAATGTCAGAAATGGAATTTACTACGACAGATTAGGTCATCCCAATTTTACCGCTCTCTTAAGTCACGAATATATGTATATGATCAGCCTATGAAAGTGAGGTGAATTTACGAAAAGGGGTGGTTTGGGGTGTTGTGCTGAAGAGTGAGTTTAATCTTATAAGCTTCGATTCTGGAGCGATTATGGTATATAATAGAAAGAAAATTTTCTTTTCCTGCGCAAATACCGGATTTATTTCTTCTTGTGGTACCTAAAACGATATATTTTAACTCGTGGCTGCGCCACTCGATAAAATATCACATTTTTTGTACCACACGATACTCCATCTCAAGCCTTTAGTTCCTTCAAAAACATATTCTGCCAGGCTACATTGTGTATGTTGCCGTCATTTTAACAAGCTGTGTATGTTCATATTGTTTGTTTTATTTTACAAAAAAATCACTGTATAACCAAATTAGTTAAAATTTAAAATTTCGATCAATTTATCCATTGATTCCTTAATTATGTTCGATACAGTGACCCCACCAGATATTTTTATACTATTTTGTTCAGAAGAGTGCATAAAGGGACTGTTCCTTTTGGTACAATGTATTTAAAAGCAGTAGGAGTGTATCTACATGACTAATGCCTACAAAAACTTTCCTTTTTAGAAGGGTAGTTTGGGTTTGTTTTAATTTTTATAACAATATTTGATATTTATTTCTTTTTAATGACATTCCTTCTTTTATCTAAATTTTGTTGCAACGGGTGACAAAATCTAAAAGAATTCGCCTGTATTTTCATTTCTTTATGCCACTCTTTCTATGCACCGTATGTACTAATCTATTACCAACTGCAAACTGCATTGACCCAGATCTGCCATCGCATAATGCGCCGGCAGATCTTGGTCTATGCAGTTTGTAAGGACTAATCAGTAGAACAAACAACATAGACCCTGATCTGCCGGCGCATTATGCGACGGCAGATCAGGGTCTATGTTGTTTGCATGTGGAATCGAATTATTCGTGAGTATATACGGTATGTTGCTTATTATATATTTGGACGCATATTTGCATTGCATGTTTTTACGATTTGACTGTATCTCAACCATTCATTAACAACAACAGTGGAATTTTCATTACATTGTAGAGTTTCTTTCTGACATTGCTGAATACATTAATTCTGTAGTTTTAAAACTGTTTATGTATGTATTATATTTACTGTGCCCATGAAAGTCTCGTTTGCTTCATATCTGTATGAATAATGTAGACTCCAGACAAACAGAAAAGTACACAAGCTCTCTCTCTCTCTCTCTCTCTCTCTCTCTCTCTCTCTCTCTCTCTCTCTCTCTCTCTCTCTCTCTCTCTCTCTGTGGCATTGATTGATTGATCTTCACACTAAGTAATCCTGACTTCCTTACCATGAATACACAACGACACCTTTAATGTAATTTGTGTTTTCGTCTACACAATCTGTGAATGACCCGAAAAATATTACATGAATAAAGGTGTGTTCTGGTTTGGTCAAAGTTGTTGCGTACATAGAAAGTGAGGAAATTAAAGTAAGGAAATTCGAAGCAGTAGTATTAAAAAGTGAAACACTACTCAAGAAACTTTAGAAGCACACCGGAGACCGAATATAGATTTCCCCAGGTGATCTGAGTTATGCTTTGAGAACGTGGAAATACAATACAGGGAATTAGATCCGTTTGAGTCTCCAGTATCTGGCAAGTGTAAACAGAACAAGTAATGTATGTGATTATCATTACTCCTTTTTCGAGATTTTTATAAACAAAAGTTATTTATGGTAAATTGTGTGTCAATAAAGCATTGAATTTTTGCATGGGTAATATTTGCCTGATATTATGTTCATTTATAAATTCAGAAGTATCAACAGCTGTTCAGGACGAACCCAGTACATTCTGAGAACCTGTACCCTGTGACATTAATGCATTCTTTTAGGCTTTTTATACCGTTGACTGATATTGCTGAGTAATTTAACATAGGTATATAGGTATTATATAGGTATTGTATATACATTATATAAAAGGACTAAAAAGAAAAATAGGAAAGTTTTAACTGAAATTTTTTGAAACAACTATTTTTCACCTAAAGCAAGAAAATGAAAATAGGTAATTCCGGGTCATTAAATTTGATGTAAAAATTGGTGTATGAGATTGGGGATGATTACACGTTACAGTGGCATCGAGAAAGAAAAGGAAAAAGATTAAAACGAGAACAGAAATGTAATAGATGTGTCAACAAAATAATGTCTTCACAATCACTCTAAATATATTTAATTATGTTGATAACCAGAAATGTGTTCATAAAACACGAATGCCCCGCCACCCATTTTGTATTACCCTGAAACAGGTGTGCATGAGACATTGTTTTAAATCCAAACTTAATCAGTAAAATGTAAGTCCAATTGAATCCATCATATGCGTCACTATAGGATATGAAAATTCGAAGTGTAATTTCCCTATCCCACACCGATGAATAACGAAAGATTATTTTCCTTCATTCCTGAACGGAAAATGAGGGTCGAAGTCAAAATGGCGTATTGTGACTACTGAGTCAACTTTAAAACAGCAATACATTCACGTTAATATAGAGCGTAAAAAGTTAGTTTTACACTTTTAAAATAAGTCTGAACTATAAGTAACGTTTAAACGCATATCAGCTTTCAAGGAGCAGTGTTAGACACCGTTGAGGTAATAATGGCAATACACTGAATCCGAACTGTGTATTGACGATAGCTTGCGCAATGATACAAATGTGAACAGGTCAAAAACTGAAGTCCACTCTAATTCCTAAGGCTAACCGAGAGACAGACAAAAAATAATGATATTGTCCTCAGTTCAGTTTTAATCTATAATTGATTTTCCTCTGACAAATGATAATGAGAATATGATTTTAAAAAATAATAATTACAATAACGGCTTTGTCGACTCGAAACTACAGAAGCTGTACATGTAGCTAAGTCTATCAGTACAAAACATCCTGTTTGTCGGACACTATCTTCAAGTGCTGCTCGTTTTAGGGCGTAAATGCAATTAATGTTTATCTTGACTGCTGTGAAGAATGATCAAGTGATGATGGAAATCGGGGAACATTTGCCATTTTGTGTGTGATATGGTCGCATTAGAAGGTCATGTGATGAAAGACAGCAGTCACATAAGAGAAAGAAATATTCCCCATCGTTGTTCTGCAGTGGAAAACACGGTCATACATACGTAATAATGTGAAAAAGGTGATCTGTATTTCTGTAGCACGGTATTGTACTCAGCAAGATGTATTCACAGGCCAAGATGATTGGCTCTGCGTCTAACAGTTGCTCAGAAACTTACCTAACTGCAAAATTTAATTTGAGTCACTCTGATATGAAATATAGGTCACAGTGACTTAATTTTGGTAGGTGGCATTGTGTTCAGATCAATCCACCCACATGCATGCCTCTGTGATGAACCTAAACGCAATACTTAACTGTTATGTATATTGCATCTACTAAGTGCGCATAACCTTAGTCCATTGTAGTAAGTCGCATTTTAAGTTTTGGTTAAATTGTCAACAGGATGTTGACTGATATCTGACTTCAAGGCCAGCCGTGTTGACAATTATTCGCACCAAGGTTCTATTGCATTGTGGGTCATGACGCACATCCTGTTATGAAATTGGTCATTTGAAAAGTGCATATAAGGACTTGATGAACGCATTATAATGATTCCTAATTTAAATCCTGTTTTAAAATCATTCCAGTTTTAAAATCAGTCCATGGGAATCTGTTAATTATCAGAGTTTATAGTTGTGCTGCAGACATAATTCGAAAGGAATTATTTATTTGAACATTCACTGGAATTACTATAAAGTGTTCATTAACCTTTGCATTTAAATATATGACTTTTGGATATTTGCGTACATTCTCAAAGATATTCTGGATTGTATCGTTGTGGTACATCAGGACATTCAAGACTATTGTGGTGGTACATCAGGACATTCAAGAACATGCATCCATTAGGAAGATTCATTCATTCGGAACATTCTATAATTTCTGACTTGTGTTTAGGACATTTAGGATTATTTGGAATTTAATTCCCAAATTGTAAGTGTCTTTTGAATTTTCATTTTAACTACAAAGAAACAAATTATTTGTTGATTTTACATACATTGTTGGTTTCACTTTCTTTCTGTTACATTATTTTAAGACCTAGATTCGTAACATAACCAAAGTCACCAAATTTTTTAACTTAGGTCACAGTGACCTAAACTTTCGTGGAATGGTGTTATACTCACCAAGACGCATCTACATACAAAGTTGCATGATTCTGGAGCTAACAATGTATAAGACAATGGTCAAATTGCAAAATGTTTCTGATGTCACCGAAGCGTTAAATTTAGGTCAAAGCGAGCTACTTTTGGTGGAATTGTATTCTACTCAGCATACACATGAATATGAAGCAGACCGTGCCCGAGAAACTGACCTAAATGCAGAACTTAACCGAAGTAACTTAAGCGTGAAATTGAGGTCACAGTTATCTACTTTTCGTGTAATTGCTTTCACAATTTGCATGACTCTGGGATTCTCGAAGCCCTGATCATAAGCATGATGTCAATGACATTAAATTTGGCCAGATTCGTTAAGCTATTGTCAATGGGCGAGATCGTATGTCTTGGTGCAAAGCCAGAATCATAATGTTATCATTACGTCATCAATGATATATTCCTCCTCCTTTTTCTTCATCTTTTTTTATTTTCAACTGTGCTACATTGTTTATGAAAGTTGAGTATATTTTATCTATAGTTTTTGTACTGTACTTCTGCATATTTATCAACAACTCCTGGTGTGGGAGAGGACCGACGTAGATCTGTGAGAGCTGATTGTCCGATCCCTAGACGCACTTAAGACACTAAAATTCTTGAAAGGAACATTACATTAGACCATCGTACACTGCTCTGTGAATTTGAATTCACAAAGGGATTTCAAGGAAGGTAAGTTACTAGGTGTTTATCTCTATGGACCCGTTGACTTTGGTAAGTGATAAAAAAATCCATCAAAATTCCTTTTGCTAAATTTTATTCCAAAGATTTATGAGATTAAAAGACAGAAATTCTACGATTTACATATAAGAAATTTGCGACAGGAAGATATCAGAGTGAAGAAAATTTTTTCACATAACGGAGATAAGACTAATTCGTATTTAAAAGTCATTGAGACAATATAGTAATCAGTGAGAAATACACTAAGTATTTAGCAGCATGCGTGTGACTAGATACCGTTTCTATATGAAGCAATCTGCTCGAGACCGTGAGAATATAGAACGAGATATTTCATTAAGTCTCCATTGTTCTCAATATTTGCCATTAGTAACAGTATAAAGAATGCATGAAATTATAAGCCAGTTGATATATTTACGAACTCAAAACTTAATTGATTTCACGTGAAGTCATTATTAAAGTGAGCACCGTATGTTAATTGTTCTATAAAACTTGGTTTTCGTGTTTCTAAATTGGAGCAACGCATTGGGTTCTATTTCATTTGCTTATTAAATATTGTTGACAAGTATAATGCTTTATCTTGATTTTAAATTTCATCAGGTCAACGCCAATGGATTATTAAAGGCGGACACTCCACACAGTAAAAGGGAACAGATTTGACATAGGTTCGGTTTGAAATTAGCTGTCTTCGAGGAAAGTTGATTTTCATTGGGATCAATTTGGTTGGTTAGTTCCACGAGATCAGGCAGCTGATATTAGGTTTTTCACACCTTGCATGATTATTTGGCCAATAACAACTCATGCGTAACATATGCTACCTACCCTTTCTAGTTCTACCGGCCGGTTTACAAACCCCTTTAAAAGCTGTAGCGGATGACCTGAATTCCTATCGTCTAGGCGTTTTCGATACACTTCACCGAAATCTGTTAATAATTTGACATTCTTAAAGGCACAGTCTGGGCCATTAAAAATAGTCTTAACAACTAAGAGAAAGGAACATATCAATAGAAAGAAATGTGAAAATGTTTCAAATACAAATAATGATTTTTAAAAAAAAAGGATTTAGCTATCTAGAAAACTGTTACAATTACAAATCGAAAATGGCGAGATTTCATTGAAAGGGAAGAAAAGTGTATACAATTTATTAAAATGAAAATTCTTTCGCTTGAAATTGCTAGAACATTTAATATTGAATATTTGAATCATCACGTTGCAAAGCAAACACCTATTAATTGCCTTAAAATGTATAGGAATCCACTATGTTGACGAGAAGCAATGTCACAATTGCCATTTCTACCATTTCTAGCCATGTCACAATTACAGTTTCTAGCAATGTCACAATTACCATTTCTTGCAATGTCACAATTACCATTTCTTGCAATGTCACAATTACCATTTCTAGCAATGTCACAATTACCATTTCTAGCAATGTCACAATAACCATTTCTACCATTTCTAGCCATGTCACAATTACCATTTCTAGCAATGTCACAATTACCATTTCTAAAAATAGTAATATTTTCATTCAGTGCTAACGTATCTCTGAAATTGCATCAATCTGAGCATTTTTAAATATGAATGTTTGACTCAAAAATGAAACAAAACAATATATCTCAAACACTCAAATTAAAATTTTGTTTTGTTATGGGAGAAAAGTAGAAAACGGGCCAATGAAATTATTATAAAATACATAGAGAAAAACTTTATATTTATTTCAGACCAACAGTAATATGTGCTCTTGAGACATTTACTGAATGCCTATTGTTACGACTCTATGGTCTAGAAAAATGTAACAGAAAGAAAGTGAAACCAACAAATCAAGTAAAAATCAACAAGCAATTTATTTCAAGATAATTAAAATGAAAATTCAAAAAAGACACATACAGTAATATGTATTAAAATCCAAATAATCCAATCAGAATTAGTGTTCTAATCACAAGTCCTAAAAATAGAGTGTTCCGAATTCACGGCTGTATCCTTGAATGTTATGATGTGCCAATGGTCTTCGATGTCCTGATGTACTAGTAGTCTTTAATGTGCTGATGTCAAAATGAAGTACTCCAAAATATCTCTGAATAAGTTCACATAAATTCCAAAATCATCAATTAAAAATCAAACATCCAAAAGTCTATGAGCACTGTTACAATCCAATGAATATTTAAATAATTCCTCTCTTAGAATTTGGAATGACTTTCCACAACTGTAATAGCTCTTTACAAGACTGATAGTAATGTCGAAAATGAAAAACTGTCCACTAAACATGGTATATATAAAGATTGGTCACATGACAGAATGTTCTAGAATGTGTCATCTCAATGGAATTTTACTTGTATGGACATGACTTTTTACACATAACTCTAAGGATTTTCCAGTTTTATCTGTAAACAAAATCAACCTTGACCTCAAATTTGGTAAACATTTTGTTTATCAAAACTATTTTTTTAGCTCAAATCTGAAGTAAACAACCTAACTCAAGGACACTAGTTAAACATGTTTTTTCTCATAAACAACATTAAGATTTAAGCAAATATTAAAGTCAAGAAACATTTATAATTTCCTAAAATATCTATAATATTATATAAACATCATACATAACACTATACTACCTATTTAGAATTTTCATAAAGTACAAAATGAAATGTATGAAATTGTTTAAGTAAAAAAAGGAAGCATGACGCATAAGAGATACAAGAGTAAGAAATAATTATTAAGCGCAGAGAAGCAAGAAATAATTCAACTTTTAAACTCTAATGTTAATATTACAGCCAAAAGAGCATACAAGTGGCAACCATGAATAGTGTGATGATTGTGCAGTTGCTATTATTATTATTATTATTATTATTACAAATGTTATTTTTTGTTGTTTTTATGAAGTTAGTTTTATGATGTCTTAGAAGACCTATGTTTATCGTGGCCGAAAACTGCATGTATGGAAGCAATAAAGAACTAAATAGTTTGGTAAATCATATGAAAATCAAAGGCACTTTGTTGGATTCGTTCATATTAGAATAATAAGGCTTAAAATCTACCTTGAATACATAGATTAGAATAATAATTCTTAAAATCTACCTTGAATACGTAGGTTCGATTAGAATAATAAGGCTTAAAATCTACCTTGAATACATAGGTTCGATATGAATAATAAGACTTATAATCTACCTTGAATGTATAGGTTCGATATGAATAATAATTCTTATAATCTACCTTGAATACATAGATTAGAATAATAATTCTTAAAATCTACCTTGAATACATAGGTTCCATTAGAATAATAAGGCTTAAAATCTACCTTGAATACATAGGTTCGATTAGAATAATAATTCTTAAAATCTACCTTGAATATATAGGTTCGATATGAATAATAAGACTTATAATCTACCTTGAATATATAGGTTCGATTAGAATAATAATTCTTAAAATCTACCTTGAATACATAGGTTCGATTAGAATAATAATTCTTATAATCTACCTTGAATACATAGGTTCGATATGAATAATAAGACTTATAATCTACCTTGAATATATAGGTTCGATATGAATAATAATTCTTATAATCAACCTTGAATACATAGGTTCGATATGAATAATAAGACTTATAATCTACCTTGAACATATAGGTTCGATTAGAATAATAATTCTTAAAATCTACCTTGAATACATAGGTTCGATATGAATAATAATTCTTATAATCTACCTTGAATACATAGGTTCGATATGAATAATAAGACTTATAATCTACCTTGAATATATAGGTTCGATATGAATAATAATTCTTATAATCTACCTTGAATATATAGGTTCGATATGAATAATAATTCTTATAATCTACCTTGAATACATAGGTTCGATATGAATAATAAGACTTATAATCTACCTTGAATATATAGGTTCGATATGAATAATAATTCTTATAAACTACCTTGAATATATAGGTTCGATATGAATAATAATTCTTTTAATCTACCTTGAATATATAGGTTCGATATGAATAATAATTCTTATAATCTACCTTAAATACATAGGTTCGATTTGGATGAAACATTATATGTTGTTAAATTCTATTCGTGGATGGTACACGTCTTTCAGGAAACGAAATGAAATTAGGCATTTATTTCGCGTTATTGGAATAAGATGGTTTCAACATATTTTTATTGCAAAGAATGAAATTTGTATAGGCTAGAAAGATCAAACAACTTATTATCATCTTTACCATACAAAGAATACTTTCTAATGCAAAATGTTAAGATGGCTGTCATACGTACAAAATTAATTTCATAAATACATATTAGAATTGCGATATTAAAAGGAGTAAATGGGAGAAAGAAAAGCAAACAAGAAGGTAGAAGAGAGAATAATCTAGATCCAATGACACAGTTACAGGAAAGGATTGAAGTATTGTTGGCATCTGACCGTTTCCTAGTTTTTATATATTTGTGTACTGCCAAACCTATCATTTGATTTTGCTCTTTGGTTAGTTTGGGATTTCCTCTTAATAATAAATTCAAATTTAAATTCAATTGGTTTAGTTCAGGTAATAATATGCGTCTTTGATTAACATAACTGCAACATGAAAAGAAATAACTTTCATTGGTTTTGGCGCCTTCTCAATTATTTCTCAGCTTTTGCGCGTATATTCGATAACTTTCTATCACCATGCCAAACGTTTTTGAAAGTATTAGAGTTTGGAAGCAGAGATCGTTGGAACTCCCCTGACGACGTAATCTGATGTATGTCCTCTGAGTGATTATTCAAAGAAATTTACACTGTATGGCATAAATGATTTGCAATAAGATGTATACTTGCGTGAGACTTAAACAATGTCAGATCTATTACGCACTGGATTACGCAATGGATAATACGATGGATACAGGTTTATCTCGTTTACATAAGGGGGAATCAATTCTTGTAAAAATAGTGGTGCAACACCGTTGATAATCCGTTAGAAAGTTGCCAGTTTTTGACTGGTTCTCCTTTCACTCAAGGGAATAAAACCTGTTTCTAAATATAAACATTCTTTACTTGCAGAATAAGGTAAACCAACTGTACAGTTTCTATATATACTCGCGTACCATTCAGGTCCAAATGCAAACAACATAGACCTGATCTGCCGTCGCATAATGCGCCGGCAGATCAGGGTCTATGTTGTTTGTTCTACTGATTATACCTTACAAACTGCATAGACCCAGATCTGCCGGCTTATTATGGGACGGCAGATCTGGGTCTATGCAGTTTGCAGTTGGTATCAGTCTATACGCGAGTATATACGGTTATCGAATTCTCCTCACTACAATATTCCCAAGCTACACTGGCATAATACATGTTGGGTACAATTCTGAAAACGCTTTGGAAAGATTAAACTTAAATGCTCTCAACAATGAATACTTTTTGATTTCCTATTTAGGCTTTATCTTCAATTAAAATCTTTTTGAATCGTCACACTAAGGAATCTTTGATAATTAACAAAGTGTAGTCTCTTCCCATCTAAAAATAGTTCAGGTGCTTGTATGTTTGCCCTTTCTGAGAACAAGATTACTTCCGTTTTCGTAGCATTTATAAGCCACTGTTTTAACTAATCATTTAATTTTTCCAAATCATGGCTAATCACTTCTTAAATGTTAATATTGTCATCAGATGACTAATATAATGATGAGTCATCTGCAAAAGACGAGTAAGGGAATTCATTGATTCAGCAATAATATTTACGTAAACCAAAACTAATCACGGGCCTAATACAGAACCTTGGGGGTACTCCTGTATTTATCTTCCTAACACTAGACAATGAATCTTTGATAATAACTCTTTGCTCACTATTGAAAACATAGCTTTCAAATCAGAAAAGTAGATCAGTATTTAGTCCGCATCATACCATATTTTATTGCCTGGTCTTATCACGACCCTTTTATTTGGAATGCAATCTTTGATGAAAGTCAAGAATGGGTGTTGAAACTATTAACATAATCATTAACATCCAATCAGTGATCAAATAATTGATCCCAATTAAAGCCATTGATCTGATCGTTAAAGTTTATTAAATTCTGCATTATTATTATTCCAAACATCGATTAAGTTTTACTACTAAAACGAGAGCACAAAAAGTTATTCTATGATCACTAATTCTACGGTCGACGGCATTTGTACCCGTTTCTATGATTTTGATGCTATTAGTAAGAAGTATTGGGTCCAACAAAGTTGAGGAGTTGTCTGTAACTCTAGTAGTTTCGGTGATAACACTGGAATTTTTTTTTATTTACTTATGGTCTGGAAAATTCCCGCATTCTGATTTTGAGAAAGAAAGTTTTCATTAAAATCTTACAATAATATAACCTTTGATACAGAAATGATATACCTGTATCGATCGCACTATCAACGCTGTTACCTAATTGATTAGAAACATGCTTCTACAAACACAGGCAAATCCAGCATTGACAACGATAATGCTACAATTATATATATATATATATATATATATATATATATATATATATATATATATATATATATATATATATACGACCCTTATTCAATTGTATTACAGGAATACAGTATCTCTTACAACTCAATGTTTTTGATTTAATAAATTCGACCTTCTATGCCGCTTTCTACTTCGGCAGAATTCACTCATATATTAGTAAGTAGAGGTTATTGACGAAACGTTTTGACCATGAAGATCAAGTTTAAGCTAAGAACAAAATCAGAGGTGACACTCTGATTACATCTAGGGTACTCAAGTTTAGTATTCATATAGAGGGATTCATGATCTAGGGTACTCAAGTTTAGTATTCATATAGAGGGATTCATGATCTAGGGTACTCAAGTTTAGTATTCATATAGAGGGATTCATGATCTAGGGTACTCAAGTTTAGTATTCATATAGAGGGATTCATGATCTAGGGTACTCAAGTTTAGTATTCATATAGAGGGATTCATGATCTAGGGTACTCAAGTTTAGTATTCATATAGAGGGATTCATGATCTAGGGTACTCAAGTTTAGTATTCATATAGAGGGATTCATGATCTAGGGTACTCAAGTTGAGTATTCGTATAGAGGGATTCATGTCTAGAATCCTTGGGATGCCATGACTCTTACTGTATTCTAATTACCGAATGTCAAAGTGTAAAGGCTTTAATCTGAGTTTTCATGCTGAACAAATTTCAAGAATATGGGACAAATATTGATTCTAGTTTTAATTCAACATTCGACGTTTTAAATTCAAATCAAACCCCTTAGTAACGAAAGTGGAGCATCATAACTGAACTTAAACTCAAAATTTAAAAATTAGATACCATCTTTTAGTAGAGTGATAACAAATTTAAAGATTTGACCTTTGAGTTGAAATCTTAAGGATGTACGCTACTGACGAATTTGTTTACCGCTCATCTCGAAAGGAAGTAATAAATTAATTCTTGCTTCACTTTTATGACGTCATTCATTAAAGTAGGTGAGTAGTGCTAGGAAGTGTGAGAGATGTTGAACGTTATAATTAAACATTTTACCAAGCCTTTAACAAGTATTTGGACTGATAAAAATCGCATCATGTGATGCAGAAAACAAGAAGTTGTTAGTTCATAACACCAGAAAAGAATTAATAATGTATTCACGCGCCCTTCTGACGTGTTTTGAAAATATTTTGTAAACAATGGTTAAAATATAGTTCCGTTATTTATTTCTTGAGAGTCATTATTATTTTCATAAATATTTGTAATTATAAGAATTGAACCTCTTATTTTACAGAATTCATAAAGTCATGAACCCTGAAATACACATTATGCATGAATAACCTTCTTTCTGCTACGGCCGTTCATGCAGTGTGTAATTGATTTTCAAGTTCCATGACTTCATCAATCCTGTAAAATATAAGTTCATAAATTAGGTAACAACGACATCCTTCTTCTATTGAATTATGAAAAGGATAGACATTAGTACGAACACATGAAAGGAATAACATTATTGTAAATGATAATAAATAAGTTCGTTGTTATCGGGTTTAACGCCATTTTTCAGCACATGATATACATGGATGCCAGTATATTTGATGGAGGAAGAACCCGAGAAATCCCCGGAAGAACCACCGACCCACGCGAAGCTATTGGCAAGTTTTCTAACATACCCACGTTGGCCGAGCCGGAGACTCGAACCCACGCGGGCAGAGGTGAGAGATAACAAATAAGAGATGTTCAGCATACGAAATCTTATTAATTTACGACCTGCCGTAAACTGGACCCACCGTCACTCTGCTGCACATCACAGTTAGCTTAGTAAAAGATAATACAGCAGAAAAGTTCCCTGAGCAACCTACCTGAGAGTAGTATATGACCTTCAACGTGTTAACATTTCGAAGATGTTTAATATTACTCATAACAAAATTATTTTAAGGATATGTGTTGGTTTCATATACTTTTTCTATGTAAGAATTTTTATCTTAGGACATATATTTTACAAAGCCTATAATGCAACAAAATACCCAACATCCTATTATTTTGTTTTGTGTTTAGATTATTTTGACTTTTAGAAATGCACAAATATATAATTTTTCCTAATGAAAAACTACTCTGACATTGCACCAGCGATCACCGTTAAGTTCACTACAATGGTAACTAGCAGGCAGGCGTTAAGGTAACAAAAAATGTAAAAAAAAAAATATAAAAAAATAAAATAAAAAAACCAATATGCAGAGCTAAAGTTCAAACTCAGATCAAAAACTTGCAGCAGACCTTATACAAATAGGAGATCTCAAATGAGTAATGATTTAATATTTAATTTATGAAATAAGTTGAATAATTTCCAGTTTTGGCGACCCTTGGCGAGCATAAGCTGGAAATTATTAAACGAGTTTCATAAACTAAATATTAAATCGTTACCCATTTGAGATTCTGTTTATCACATAGTTTTTAATTTAGTGGAAAGAGTTTGGATAGAAAGAAGAACAGATGATTTTCGGCATTTCGTTAATTTCTGGCTCAGACGCCGCACCTTTCAATTCTTGCTCGTGAAAAAAATAGTCCCAAATGCCAGTTGAATCAATAATGCACAATTCGATAACTAGTAACATTTAAAAGTAGTTTTTTAGTGCTTTTTAAAAAAAAAAATTTGTTTTTACAATATATAATTCAAAAAGCAACCGTCCTTCCAAATCATTAGAACATTTGACACGAAGAACATCATTTGTCAACACTGGATCTTCAATGGAAATTCCCGTGTGATGTCACATAGTTCGCTTGGGTGAGGTCAGCCGAAGTAGTTGACGCGTCATACACATGGATTCAATGAGACTGTTTACAACGTTTCCACTAAAAACTATGTCGATTCCACTATGGACATTCATCACAGATGCAATAATGAATACGGCAGAAAAAAGTAGCATTCCAGTTGTTGGATATTCGTATGAAGGGATGGTTACTGGATGCAGAAATTTTACTAAATCTAGGCTACAAAGGTGATTTAAGATTTAATGTTTTTGTGAACGGATATTTGCATTATTTGATTTGGAAAAATGCTATGGTTTGATAAATGTATGTCAGTGGGATACTAGCATTTATCGACATTCTTTTCATAAGAAAGTGTGAGTTTATTTACTCCTATATAGGCTGATATTTAAACCACGATTGTTTTGGGGGTGGATTCTAGTTTTAGGTTGGCATTTGGAGAATTCTACGTAGGTTAAATTGACCATATTACGATATTCCGACATACTTAACCACTGCTGTGCGTTTTTGTGATAGTCGAACGTTTTTTGTTGGGGTTTTTTTTTTTTGGGGGGGGGGGGTGGCGGGGTTCCAATGTTCACTGGGCTACCGATTGGAAAGACGGGCGCCATATTGTTAATAGTTATAGTTTTTTAAAAAAAAGTTCCAGAAGGCGGGGCAGGGAAAATTCCCACGGTCGCAGCCAATCAATAATGAGACTACTGCTCAAGAATTTCATGGGCTTATTTGGACCAATCAGATTCACAGAAAGTGATATGTTAACGTGTTGGCATATCAAAAATATTAAACCGCATACACTGTATATAAAGTGTACCAACTATGTGATAATCTGAAATAATTAGTGTATACGTTTGAATTTTGTAGAGATCATATGCACTTATTTTTTCATCTGTCCTTATCGGTAGTGAAATATGCCATTGTAAAAGTAATGTTATACTTTTGATGTTTATGGTTTTCAAGGAAATTCAACAGAATATAACATAAAGATGTCTGATTAAAGAAAGGAAAGATTGCAAGAAGAATAAAAACAACATCAGAACAATGTAAATCGATCAATAGTCGCGCAAATCTTTTAATTAGGATCAGAGCAATCGTCAGAGAATAAAATTTCATATCTTTCCCTTTTCTTTGATCTGTTTTGTTTTACACACGTACGCAATTAGTTTTGGTACAAAAGGACTATAATGTCCGTGTGCGCTTATATTCCGTATACGCTTAGTTCCACGTATATGCTTATATTCCGTATACGCTTAGTTCCACGTATATGCTTATATTCCGTATACGCTTAGTTCCACGTATACGCTTATATTCCGTATACGCTTATTTCCACGTATACGCTTATATTCCGTATACGCTTAGTTCCACGTATATGCTTATATTCCGTATACGCTTAGTTCCACGTACACGCTTACATTCCGTATACGCTTATTTTCAGGTATACGCTTATATTCCGTATACGCTTATTTTCAGGTATACGCTTACATTCCGTATACGCTTATTTTCACGTATACTCGTATTTTCCTTATACGCTTTTTTCGCGTATATGCTTATATTCCGTATACGCTTATTATCCAGATTTTACAGTATTGGGGTTCACATATACTGACGGACATAAAAAACAAAAAAATTAAACATAGGTGATTATTCTCCAACATTTTATTACGTATTGAAAACTCAAAATTTATTTTGTAAACTTCCTTGTTTCCAGCCTTATTGAGGCTACTAGTTGGGCAGCCATATTTGGACGGCCTATATTTAGGCAGCTTAGTCCAGGGCCATTTTTCTCCCTATATATTAAAGTACAGACTAGTCTCAAATGGTAGTTTTACCTCGAGCCGATTTTCCCCGCACAATCCTGCTCAAGAAGAAATGCCCCTATAGCACACTTCCCCCGGAAATATATACTCTAGTAGAAAAACTATTATAGAGTCTATTTTCCCCCAGGGATAAGTCGCTCTAGCACCCCCCCCCCCCCCACACACACACACATAAAGTATATTCTTTCGTGGAAGCTAAATATTGTACATGAATTGCTTTACTTTTTTTTTTCCTCGGCAGACACTTCTACATATCTATCTTCTTTCAACGCAGTTGTCTGCCATTTTACATTGAAAATCCATGCATGACTGAAAAAGGATGTCCATGGAGCAAATAAGATCAGCCTATTTGAAGCAAGTTATTGTTAGTTTCCTTTTAGAGCATGCATTTTGCTTTAAAACTGCTGCTTTCAACGTTTCCGCTGATCCCACGCCTTCCTACTATGTATGCACAGGAAGTGGAAATAGGACATCTCATCGATAAAAATAGATTGTTGTCGTGTACACTGCTTTTATATTTTATTGTTTATTTTTATTGTTTTTACTTAGTGAGAGACGGGTACACTATTCTACTATGATAACAAAACGTTGCCTTGCATAAATACCCGTATGTAAAAAAAAAAATCTAATAAAGAGGAAATTTATTGTGAGTGGTTTGTTTGAGACCAAAGTAGACATAATACACTTGATAATTGACATGAAACTGCATACAAGTTTCAAGAACACATGAAATGTAAACCCTAGAGTCTGCAACGTAAAATAATGTTATGACTTAAACATAATTAATATTTTATTGAGATATAATGATGCCAAAGTAGCATAATATGGGCTGTGCAGCTTCTGACAGATTTGGCCCAACACTACAATATTTGATACATACGTCAGCACGCACAAATATACATGCAATACCTTGCGTAACCATCTCTTCTATGCTAAATTTTAAGGAAAAAGCTGGGGCGTTTGGGGTGGGTGGATGGTGTGGAGTTCACTGACACTAGAATACGATTTCGCCTGCGGAGAAATTTTGCTTTCTGGGGTAAAATAATCTTTGATCCACCTTTCCCAGTGATAAAATAGACACTCTTCAATGTTTAGTAAAAGTCTCCGCTAGGGCCATTCTTCTGGGGGATATCGGCTGGTGGGGGAAGGTCAATACCAACAATCACCAAAGTTACTGCACTCATTTACCTTGCGTCACCTTGCTAACAAACCAGGGGACATCTTGTCACGGTTGATTAATATGTCTACAAATGTACCTCTTTAGTATTTAAAAAAATAACTAAAAATCGAATTTTCAAAGCATAAGCCATACATTTCTCAGTTATATGTTTTGTTTTTGTTGTTGTTGTTTTTTCGATTACAGCAATGATTGCATCCTTGTACATCTACTACGTTATAAGTAACAAAAATATTTTCTTCTTGAATTCTATGTTTTAGTTACGCTGCAAAGAATTTTGTAAAAATCCGCAAAAATCCTCTAGTTTACGATTCTTGTGATGTTTGCGAACTCTCTGTTGACGAATTCTGTCATGTTTAATGCTAAAGGAACAAAATGTATACTTATGGTTGAAAGACTTTCCATTCAGTCTATATCCGGGGCATTATCCAAACTAGTTCTTGTTCAATCGTGGTCTAATTAATTAATTTTCTGAAAAATAGATTAAAAAACAGATTAATATGTTGGCTTTTTGACCCATTAATCTTGTTTTGATGCAAAATGTGAGAAGATCTTCAACAATTCTTTAATCTTTGGATCATGTGTTGTTTTTATAACCCATTTTAACGGGCTATTGACATGACGTGGTTATGTTATAACCCATTTTAACGGGTTATGCCATGATGAATAGTAAGGTAAATATATTAATAATTAATGTTATTTTTTCTTTTTCAATTTAGTCTGAATACCGCGCAACATTTGACCTAGTGTTCTGAATACCGCGCATCATCCGAGACAGTGTTCTGAATACCACGCATCATCCCAGCTTGTGTTCTGAAACTGGGCGTCATACGAGCCAGTTTTCGTCCATTCGTCGTAGTATATTTAGCTTCTTCAGTTATTAATAAAACAAATGAAAGAATAGGTCTTGTGACCGATTTGTTGTTAAAATCAGATCTTATAAGCAGTTAATAATTTTGGTAGAAAATTCAGACATTATAAGCAGTTAATAATTTTTATGGTAAATTCAGACATTATTATCAGTTAATAATTTTGATGGTAAATTCAGACATTTATAAGCAGTTAATAATTTTGATGGTAAATTCAGACATTATAAGCAGTTAATAATTTTTATGGTAAATTCAGACATTATAAGCAGTTAATAATTTTGATGGTAAATTCAGATCATAACGCTGGTTGCTAAATCATAAGTTACGGCCTGTGGTATCTTCTTTGTCAACTATACAAAATCTGGATTTTGCAGGGGAAAATACTTCCTCATTTTTTCACGTTAGGGTCATATTACAAAAGATTGTTTTCTAAACAAAAAGGTTAGATATCATCTGTAAACGTTAATTATGTACAAAATAACGAAAGCTGCATCAAAAACTATTAGAGCCCAATTTTTAAAAAGAACAAGCAAGGCTAATTTCCACATTATTTTTTTTTTATAAATAAAAACATTACATCTCGCCTTTCAGCCAATTATGATCGTACACAAAATTTAGCTTTTAAGGCATGATTTTAAATATCTAAAATTATGCGCAAAATAGGATTTTCAAGAATTGACAGACAAGCAATGATTATTTACTAAGTTATAATTACTTATTACTTACGTATTTACATAGTCATAATTTAAAATATCTTTGATTCTTGAACTGACTTCTCTGTGTTCTGCTGCAAAATATACAAGATAAATCGGAAAGGATCTTTGAATCTACCAAAAACACTCTCCTTGCGACTAATAGCACGATCAATACTATGCACAACAGATTAAAATATAATTTAAAACTTTTAAAATGCATTCTGACTTGTTTTCTTTCATCCATCTGGTTATTCGTTAGCTTTCTGAAAAATACATATAAAAAAGTTGGCAGTTTGAAACATTATTCTTTCAAATCCAGAATCCTATCACCTATTAATAATTCATGTAATTTAGTTCAGATGATAAAGCAGAAAGTAAAATCATAGACCATCTACTGCGACTGCAATTCACTCTTGTTCAGTATATAAAACTCTTAATGTTTGCGGTCAAACAGTACATATTGCATCCTAATTTGGGATTTAACAAAATATTAGGCTTTTCTAACCATAAGAATTATATTCTTGATGATCGAGGATTTTATCACATACACTGGAAGCTGTATTATCAATGTCGGAGAAAAAAGAAACTCTTTTTTTCGAACTTGTCGAAAAAAAGAAAGAAAAAAAAAGAAGACATAAAAAAATCATTTCCTGTAACATACACATGTATTAAAATCACAATCACTTTTTAGTCTGCAGTATCCTTGAACAATGTTTTTTTTTCTTCTTGAAATAGGAAGCACAATAAACCGCAATCGCCTCTGGTAAACGCTCTTTCCAAGATACCAAATATAGGTTTGACAATGTAAACACTGTATTTCCCCACTTTATTAACTTTTTTTAAAACTACAAAACATTGGTATTTTCAAGGCACTACTCCCCCTTTATCCTTAAGGAAAATTATGACTGCCTCCAGATACATATACTCTTTGATGTTGTTGTTGTCTTTTAATCCTTGTTCGTTGAAATGATTCCATCATTTTGCTGCAAATTTTAAGAAAATAGGCAAATATTCCTTTCCCATATATAGTCGAATTGAACTGCAAACAACATAAACCTGGATCTGCCGTCGCATAATGCGCCAAGGCATTATACGATGGCAGATCTGGTTCTGTGCAGTTTGCAGTTGGACACAACGTTTAAAGGATTAAAGGAGTGCACAGGGTAATCTATGGATCATATGGATCCGCCGACGCGACGCCGATAAAACTCATTTTGCGACTATAAAAGAAGTCTTTAAGGTACTCAAATATTCAAAAATAATACAGCTATTCGTTAATTTAATACAGCTATCCCATAATTTAGATTATTTTCTCACAACGTTTTTTGAAACGGGGCAACAACAAAAAGTAAAAACTAAATTAGTCATAGATTTTTGAAATAAAGTCACTAATATACCAAATAGTAACGATTAACTAGACATATGCAATAAGATCAATGCGTTTGTACTTTACGTTACTTTTACACCATCGGTTTCCTATAGACACGTTTGAACTCGCCGAAAACATTTATCTTGCTCAAATGTAAATTATCATTAAGTCACTGAGTTTATAACAAATTAAAGTTCATTTGTAAATTGACAATAGCATTTTATCAACGTTGTTAAACCAACATTTTACGAGTTCCAAAATAAATTAAATACATTATTCATAGCGCGGATGATAAATAGATTGTCAGTTTGATAGTAACCTGAATTTTATGCAAAATAAAACGAGGAAAAAAGCAATTGACATTCTGTATATCATGTGTCAGAGGGTGGTACACGAGAAACACCCAAAAGCTTGAAAAGTTCACGGGGGCATCGCACTTGTATGACATTAACGAAGTATAAGCAGGTTTCGTATCGCAAAATGAGATCAATAATAATTACATCTTGTTAGAAATACCGTCTTCGAGTAATAGTGTGTAAGAGGCTTTATCTAGTTATCTATCTATCTATACATCTGTTTATCTACTTATCTATCAATCTATCTAATTTCAACATTTATAACACATACTCGCTGAAACCTCACCTTTTTCAATTCGTCATGAACTTATAAACACTGAACTAAACGAAACAAATTTATTTGAACATCTTAAAATTGTTGATTGAACAATGGAAGTTTTACGGCACGTATTTCATCACCAAACAGGAGCTTGAATAGAAAAATATTTTAAATTTATTTCTGTGTATGTATGATTTCTGCGTAAATTTACCCCCTTCCACCTAAGAAAAGGGTTAAATTCATTAATTCTAGCTGATTCCACAATTTCTCAGCAATGTATTTTTCAAACTGCAATCTGTGGAACGCCGGTCTTAAGAAGATTACATGAAATTCGAATCTTATCAATTTAATTTTTCAGATTAATATGTGAGTAAAACCTGGCAATAAAACAAGAAAGCTAAATTCCCCACCCCAGCCCACCCCAATGGAGAAGGAGAACCCAGTTTTCATTTAACGTAAATGTGTATTCTCTTCTCAAGCATGCGTGAGTACTGTTATTGGTTTGAACCTTGTAAATCGAATACACATGATCGAGTTATGAGCATTAATCCGACAGTAGTATATGAGATCTTTTCATAAACTTGTAAAATATCAAAGATCCAACTACTCTCGCGTTCTTAACTGTAACAGGGTTTCTATTAAGATTGAATTTACTTAGTAATGAAAAAGAAGCCTGTTTGACAGAATTTTCTCAAATGCCTGAGTTATTAGAAAGAAATATTAATGTCCTTAAACGATTGTCATGCACAAAAATATAAACTTTCTTTTAAAAAAATAAATATTTGATTGTATTTTGTTTTCGGTTGACGTTTTCGCACTACCATTTTTAGTAAATGCAATTTTTTATGGGTCCGCTGTGCCTGTCAAATCGCATTCCTCTTTTAGGTATACCATTTAATTTTCGGAGGTGGGGACTTTTTTTCGAACCGGATTATTTGGTTTCTTTCTTTTTAAGGACATTTTGTTTCATCCTATAAGATACGAAATATAGACAGACAGCGAAACCAAACTTATTTTTTCCAGAACAGGGTGGTCCGATAAAAGTCCCCCAAACCCCCCTTGCCCCTCCGGTCGGAGTTTTATACATAATTTTTTAACTTGGAGAGTGGCAACCCTCACACAGAACCTATCAATGATATGTGGTGGTATTGTACCGCTCGTTTGTAGGACACACATAACTGACTCATACATACCTCCAGAAGGTTAAACCCGGACCTGGGTACATGCCCTGCCTGTGTCCATATTCTTGTGGAGCTTATCGACTTGCACGCTGTATTTGGATGTTAACTCACATAAGAAGATTGTTGATTATGTACCACCAGAAAAAATCTTAGAGCTTCTAAAAGAATGCGGTTTGTATACTAAATTTTTATCCTATAATTTAAGATTGTATAATTTTCTTTTTAACCCTATTTATTTATTTATTTTTTTTTTTTTTTTTTTTTTGGGGGGGGGTATCTTTTAAAGAATTTTAACATTTTTACCTTAAATCTTGTTGGACTATCTTAATACATGTATTTGGAGGGGTTTATCTTCCTGAAGTTCTTGAATCTTTTAAGTTTACATTTTTGGAACATTACATTTAATCGGCACTATATAGGTAGGACTGTGCTGAAGTGTTCTTAAACCTTAAACACACACACATAGATACATAGATACATACATACATACATACATACATACATACATACATACATACATACATACATACATACATACATGCATGCATATATACATGAATATATGCATGCATACATACAGACATACGTCTCAAAGAAATCCAGCCATCCAAGTTCGGGATAATTTTAGATATAGTCTATTTTGCTCGAATAAGTCTCAAACTGTTGTATTTATTACCAAGTTCATAAATGACATTCATACATCAGCTAGCTGGAAAAAAGACTGAGTTGATCATGTAATTTGGGCTGGTTTGGTTTAATAACCAAATTTCGCCTTTAGATTTATATGTGCATATTGTGTACATGGATGAAGCGATGGTTTGTATCACACACTGCGGACTAGTCACACAATCCTAGGTTCATGAATACATCTACTTCCTGTCCGAATGATCCGAATTATATTATTTTGAAAAAAACACATTTTCTTTTTTAAGTTCTATATTTTCTTTCCACTCAAATACTGAAATTTACATTTAAACTGATAACACGGAAAGCATCTGCCATTAACCTTTATACACAGGAAATTTCGGTTTAAAAACAGCCAAAGAGTAATTCTCACTTGTTAAGAGATACATTCCCACCATGTAATTACTACTTACAGTGATTTCCCTGGGTCCAAGCGAAGTGGTCACAATCTTAAAATCAGACAAAAGGATTTATGTATTCCCCCTCCATCCCCACCCCACCCCATTTTTTGTTGCTGTTGAAGGAAATTGTCCTTGTGTGCATTGGTATCGTCGATTAATTATGCACTAACATCAAAAAGTGACGAAAGTCTTTCCTTTTTAAGAAGTTAACTATATATTAATGTGTTATCACTGGCATTTCAGCCTATCAGACACTGGTATTTCAGAAATAGCTTTTTGGATTTGTTTTCTCATACGAAGAGACACTGACTTGGTGTTTCGTGTTTTAGATAGATAAAATCCATTCGACATCTTCAAAACTACTATGTCAATTTTGATAAAACTTGATAGCAATGTTTCACTGGATATGTTCTACCAAAGTCGTATTTATAGTTGCTTCCCTTAAAAATAAAACTTGTAGCTTCCGTACCCACCAGGAGTAAAATGTATTTCCCCCATCTCCTCCTTAACTACAAAGCCACTTTCATAAAGTATATAGGGATGCTTCCTTGGATATGTTCTACTAAAGTTGTGAGGGGATGGTGCCTTCTCTAGCAACCATTCTGCTTGAATATTAACCAGATAAAAAATGTATTTCTGACACCTGTTTGAAAACTACTAAACCTGGTTTGATTAGCCCTGGCATGAATGTTTCTTTGTACATGTTTTACGAAAGTGTTTTGCTTTAGCTTCCAGAGCAACTGTGTAGCTTTCATGGCAACTAGGTGGAATTTTTGTTTTGTCATCTCCGAAAAAAAAAAGCTAAGCCGATTTTGATCAAACTTGATCCTAATTTTTCTATTGATATGCTCTACCAAACTTGTGTTGTGGTGGCTTCCTAATTTGCCGTGTGGCTTCCATAGCATTCATGTGAAAAATATAGTTTTGTTTTCTCCTTCAAAATTACAATGCCAACTTTAGTCAAAATTTTCAGGAATGTTTCACTAGATATGTTCTACCAAAATGTCTTTCGGGTGGATTTGCTAGCAACCATGTCACTTCCATAGAAACCAGATGGAAACTATATTTTTGCAATCATTTTCAGAACTAATGTGCTAAGTTAGATCAAACTTAGGATGAATGTTTCTTTGGAGGCATTCTACCAAACAATGTGTTTTTGGTACTTTTCCATGCAACAGTGTAGCGTCCATAGCTACTAGGTGGGAAATTTGTATTTTACGTATCCCCAATACTACTGAGCCAATATTGATCGACCTTTATAGGAAGGCTTCCTTGGACGTGTTCTTGCAAAGCTGGTTTTTTTCATGGCTTCCAGAGCAATTGTGTCAACAACTTATTTTTGACATCTCCTCCAAAGTTACTCAGTTAATTTTGATTGAGCTTGTTACGAATGTTCCTCAGAGAATGTTCTACTAAAGTTGTGTTCTGATGGCTTTTCTACCAACCGTGTGGTTTCCACATCAACCAGGTCGAATGCTAGTTTGTACTCAGCTACTTTGACCAATCTTTGTAGCAATGTTTCCTTGAACATGTTCACCAAAAGTTGCATTTGTTGGCCTCAGTGGGAACTTAGCAGCTGCAATACATACCAAGCGAAACATGTATTTTTGACACCTCCATTACTTCTTGACCAATTTTTATTATACTTTGTAGGAATGTTCTTTAGATCAATAGTCTAGCTAAGTTTAATTTGTGTGGCTTACCTTGAAACCATGTGGCTTTCATAGCAAAAGATCGGCAATATGTTTGTGATGTCTCCTCCTAAACCACTTGCCTAGCAAAGGTGAGCACAATTCCCTGAACCATGAAATATACGCCAAAGTGACTTAGTTTTTACTGATGGCTATAGTGCTTCTGATAACGCAATTACATACAAAGTTATATGACTTTATAGGTAATAGCGCGTAAGAAAATGAATTGAACATAAACATTAACCAGATCCACTAAACCATGAAATATAATTGGCAGTGACTTTACATTCACTGAAAAGTGTAGTACTCCACTAGAGGCATCTAAATATCAACTTATTTGGCTCTATGCGTACTAGTGTGTGCGAAAATGACCTAAACGCAAACACTAACCAAGATAATCTGAGCTAAATGCAACGGCTAACCAAAGCCACTGGACAATAACATATAGGTTACAGTGATCTAGTTTTTACTGATGACTTCAGGACTCTTCGTGACATATGTACATACCAATTTATGTGACTCTACAAGCAGAAGTGTCTGAAAAAATAATACAAACGCAAACCCTAACCTGATTGTTGAAGCCAGACGGACAGACTGACAGACATCATTAATCCAAAAGACAGAATTGCTTTGCAATCAGGCCAACCAACAAAGAAACACAAACAAACTAGAGGGTACAAATTTAGGGCTGTAGATCATCAGTGCCAAGATAATCTGTATTGTCATGCCGTTTTTTTCAGACCTAAGAAGAGAGTGATATACAAGAATACGAACGCTATACAAAAAACAAAAAAAAAAAAACATATGGCCTCAACTTTGCGAGGAGACTGTATAGTCCATATTTGATTTATATAAAAACAGTTTTTTTCAAGGTTTATAAAAATCCACTTGTTTAAGCAAACCATGAAAGATCTCCTAATCATTACCATACGTCACTGGCCCGGAAAGACTGGATTTTTTCATAATTTATTTCAAATGTTTTCGTCCTTGTGAATCTATCAAAGTGCACTCTCTGTCTAGGTAGGTCAAGTTTTCTTCTCTGAACAGTCACTTCTGACCTGATATTAATAGTCACATTGTTTTGTGTTATGTATGGTCACTGGGGTAGATTAGCGTGGGTGCAGTCGTAGATATATGTTTGCTTTGCCAATACATGTATATTCTTTTATTTCTCTTCCCCCGCTGATAATCCGTCGAAAAAAGATTATCATTAATGGCACCCTATTGAGATTGTGGCGATATCAACGAATGGGAACACGTGAGGCGTTTTCCGTGATGATTAATCCTATTAAAAGCCAATTTACACATGACATTGACATTATCCAAAACGAGGCAAGGATGCGGTCTATTTCGCGACAACTTGATCAGAGTTATCGAACGTGAAATCAGCAGATTGAATCCGAGGGGTAGAGCAGAGGGCGCTGCGCTCAATTTCGCATGTCCACAGGCAGTCATTCTCGAGAACTAAAACGGACTGTAACAGAGGCTAGGGTAGATGAGTATATGTCACATGTGCTTTGCTGCATTTATAGTAGGGATAAATTCAAAAGTATATCAGGAAAATTAAAACATGCAATCAAGAAAAAAGGTTTACATGATAATATCGGGCAGAATTTTTTTTTGTATTGGCGGGTATAAATCGGTGTAAATCTGGAACACAATGAAAAACATTATCAAGGAAAATAATTCATATTTTTGAAATTAACATTTTCTTTTTTCGAGCTCTCACCTCATTAACAATAATCTTTACTTAGATAGTCTGCCTGACATGAGTAATGAATGAAGAGATGCAGAGATTTGTAAACAATGATACAAGTTAATGAGATTCAAAGAATATTGTACACACAGTATTGCAATAGTAACAGACAGTAATTAACAAATATTGATAGCAGAAACATGTCGTTGCATACTAAAAAGACAAAATATGAAAAAATGTGTTGCTGATAGGGGGTTGTTGTTGTTGTTGTTGTTGTTGTAGTTGTTGTTGTAAGTAAAGGACTTCTAACTCCAGCTCTGATGTTACTGGTATACGTGTAGTAAGTAAATACGTACCAGAGGCGTGTCAGTTAAGTGTGAAGAAATAAACAGTGATTTAACAAATCTCTTAGTTGATATTATGAACTTTCTGACAGCAATAAAAATCTCCTCGTTGACCTCAAGAGATTTCAAGGGTTACCCATTAATAACAAAGTTATTTTTATATTATGAAACATCATTCCTAATGTACGGCGTCTGATAGCAAGATATTTTATATAGTCGAAGAGAAAATGCTTTGCGGTTTCAGGTTCACGTGCACTGGAATCCTGTGCTTTTGAAAGTTAAATTATTTAGACTCTTTAACGTTATGATGTATGACAACAAGACAATTTTGACAAAGCTACCTTTAAACTGATATGAAATCCGTGAACTGATGCCTTGATTAACCGAAATATTATTATTTATTAGATTCTGTCTGGATTTTGAATTTAAACTGCTTGATAAGTTTTGCATTCGGTTCATATGTAACTTATGCTGGAAAACTATGTTAGTTATATCTGATTTTTTTCATAAGTCATATTAGAGAATGTGGACATACTGTGCAACACTGGATGTTCCAACTTTCGTTTTGATTTCTGATAAACTTGTAGCACAACTGTGCTGAACCCAACGCATTCTTCCTTTCAAACGACTGTATGACAGGTCTTGTGGGAACATTTATTCTTTTGATATTAGGCACAACATCAAGCATTTCTTGCCGGTAGATTTGATCGGTTTTTGCTGCCGTAACGTTTGGTTTAGATTTTTGCTCCAGACATGTTGCGCCAGAATAGGGATTTCAATGTCACTAGCGTCAACTGCCCAGTTTCTTTGACTGAGTTACATTTTTCTAACCAAGAAATGTTTGTAGAGATTTCCACTAGTAAATGTTGGCATAGTAGACGATTTCCTTTAAAATTTCTAGCCTACCCTTCTTTTGAGTTGTGGAAATGCATGTAGTTCATTTTCATTTAAGTTCTTCGGCTACAAAAAACTTTAAGTCCATTAACTTTTTTGTTTGATTTACAAATTCATATTGCAATACAGAGTAAGGTACAAATTCATATTGTAATACTGAGTAAGGCACAAATTCATATTGTAATACAGAGTAAGGTACAAATTCATATTGTAATACAGAGTAAGGTACAAATTCATATTGAAATACAGAGTAGGGAACAAATTCATATTGTAATACAAAATAGGGTGAGATATGAGGGAGTATGATTTACAAATTCATATTGTAATGCAGAGTAAGGTACAAATTCATATTGTAATAAAGAATAAGGTACAAATTCATATTGTAATACAGAGTAAGGTACACATTCATATTGTAATACGGAGTAACGTAAAATTCATATTGTAATACAGAGTAAGGTACAAATTCATATTGTATTACAGAGTAAGGTACAAATTCATATTGTAATACGGAGTAAGGTACAAATTCATATTGTATTACAGAGTAAGGTACAAATTCATATTGTAATACGGAGTAAGGTACAAATTCATATTGTAATACGGAGTAAGGTACAAATTCATATTGTATTACAGAGTAAGGTACAAATTCATATTGTAATACAGAGTAAGGTACAAATTCATATTGTAATACAGAATAAGGTACAAATTCATATTGTAATACAGAGTAAGGTACAAATTCATATTGTAATACAGAGTAAGGTACAAATTCATATTGTATTACAAAGTAAGGTACAAATTCATATTGAAATACAGAGTAAGGTACAAATTCATATTGTAATACGGAGTAAGGTACAAATTCATATTGTATTACAGAGTAAGGTACAAATTCATATTGTAATACGGAGTAAGGTACAAATTCATATTGTAATACAGAGTAAGGTACAAATTCATATTGTATTACAGAGTAAGGTACAAATTCATATTGTAATACAGAGTAAGGTACCAATTCATATTGTAATACAGAGTAAGGTACCAATTCATATTGTAATACAGAGTAAGGTACAAATTCATATTGTAATACAGAGTAAGGTACAAATTCATATTGTAATACAGAGTAAGGTGCAAATTCATATTGTAATACAGAGTAAGGTACAAATTCATATTGTAATACAGAGTAAGGTACAAATTCATATTGTAATACAAAATAGGGTGAGATATGAGGGAGTATGATTTACAAATTCATATTGTAATACAGGGTAAGGTACAAATTCATATTGTAATACAGAGTAAGGTACAAATTCATATTGTATTTCAAAATAGGGTGAGATCTGAGGGAGTATGATTTAAAAATTCATATTGTAATACAGGGTAAGGTACAAATTCATATTGTAATACAGAGTAAGGTACAAATTCATATTGTAATACAGAGTAAGGTACAAATTCATATTGTAATACAGAGTAAGGTACAAATTCATATTGTAATACAAAATAGTGTGAGATCTGAGGGAGTATGATTTAAAAATTCATATTGTAATACTGAGTAAGGTACAAATTCATATTGTAATACAGAGTAAGGTACAAATTCATATTGTAATACAAAATAGGGTGAGAGCTGAGGGAGTTTGATTTACAAATTCATATTGTAATACTGAGTAAGGTACAAATTCATATTGTAATACAGAGTAAGGTACAAATTCATATTGTAATACAAAATAGGGTGAGAGCTGAGGGAGTTTGATTTACAAATTCATATTGTAATACAGGGTAAGGTACAAATTCATATTGCATTACGGAGTAGGGAACAAATTCATATTGTAATACAGAATATTGTGAGATTTGAGGGAGTTTGATTTACAAATTCATACTGTAATACAGAGTAGGGTCAGATTTGAAGGTGCTTAATCTTAGCAGAAGATTTGGCAGCGAGACTGGATTTTTTCCCTCTTTTGTGCTCCTCTTCCGAGTCTGATGAACTAAGAATAGTTTCATCTGAACTGATCTCACTGTCCGAATCGTCTAACAAAGAATAGAAGTCATAATCTGGATTTGAATTGGAAGGCAAATCAGCTAAACCTAGTGATTACAAATCTTTCTTTACACGTTTTCTTAGACTATTGATTTTTCTCAAATTATTCAATGTGATCTTTTTCATCATTTACATCGGAGACAAATTTCTTATCTCCAATAGATTTATTTGAACCTTTTGATTTCTCTGACCTCATCCCTGGCTTTTCCTTTAAATTATTATTTTTCTGACTTGGAAGTTTGAAAGCTTTTAAACTTCTCTTACTCTTTTCTGTTCTCTAGTATGTTTTTCCTGAGCGTTTCCTTCTCCATTTCCATTCTCGTCTTATTTTTCTTCTTAGCATCCCTGACTTCTCCTTTTGGTTTTTCTTATCGTGATTTGGAAAGCTTGCAAACTTCCCATACTTCTCTTGCTCTTTTCTGTTCTCTAGTATGTTTTTCCTGAGCGTTTCCTTTTCCATTTCCATCTTATGGTTCTCCTGCTCCATCTTTTCCAGCTGGGCTTTTACAAATTCCAATTCTGTTAGATCCTTGTCCAACATTGCACTATTTACGGTCTTTCGTCCTTTATTGACGTCATTTCAATAATTGTAATAGCGCCCATATCCTGAGTATGCACTTGGCTAAGATGTCGAGTGGTCTGACTGGTGATCAAATGTATAGTCAAGGCAGGGTTTATGGTCGAGTAACTTAAAGAACTGTCATTTTTAGTCACTACTGCTTCTCCGGCAAAACCGACTGAATGCAGACGAGAGTAGTTCATTTTCTTTGGATTTCTATTGCTCTAGGGACGAGCCCCACTGGCCGAAGTCGCAATAGTGGAGAGAACTTCCACAACACAGAAAATCATAAGTAAGTTCATCATCAAAGTCATGAAATTACAACTACATCGTATCTCATACGGAAATCAGTTCAGATGTTTGCCGTAGAATATAATCATAGAAGGAACAGAATTTGTAATTTTCTAACGACACAATGTTCCAGAGAGAAGCATCAGCCTTAGCGTCAGCTGACTGATATTGAACTGCACATGTAAGTGTGCAAATGTATGTACATTTCAAGCGAAATATATGCACTTTCACGCATGCTGGAGTAAACACGGAAGTACGTGAGGATGATTACTTCCTTTATGAAGGATGATTACTTCCTTTATCCATAATATTTAAATATATTTAATACGTTAAAAATAAATCAATAGACTGGGACCTTTTCTTGATTCCTGTTTAAGTGTGATTTAAAGGTGTATAACGAAGGATGGTTTCGAGTCAGTAAGATGATTCCATTCCGCAACAGAGTTTGGTATAACTGAATTTGGATATAAATTTGTCCTGGCGAAAGGCGTTTGGAGGTTAATTCTCTCACGACGAAGTTGTCTGTTACCTGCTTAACACTTGGCGTAATCTGAGTCTGCAGGTATCCAGGAGTCCGCCATGGTGCATTTTATAGAAATGTAGTCATTCTATGTTTGTAGCGCCTTGTTGAAAGTCTTTCCCATTTTGTCATCTCCATAATTTTAGCATATGACGTAGATTTTGTTGCTACCTGTTTCAGCTTGTATATTTTTCTATTTCATTTTTCTCATACTGGGTGCAGCCATCCCAAATAAAATTTCCGTACTGAAAAAGAGGTCGTATCAAGGTCGGTAGTTATTTCCAGTATATGTATATTCCATAGTAAGCTTTCATCCAGGGTTAGGCGCAAGTGTTTATGAGAACTGACATTCTTAATAACTATATAATTTATTAAAAGTGCTGAGTGATGCTTCTTTTGAGACTTTCTGATCCTCAACAATTACTGATAACGAAGTATCATCAGCAAACAGTTTTATACTGGACTGTGACAATATCGTTAATATAAACGAAACATAAGAGTAGTCAAAATATAGATCCCTGAGGCATACCAGCCATGGCATTGTTTTTGTCTGAAGTGCAAAATTCGATAACAACTCTTTTTTCTCCTATTTGAAAGATAATTTTAAAACCATTCCAATAATCTATCACAAATTCCAGTGTTCATCAGTTTATACATTAAATCTGTATGCCAGACTTTATCAAAAGCCATACAAATATCACATAATACCACTATAATTTCTTTGTCTTCGTGGACATTCTTGCAAAAGGTATTATACATATCACACAGTTGTCAAACAACCGAATCTTTTGGGGTGACACCAGACTGCATATGTCTAATTAGTTTCTTGGATGTAAAATAGTTACCGTATATACTCGCGTATAATGCGACACCAACTGCAAACTGCATAGACCCAGATCTGCCGTCGCATAATGCGCCGGCAGATCTGGATCCATGCAGTTTGTAAGGACTAATCAGTAAAACAAACAACATAGACCCTGATCTGCCGGCGCATTATGCAAAGGCAGATCAGGGTCTATGTTGTTTGCATTTGGACCTGGATTATATGCGAGTATACATGGTATACACATGTTAGAAAACAGACTTTTCAAATATTTTAGAAACACAGCTAAGTAGAGAAATAGGACTTGCAATTTGAGATATGTTTATCCGCTTTTTTATATAAATATAATAACATTAGCCTGGTTCCAGGCCATTGGAAAATATGAAGCTTCGTGCGAATTTTTAAACGTTTCTGATAAATATCACGATATCATGTGAGGACCTTTCATAACCCCGGGTGATTATTTTCATTTTCGCCTGAGATGGGGGTAGGAGACAAAGTTTTCTTTTTTCTTTCGATTCAATCCAAGCATGTCTGATTCAGAGAGACTTTCCTATGGCCAGATGCTTAGATACGTTAAAAAACAAATTGTTATTTTAAATTAGCTATTTTGCCCGCGCATGAGCAGATGGGTGAAATATAACTTTATGCCAAGGTTCCAATGTCCATGTGCCGTTTGAAGCAATCTGCTTTAGATCCAACGAGAGGAAGTATAAATTCTGGACATAGCATAAAACTGGACACAAATTCCTGTTCAGGACCAGCGATTCATTGCCGAAAAAAGAATCTCGTCTCAAACATTCCGACTGTATGTGTTAACATGAGTGGAACATCTACATTACTTGGCATCACTGTAAAAGTTACATCTCTCCCCTGTTCTCTAAAAGGATTCAGCTTGAGTCTGTCATGAATTCTGATGACGTCACAGACCCTGAAACAAGGGTACTACCTCATGACGAAAAAAAGCGAAATTCGGGTTTAATAAGTTCAATAGCCTAAGGTGGAATCTCATCAGGACTCCCGACCTTGCCAATGTCGAGATATTTGTAATTGTATCTTCTACATCATTTTTGCTAGTGTGAATACTATTCAGGGCAATGTCAGGAAGATGTACAGAGGGCAGTGTAGTGTCATCTACAGAGGGCAGGGTAGTGTCATCTACAGAGGGCAGGGTAGTGTCATCTACAGAGGGCAGTGTAGTGTCGTCTACAGATGGCAGGGTAGTGTCATCGACAGAGGGCAGGGTAGTGTCGTCTACAGAGGGCAGGGTAATGTCATCTACAGAGGGCAGGGTAGTGTCATCTACAGAGGGCAGGGTAGTGTCATCTACAGAGGGCAGGGTAGTGTCATCTACAGAGGGCAGGGTAGTGTCATCTACAAAGGATTGTTCAGGGAAGTATTTATTAAATAAATGTGCTTTATCAAGACAAGAATGACAGTATTCATTATTATGTATCATGGATGGATAGTCCGAGTTTCTATTCCGCTTCAGAAATATTTTGTCTCTATTCCACCCAGTTTTTAAACCAAAACTGCCATCTTGAAGTTTATTAGCTAATTTTTTAAATACTCAAGTTTTGCACTTCTTACGGCGCTTATATAACTCGGTTTCCAATATCTCTAAAGCTGGCCCAGTGTAAAGAAAAATTAATTATTGTAGCCAAGCCGTGAATTTTTTTCCGTTGCCGAATTAATTTTACAATAGTATCGTGCATCCATTGTGAGGACGAAACTTGGCTGTGTTAGGAGGTCGACTCATCTCTCATCCTGCACTGTGATGACAAAACTTGGCTGTGTTAGGAAGTGGACTCATCCCACATGGAGCACTGTTATAAAAAAAACTTGGCTGTGTTAGGAAGTGGACTCATTCCACGTTGAGCACTGTGATGACAAAACTTGACTGTGTTAGGAAATGGACTCATCCCACATGGAGCACTATTTGACACTAGATACAGATGATAAATAATATAAAATAAAAGTAGCTGGTATATGAAAAATGTTAATTTCTTGTGTAACTTATTTCATCCATTAGACAAACCACCTTTACTAAACTTAGTGGATTTATAGAAGAGGAAAAACTTGCTTATAATAGGAATTACACAGACTATAATTACAAGAAAGATATTGTTAATGGGTACTGCTGTGAAAGGGTTGCGAGTCTAGCAATGCAAGGGAAGTAACTCAAACTATGCTTAGGAACTTTTAATCGATCGAAAGACGAATTACCTCCCATTTTAGTAAACACATACAGTACACTTCCAACCAACGAGTAATCATATAGGACAACTGATGGCTGAAAACGGAAATAACTGTTAAATGAAGGGTAAATGTACAAGAAAAATGAGAATACAGGTGGTGGTTAATAGGGATCACTTGAGACCAAACTGCATTATCTTAAATGCAAAAGTAAAATTTACATAAGATTGTTTTCTAATTGTCATAATTGAATATGTCGTGGTAATTAACTACAGTGTTTGAATATGAACAAATCGAACACAAAAGATATTTGTATGCCTACTAAGGATGATAGCGAGGTAACTGGTTGGAGATAAGGACAGACGGACAGAGAGAGACAGGAATAAACAATTAGAGAGGCAGACTTGAAAATACGAAGGTAGATAGATAAATAGGAAGATGGACGGAAGAACATGTTGTAATTGGATTTGGGTAGATATAACAATATTTAATTTTACAGATAATAGGACGGAGATAAAGAATGGAAATCCATGAAAAGTACATTTTGGCATCGACATATGTTGCGAGATAGATAGCTAGGTATTAAAACCTGATAATAAAAATAATATACACATGAAGTAGTTACTTTATAAAAATAATATACACATGAAGTAGTTACTTTATAAAAATAATATACACATGAAGTAGTTACTTTAATTTGAAACAAAACATAAAGTGCGTCTCAATATTTGAGCAACGCTACCACCGCTACTACTACTGTAGAAACAAC
The DNA here is from genome assembly GCA_029931535.1 of Margaritifera margaritifera. Classification (NCBI taxonomy): domain Eukaryota; kingdom Metazoa; phylum Mollusca; class Bivalvia; order Unionida; family Margaritiferidae; genus Margaritifera; species Margaritifera margaritifera. Next base: position 8,088,594 of record JAQPZY010001668.1, read on the forward strand.
TACTAGATAATAATAATAATTACAAAGTGGCTCCCCTTTTTAATTACGTTACTCTCTCTGTAATAAAGAGGTTGTCTTATAACAAGGTGTATCTCATGAGGGGACTAATTAGTAAATAATATCCTATTTATATTTTGGTGTTGGGCAAGGTTACATTTTATCAGGGGTTGTATTTCTTGATAGGGCCTCTCAAGATATTGACACTGTAGCAATAATAATAATAATAATAATAATAATAATAATAATAATAACAACAACAACTCAACAAAAACAAAAACAATAGCACCACTTCAAGATACTGCACCTAATTATTCACAATTAGATTTTTAAAACTGATTTTGTTCTTCAAAATTTCAATATATAAATATATTTGTTCTGTCCCTCTGGAGGCTGGATACTGACCATTTAGTTGGATATTACAGTGCAGCCCAAATTTCGAAATTTTTAACATCCATGACCAATCACGTCTTTAAAAAGATACTCTGCCTCTGTCCCATTTAGAAGCAAGTTATACCTTTCAATTCCTCTCCTTTAATCCCAGTAGATCAAAGACAACCTCGGAATTGTACGTGACAACAACAACAACAACAACAACAACAACAACAATAACAATAATAATAATAATAATCATCATCATCACCTGCTGTTCATGGATGATTTGAAGGCTCTATGGGTGAAATGAGTCTAATATAGACTACCTGACTAAAGACAAAAATCCTTGTCAGCAATGATATCCAAATGAAATTTTCAAATGAAGTGCGCAGCTCTGAGCACAGACGTGGGGAAAAAGAAAAAAAAAAGAACCAGAGAGTGATGCAGACAGTAAGGCGTGGTGAGATGAAGAGAAAGCGTATCAGACATGAGTACATATGATGTCTTAGTTCCTACTGGGACAATTAAAATAAAATAAAAGAAAAATTATATATTGATAAAGGCAGCGCATAACCAAGCTCTCGTGGTCAACAAGTTAACCGCAAATGTACAAAATAAGGACGCCCCAAAATTGTGATGAATATGCAGGGGGAAAAGTGCCCAGTCTGGTATAATTCTGCTTGAATGATGAAATAATAATATTTGCAATCAGCTCGCAACATCCCCTTTATGAGTACAAGTTACCTTCCTTGAGCAAGTAAACTTGGTAATTTTGCGCATTCAGAGAAACTCGGCCGTTCGAGAACAATTAAAATCTGCCACACTACGATCGCCACGAACACATTCTTTAATGGGTCAGTATGTTTGCCTAGGGTGCTGACACCGGCAGTGCACACTTCTGTGAGAATCCGTTGTTTTCACAGACGTCACGATTGTGAATACAAATATCCACAATGCATGGTATCTCCGAGACTGCCATCTTGAAAGAGTATTTCCGAACAATGAGCTTTGGGATGCAATGCCAATTAAGGCATACAAATTTCATAGCACGTGTATTATGCCAGAACTTTCACGTAAATACTTGTTGCAAAAGCAAGTGTCTGTGCCAGAGACAGCTGACAAATGAATTTCAATTAGTACGGTTAAATATTGTATATGTGGTGGAGATGATGATGGACGGAGGATGATATTAAGTGAAAGCAAGAACTGTTCCAAGAAGTGATTCATCTTAAGTATATTGAAATGAAACGTGTGTCTAACGGAACATGACTTTGTGTAGAATATCAAAACCGAGTATTCTTAAAGTGCTTTAAAAATATGATATTATATATTAACACTTGGCTTTTTTTACTTTAACTTGAACAATGATTGATTTCAGCCAGTGCATTTGTTGACCAGATTATGGTTGACTCTCACAAATACTTTCTTGTATAAGGAAGTTCAATACTTATTACCATAATAATTAGCTTTCACATTGTAGTATATAATACAATTAATCGTAGCAACAGACAAGGCGAACACTACTGCAAGGCTTGGTAAAAATAACAAAATCGATTATAGTAAACAAATCAAAACAAAAGTAAATTTATTTCAATTGCCTTCGTAATGTTCTGAGGGGAACACTGTGTTGTTAGATGGCTAGGGAATCAGCGGACATAGAAGTGCACGCATTTTGATGACGTCACGTGAAAACAACGGATATGGACTAGTTAGTTAGGAGCAGCTTTTGAGCGTTAACATGTGTCTTCTGAGATGATTATATCTTTCAAAATAATTGTGGCGTTGAAATTGCTCTCTCTCTCTCTCTCTCTCTCTTGTTTATTTCGGGACACCTCCAGACCCCCAAAATAAAATAATAACGGGGTTGATTTTTTTTTTAATTTGGAAGGTTCGTACTAGTTTAGATTCCCCTTGCCATGTTTCAATTCTTTCTGTCCCTAGGTCCTAAAATGTATTTAAGTTGGGCTTTTACTCGCTTACTTTGTGGGATTTAAACTCTTATGCCGGTTTCCTCGCCTTTCTATGTTGATAATTTAATAGTGATCATTGTCAAAGATCAATGTTATTCGTCCAATTTTTGCAATGTGTGCGAATTTTGTTATGCATTTTGTTACACACCTCTTGTAACAGGTGTACGATTTGGTTGGTTATCGTTATCTAGAGGATGATCGACCTCGGTGTTATTGCCCGGATCGAGCAAATAATAAAATAAATATGAAATTTATAGATGGGATAATTAGATATCTGAGCAGAGATATAGAATAGAATAACACGAGACCACGTATGTGAAATATAACAATTTAATCAATTACATAATACAAAATGAAAGTTGTTGATGACATTTGAAAGACACACTTCTTCTAGAAATCAATTACCGAATCTCAACAAAAATGTAATTAGCCGATCTGTTTGTTTCGATAAGACTCAGTTCATCATGAAATCTATTGAACAATCGAATCAATTGCCCAGCATGCCTGCATAACCTTGTTATTGCTGGTCACTCCCAATTCCTCGTTGCTGACAGGTCAGGGTTGATGTACTCCCCTTTTCTTTCTTTCTCTCTCTCTCTCTCTCTCTCTCTCTCTCTCTCTCTCTCTCTCTCTCTCTCTCTCTCTCTCTCTCTCCTGTCCAGCCTCTATTCGGTCATCAAACTTAGTATGGGATGCCTCTTCACTCTACTCTCTAAGTGGATACGAATACGTGTATCGATGGATGGGTGGGTAGGTAGGTGGAGCTATTTTCCCTTGTGCTTTCGACCGCTAGAATCGTGTCCCTCTACTTCCAGACACCTGTCCCTTGAACAGTTGTTTATACGAGAGAATTTCGCCTTATTCTGCTCGGAGTCAAAATTCTTCCTACCTTTCGCAGAAAAACTTGGACCGACTAAATTTTGCGATGTGAAATATTTAAAACATGAAATTTCGTCTGAGAAATACACCCCTTATTTAGAGTAGCCAATCAGGATTAAACATATATACTGCCATTTATAAATACACGCCCATCGTGGTTAGCGTAACCCTCTAGATTTCGCGCGCTATTTAAATCAAAAGATGACACTACTTCGACTGTTTTTCACAAATAGTCTGTGCATCCTCTCAACTTTGACATTTTCGATACCTAGACCCCACATTCAACTAGCCTTTTACATCTGTCCGACCTTTTATTCAACGAACGCTTAATTAAGAATCAATCGCGCCCCAAACAGGGACATTAAAACCATCGCAGTCTAGCGATTTAATACGGTACCTTTCCTCATAAATCTGATTAAATGTTACATGCCACACTGACCACAGCAATAATGCGCTCTACGAAATACATCGACAGAAATTTGCACCCTTGCACATTTGTTGTACGAACTTTTATCTCTTACATATACAGACTTATTAGGGACTGGCATTTCTTTCGCTAAAATCTATTATGAGTTGCTCATCTAATGGTAAAAAATATTTTTTTAAATTGTTGATATTTGGGGGAAATACTGATATTTTTTGTACTGTATTTCTGCATGATAAGTGTATTTTAGAATTTCAATTGTTAGTATATGTATTTTTTGTCTCCTCATTAAGAATGGTTGTCCGATTTTATTTAAATATAGGATACATACGTTTTAAAATGTTTTAAAAGGGTAGATAAATGTAATATTAAAGAGATCCTTTTACACAGAATCAACAGAAGAATTTTGCCCATCATTTTTGTTTGTATTATAGATACTCATCAATATTTATATAGTATTGTCCAACTTGGGGGGGGGGGGACAACGGTTGGCCGAGTAATCTAAGGCGCTCGCCTTTACAGATCACAGACATCTCACCTCTGTCCTCGTGGGTTCGAGTCTCGGGCTCGGCCAACGTAGGTATGTGAGAAAGCTTGCCAGTTGCTTCCCGTGGGTCGGTGGTTCTTCCCGGGGTTTTCTCGGGTTCTTCCTCCACCAAATATACTGGCCGTCACGTATAGCCTATCATGTGCTGAAAAATGGCGTTAAACCCAAAACAACCAACCAACTTGTGTGTGTCTGTCTCTTACAAATATTTACATATTCGGCACAGCACTGGCAGATGCTTCCATGCTATTCATGATGGGCTTCAATGGTCCGAGTCGTATAGTATTATGCTATTCAGGTGCTTGCTTGCCATTTATGATGGACTTGAATGGTCCGAGTCGTATAGTATTATACTATTGCTATTCATGATGGGCTTCAATGGTCCGAGTCGTATAGTATTATACTATTCAGGTGCTTGCTTGCCATTTATAATGGACTTGAATGGTCCGAGTCGTATATTATTATACAATTCAGGTGTTTTACATGCCATTTACGATGGACTTGAATGGTCCGAGCCCTGTAGTATTATACTATTTAGGTGCTTGCATGCCATTTACGATAGGCTTGAATGGTCTTGGTCCGAGTCCTATAGTATTATACTATTTAGGTGCTTTACATGCCATTTACGATGGACTTGAATGGTCCGAGTCCTATAGTATTATACTATTTAGGTGCTTGCATGCCATTTACGATGGGCTTGAATGGTCCGAGTCATATTTAGGTGCTTAATAAGGTTCAACCAACAAGTTATTTTCCGCCTCTTTTTTATTTATCTAGCATTACTAGTTCTGCCACCCAGTAGTGTCAGATAAATAAAAATTGAGGTGGCGAACAACTTGATGGTCTAAACAGTGTAAAGCTTTATATAGCACTTATTAATTGTTGCAATAATATCAACAATAGATAATCATTAATAATAATTATTACCATTTTCATTATTTACTGTTATTATTATTTTTGGTTTGAGAAGTTTTCAAACTAAAACGTGTGGGGGAGTTAATTTTTTCCTTGTAGGATTATACGTATTCATTTTACCGCTCCCATTCTTACAAACGAAATGCCAAACAGCAAGGCTGAAAGATATATAATGACAAAAAGGAACAAGGTTAAAATTTCCCTCTCTTCAGGATGATGTAGCGAATTGCATTTCTGGCATGCTGGTGTAGGGAATGGTTCCAACAATTTCGGTAACTGCTACGTACGTAATCTGGCCATTCTCAACCCCATCAGTGGTCATCGTCTGCCGGTCACTCGCTCAGTTCTCGACAGCTTCAGGCTCCGAGAGCTGCTCTTCGTCGTCTGAGAAGGACCTGATATTAATATGTACTTTTAAATTGAAACCAAAATGAGATTCAATATGAATGCATACCCGGGACTACGTTACGGTTTGGAATGAAACTATATTCAATTCTACTGTTCCTACACCTGAATACTTTTTTGAAAAAAAAATTCATATCTAAAAAAAGGAGGCAGAGGTGATAAAGAAGACACAAGGTTGAAATAAAGCCATCATATTATTTAGGTGTTGAAGAAAACTTTACAAATTTTAGTATAAAACATATTAATTGCATTTTTTGAAGGGCTTAGTCACCCCTAGTTTGGGATGAAACTTTTCTAGCATGTGAGGGTGGGGACTGGCCTGTCATGGTAAGCAGCATCAACTCCCCTAGTGGGAGTTATATAGGCAACAACAAACCGTCTGCTCCACCTCACCCCCAACCCTCCGTGGCTATACTTTGTTCCTCTTATCTTAGGTGACTAGTATTCCTACCTCTAATTTTTCCCAATTTATTTAGTGATTATTACACATACATGCTAAGGAAAAAAAAACTCGTTCCATAATGTGAGGGGAAGGCACCTCTCCACCACAGTAGTTGTACTTGATTTTTTCCTCTGTGTATGCAAGGACTAGAATATAGCTCTACACAGCTTGTCCACATGCATTATGTAATCCACTACATTATTGTACATAGTTAATATATATAACATATAATTTTAATGATAATTTCCAAATTCAGTATTTATTATTATTATTATTATTATTATTATTATTATTATTATTATTATTATAATAATAATAATATGTTATATTATGCAAATATTTACAATGTCATAGATAGGATAGGCGTTTTGTCTGTTTCATTTGTTTTTAGAAATTTGCCATTAAGCCATGTGAACCTCGGGAATTCCATGTATTTATTTTATTACTACTTTAATTTCGTTATTTGTATGAATTGGATACTACATTTATCATAATATTTATCTATAATGTCTTACTGTATATCTCGTATGGTATATAGGCTTTCATAACAGTTGCAGGGGGGGGGGGAGGGGGTGACCGAGTGGTCTAAGGTGCTCGCCTTTAGAGATTACTCACACGTCTATGTCTGCGTGAGTTCGAGTCTTGGTTCGACCAACGTGGGTGTGTGAGAAAGCTAGCCAGTACCTTCCCTTGGATCGGTTGTTCTTCCCGGAGTCACCTCGGGTTCTTCCTCCACCAAATATACTGGCCGCCATATATTAGCTATTATGTGCTGAAAAATGGCGTTTAACCTCACAAAAGCAAACCAAAACAGTAGCACATTTCTTGTATGATTTCACTTCTTCCGTTATCCTTCTGTCTGCTATTATTACATTTTGCAAAGATCTTTCTTATCATCTCCTGATGTCTTCTCTTGTACATATTCCCCTTGCTTCTGTACAGAGGTCCTCCTGATTACCTCTCTTGTTCATATTCCCCTTGCTTTTGTAGAGCGGTCTTCTTGCTTCCGGAACGGAAGCTCTGCCTTAAGGCTGTAAAATTTCATACACCTCTTTCGCTTTTTCCTTTTCCTTTAGATTTGAGTTTAGGCTCTTCGTTATATTGTAGGGAATTGCCTTGCTGGCAGGGTTGCTGCCAATGTTTAAAACTGGTGTAAATATATATATTTTTTTAAAAATCCAAATTGTGTTTCCTGCTAAATAATAATCTTCCAAGGGAGGTCACTCCAAACTAGACACATAATTAGAAAGGGACAAAACTCTGTATGGTTGAATTAAAACCATGCAATTGAGTTATCTCCCATTACTTATAACCCTTTTCTAATGAGACACATAAGCTCAATATTATAACATCCTGTCCCAAAAATTAAAATTGTTAATACAATTTTACCTATGTCTGATGAGGAAAGTTTACAAAAGAAAGAAATCTTATTGCTTATAACTATGAACAAACCATAAATTGCAGATAATATGTTTGCAAATCAATCAATGACAATTATGTGACACACGTACATAGGGAAATTTGCATTAGAATGAAAATCCTTGATTGCTACCAAATGTCAACATACACAAACTAACATAATTATTCATCTCTGGCCAGGAGATAAAAAGAAACATACATGTTCAACTTACATACCAATTATAATACCTAATCCCAAGTATGAGTCAAATACAATCATCGTAAGTGGGAAAAGGTACATGAAACAGCAAAAATATCAAGAAATGTGAATTCCGAACTTTCCTTTGAAATAGTACTACATATATCATAAAACATTATCATTGCTTTTATATGAAGAGAATATATAAACTAAACCTTCTTTAAAAAGATATTACAATAAATAATGCAAACTCTAGCAGATTCTACTGTACATAATATGGCTATATTTACATCATCAAGAAGACAATCATGTGAATAATTCACGTTTGATTACATCAAAACCATATCTTGATTATGGCTGAGTATCCTTATACCATAATTAAGGTTCTATTCCATATAAATGCATATAAATGAGCAATGAAAAAATGGAATATTCATAGCATTCCTTGTTAGCACATGATATAACCAGTTAACACATTAAGTGAAAATGCTTAACTCATTCCAAATATTCAAAGAATTACAATGTGCATGAAATAATGTGGCAATCATATGAAAGTTTGAATATCCATGATGTAATATTACCTACCACTGTGCCATAAATTACCATCACACATTATTCAATAGAATATTGGAGATATGTTGATCTTTGTCATTGATGAAAAACTTTTGATCAAAGTTATATATATATATATAGATGAAAGTTATACCATTATCATAGTGAAAACATTGAACAAAAGTAAACTGCAAGAAACTTTCTGAATATAACTATGCACGCGTACAATGTGCTGCTGCTCAGAAATCCCATGTTTTGATGATTGCAATCAAATATACCCTGATATTTGAAAACATTATTGGATCTATGTTTATTACACGATGTATCATTATGCATGATAAAATAATGCATGTATATGTAACGATATAGCTAGCTCTATACTCACAAGGGTGTAACAGCAATAAATCTTTGTATATTAATGCAATATGCAAACATTTTATTTGTAGGAGATTCTGATAGCGATAAATGAAGAGAAAAATAACATCTTAACCTGAAGTCACATAAGTACAAATCAGAGTAATGCAAAAATTTTAAAAAATAACATCTAGAACTTAAATTCTATGAATAATCATTATCTTCCTTTCCATTGACGGGTGACATTTCATGATCAGATCTCCTGGAATTGGCAGCAGGTGATCTTGACCTTGGCCTTTGATATGGTGATCAAGACCTAGATCTGTCATCAGGAGTCGCTGATCTTTTACCATCATGTGATCTGGAGCTACTCCTCTTGCCATCTGGCAACCTAGAATCCAGTTGTTGGCATCCTAGAATCCAGATGTTGGCAACCTAGAATCCAGATGTTGTTAAAGGAAGCTTATTCTGCTATTTGAACTTTCCGTTCCATATTCTTCAAGGAATAAGTGTCGGACAGTAATCCATAACAGTTTGCACGTAGCAGGCAGGGAGTAAAACCATGTAAGGGCTGGCCCTTATAAGTTTAGGTGAAAAGCAGCAACAGCTTTGTTGGATTGGGAGTCGATGTTTGCGAGTTGGAGATACGACTCAAATTCATTAAAAATGTTGCAGCATCTTCATGCATATAACCTGAACATTTCTGAACAGTTCTTTCTACAACTGCAGGTTGTTGAATGATACAAGTTTGTGTTTTAGCCATACATGCATGGTAACATGGTATACGTGCCGATGGTGGCGGTCCTGATGGTACAAAAAATCGTTGCTCTCTCCAACAGGACTTAAAAATGGATTTGTTGAATTTGGATCCATTTCCAGTCCAAGTCGTATCAAACTCAAAACACAATTGTTCGTTTTCTTCCACGTACAAAACCACGTGCGAGCATGAGGTCTTGCTTCAAATATTCTTCCTCCCCCCCCCCCCAAAAAAAATGTTCGAAAATAACTGTCCAATGAGGATTAAATTTGGCTTATTCACCATATTGGGAATTGGCTTGCTGGCATATATATATATATATATATATATATATATATATATATATATATATATATATATATATATATATATATATATATATATATATATATATTTATAACCAGTCCAAATTGTGTTTCTTCTTTTATTTTCTCAACATTCTTCTTCTTGGCATGTTTTTCCTACTAAAGAGGCCTCCCAAGGGAGGTCACTCCAAACCAGACACATCATTCTGAAGGGAAACAACTCGGTAAAGGCGAATCAAAACCTTGAAATTGAGATACCTATCTTTACCTATTTCCTAATGAGACACATACACTCGATATTATAACACTATAAATGCACTCCTTTTCTGTGTTTTTTCTCTGTCGTTTCGTATATGTACAGGCATTTTTGGTCATTTCTTTAATCCTTGATTTCAATTTCTCATTCTTTTTTATTATATCAATAAGTCCATGTTCATAAACGATTTTTAATATTTGCTTTATCTGGATACATTAAGTTTCATATGCTGTTTTTCAAGCATTATGACTGAGAGGTTTACTGGAAATTGGTCAGAAATTATTATTTCATCTATTTCACACAGTTTTATCAATCGTTCACATTCTTTAGTCGTATAGAATTTATGAAGTACACAACACTCACTTTTATTTGTACGTGTAGGTATGATCTATTGTATCCATTTTCGTGCTCTATGTATATTTGATAATTTATTCTTTTCGATTAAATTCTCAGTATGTTTTAGTAAATGCCTGTCTATTTCAATAAAGCCAGTGCTTCTATCTATTTCATATTCTATGAAATTAAAGTCCTCTCCCAGAATTATATTTTATTTATTATACGGCGAATTAGCGAAAGATTGAAAGACTCCTCTGTTACGATATTTTGACATTGCAGCTTGCTTAATTAATTACTTACTAATAGTGCAACCCCTGATTTTCATTCGTCTTTATTTGCATTTTTTAATATAATGTACAATATTTCCTCTGTAGTACATACACTTAATTCATGAGTGATAGGGTGTGTTTCTTGAAATAAAATAATAGCATAGTTGTTATATCTTTGGTATATGCCATATTTTCATTTTGTCAATGTCATTAATATTTATAGCGGTTAATCTTGACATACTTCCTCCATTTATATCACATATATTAGTAATCCATTAATGAAAATTACCCCTTGTTGTCGCTACATTTTTTTATATCCATGCTTGATACTATATTGGAAAATTAACTTTTCTCTCTTTTAATAATACGGTGTTTACTGCAAAATGCTTTCCAATGTAATATTTTCATCCAGTGGACGTGGTTGTAATTGTAATTGTGATAGTTGTTGTTTTCCTTGTTGTTGTTGTGTTCTTGTTACTCTTGCTGCTTTATTTTTAGTTTTTGTTCTTGACCTACTGGCTGTTGCATTAGTTGTTGTTTTGCTTGTTTCTGTTTTTGCTTTATTTGTTTATGACGTTATTGATAGCTGTTTATTTAGCTATTGTGCTTCTTTGTGTTGTTCTTCATTTTCTGTCGGTATTGAGGTTGGTGGTTGTGTGTCAAGGTTTTCCGTTTCCGTTTCCGGATTGGGAAAAAAAAACGGTTCCTCAAGAGAGTTAGTCCGATAAATCAGCCCAACACCTATACTAATACTGATGGACGGTTTAAGGTCTGAACTCATCTCTTCATAAAATTAAGTAACTGACGCAGCAGATCTGTCCGCAACACATCAGTGTACATTTGAGACACTTACGGGTATTTCTCGCGGCTCTTGAGTTACGGTCGGCTGAAGGGGCCTTTCGGGGTTATGTACAGCATATTTCCAAATCAAATCCTAGGTTTGACAACTTGTAAATCCACGTGGAATAACAAAACCCTACCTGCTGTCACCATTTCGAAGTTCATGGCTACATGCGACTGTTCCATCAGATCCAGCAACCACTTATTCACTACTATGAAAGTTTCGGTTGCTTTGGTGAGCTTCCTTGGATTAGTCATGTGACTGTTACGTGCACTTAGGAAACATAACAGGTAAGAATATTTCAAATTACCAGTTGAAGTGGATTTAACATTCAGTTCATTTAACGCGTCATTAGACGGAAAAAATAAAAATAAAAAATAAAAAATGGCGCGGATAATATTTGTCGAGTCAAAGCACGTGACCAAACCAACCGAAACTTTCAAACAAGTGAAAGTCGCACACTTCAGAACCTATTTTTATAACCACTGGAGCATATCAAATATAAATTTGGTACATATTATTTTTGGGTTACAATCTAAATAATGTATTTTCCTACTGTGTTGTAAAATGTATGTATTGTTTCAATTATTTAGGTTATTTTTTACGGCACAATGGCACACTAAGATATAATTTTGCTCCAGTCTAGTTCCAACAAATCTGTGGCTATAAGTTATGTAGTTTTATTTGCTTATACGGATATTTGATCTTTCGGAACAATGGAACGATTCCTGTACTCGTTTTGCAGCATTAAAAATGAGAATCTGACAAATATAATTCAGAACTGTACCGAAGCCCATAATAAAGACTTTTTAAAATATCGAGAGCTGGTTCTCGACAAGAAAAGACAAGACAAGACAAGACAAGACTTTATTACACTCAGGTTGTACAGTTTACAACTTATGAGGTACATAAGAAAAAGAACATGAATATAGCGACATCATACTATAATGCTTAAAAGGGATGACAAAATTCGGAAAACATTATCTAAGAACCTGCAGATATTTTTTAAAGAGTCGTGTGTTACCTGTATTCATTAACTGGTTGTATTTATAAACGTTAGTCCTGGAAATGTAAAAATGAGGTATAAAATTTTTGTCTTTCATATTAGAAATAAGAACACGACAGAAGATGGTGATATGCATCACATATTTCTTGCGACTGACAGAGTGTACAATATCTTTCGTTATAGGAAACATTAGCCCATCTACCAGTTTCAACAGGAAATCTATGACTTGCAGTTCTAAACTTAATTAAGGTTTCAGATATTTTTTGTTGTAATGAGAAATATATCTTTTCTAAATCCAAACTAGTTTGAAATAACCTGTAATTAAGACCTTTAGATGACGTATTGATGTTAGCTGCCCAAACTTGTCTGTATTGATCTTTCAGTCGTAGTTCTACAGATTTTGTTAACCATTTAACTGACACAAAACTTTATTTTATCAATACATAGCTAAACCCAATATCATCTAATATAGATTTTACTTCTAGTATCCATTTATTGTCATAGGAATTGTAACAAAAATGTTTGCATAAGAGAGAACACATCTGATAAGACATTTTTTCTTTAAAACCACTAACTAATCTAATCCAATTGTTTATTATGTTAGTTTTAATGTTAATAATTAAGGGAAACCAACCAAGCTCACCGTATATAATGTATAAAGGGGTACAATTTTTGACAATCAGTATCCTTCTAAGGAAAGAAAGATGAGTTTGTTCAACTATATCTGATCTTACAAATCATCAAATTTTACAAGCATATGTTAAAATCGGTACAATGGTCCGATTTAACAGTTTTAGTTGACAATCAATAGACACACCTAAATTGTGTATACGCTTTTTAAATAAATGCATACCTTTTAGTAGCTATAGATACCAGATGTGTATACGCTTTTACGTAAATGCATACCTTTTATTAGCTATAGATACCAGATGTGTATACGCTTTTTAAGTAAATGCATACCTTTATTAGCTATGAATACTAGATGTGTATACGCTTTTTAAGTAAATGCATACCTGTATTAGCTATAGATACTAGATGTGTATACGCTTTTAAGTAAATGCATACCTTTATTAGCTATAGATACTACATGTGTATACGCTTTTTAAGTAAATGCATACCTGTATTAGCTATAGATACTACATGTGTATACGCTTTTAAGTAAATACATACCTTTATTAGCTATAGATACTACATGTGTATACGCTTTTTAAGTAAATGTATGCCTTTATTAGCTATAGATACTACATGTGTATACGCTTTTTAAGTAAATGCATACCTGTATTAGCTATAGATACTACATGTGTATACGCTTTTAAGTAAATGCATACCTTTATTAGCTATAGATACCGAATGTGTACACGCTTTTTAAGTAAATGTATACCTTTATTAACTATAGACACTACAGGTGTATACGCTTTTACGTAAATGCATACCTTTATTAGCTATATATACCAGATGTGTATACGCTTTTTAAGTAAATACATACCTGTATTAGCTATGGATACTACAGGTGTATACGCTTTTTAAGTAAATGCATACCTGTATTAACTATAGATACTACATGTGTATACGCGTTTTAAGTAAATACATACCTGTATTAGCTATGGATACTACATGTGTATACGCTTTTTAAGTAAATGCATGCCTTTATTAGCTATGGATACTACATGTGTATACGCTTTTTAAGTAAATGCATACCTGTATTAGCTATGGATACTAGATTTTTCAGGCCATTGGAGAACTTTCCATTCTTGTGAAATATAAGGCATAAGTATTTATATTCATCTACGAAATTAATACCTGCATTTTTTATCTAATAGTTGTATGTGTAATAATCTTTTGATCCAAATACAATAATTTTTGTTTTCTCTGTATTGATGGTAAGTTTTCAGTTATCTCAATATCTACTAACATATCAAGGGTATATTGCATGTCAGCATGATTATCTGCGACAAGTATAGTGTCATCAGCGACAAGTATAGTGTCATCAGCGTATAAAAGCAATATAACATTTAACATATTTATAAAGTTAGTATGTTTGGAGGGTTCAGAGCAACCTCTACACCAATTTACTAAGAAAAATGATTCTAGGTCATTTAGGAATAAAGAGAACAATAATGGAGATACATTTTCTCCATGTCTTACACTCGATGAGGTCACTGGTAAACCAAGGTACCAGACAAAACTTCACCATGGAATTGTACCATAATCTCTCGCTCTTAAAGGAAAATGCATTGTGGCACATGAAAATCAAGTTTTTATAAAAGATGATCGTTCAAGAAAGAATAAATAAAATACACCGACAAAAATCAAGGATTATCGTGACCATCTTGAATTTAAAAACTTGACATAAAAAGGAAACGACCAAGACGCTACAGGCATCATCGACCTAGAAGAAAGTGAAGAAGAGAAAGTATCAAACTGATAGTCATATTTCATCAGCCATTGAATCCAACGTGTAAAATCTGAAAAATTAAAATTATGGTTTATGAAAGTGTTGTAACAACAAATAACATATCAACCACCTTTATATATTGAGGTCTAGAACTAACTAGAGGACTTTCATTTGGTGTGGCGTGTTGGCGGATCATATAACCCAGCTCACTCGCTCTTTTGTATGTTAGATAAAAAGTTCCTTACCAAAGTTCCGTGTAACACCCAGTTCACACCAACACAAGGGACCGCCCTGTTAACTGTCCTCATCCCACTGAGGTAGTAAGGAGATTTAAACGTCTTGTCTGAGGACACAACCAAAATAGCAAGTGGTTCTGCGAATGCTGATATTCTGAAACTTCTGACTATACATGCGACACCTTAAACTTTCGGCCACAGCGACTCCTCGCCATCAGCTATAAAGTATATATCAATGCTATTGAGCGTTGGCATGTAGGTACGCATTTTTTACATTTAGCACTGACAATTTTGCGAGACGTTGATTTCCGCATAACAATGCGTTGCGTTCATGTTCCGCTTGGGTATATTGTGAAACCAATGTACAGGTTGTATTCCTTTGGCGTTTAATCCACGTAACAGTAACGTTTCATCTCTAAATAACTAACAGTAAAATTAAGCTGTGTATTACTCGAAGTATATGTATATTAGTCCTTAAAGAGAGAAACATTAATCGTTAATGCGATTGTAAATTAAATATCTGTTGGTAAATTTAAGCCAAAAGACACAGTGACCACATAAAAGTATTGTGGGGAGTAATATAAGAAATATGAAATCGCTTATTGACGATAATCAGTCAAATTTAACTCATTTAAATACAAATGCGTTTCCAGTTTATTGTATCCATTTTTCCGTGGTCTTTGTTCCATAATTAAATACTTTTACCGTGGTAATTTGTGGCCAAACTGTAGTAATTCGTGGCCAAACCGTGGTAATTCGTGGCCAAACAGTGGTAATTCGTGGCTGAACATTTAGATCCCCGTCCTTATTAAAACCATAATTTTATAACATGTAGTTGTTCATTAAGAACAACGTTCTGCAATTCGATCAGGGACACACCGGACTGGAAAAAATGATTGTTAAAATCAACATAAAAAGGTTATTATTTGCAATATCAGCACGAAAAATACGAATTACATAGGGATTGTGAGATTCGGCCAGTTTTACATTATATTTGGAGCCATTTCAGGTCGTGTTCAAATAAGATTTTCATATAGACATGCGCAGCTGGAAACGATTTATTAACCATGATCTTCATCTTCCTAAAACTGTATTCGTACATAGATACAAATTTATAAATATGTACCCACCCAGTTCACTCCTTCTTATCCTTTTCTTCCTGTTCTTTGTTTCTTTCCGTGATTTTTGCATCGGAGAAACGGGTCTGTTCCTTGAAAATCAATTTTCCCCGCAAGCATCGTAAACATCCATCGGTTTTTATATTGATCCTTCTGTGATCGACATATGTTCATGATCTTTCTTGTCATTCCAATATCAGCAGAACTCAAATAATATCTTTATGACATTTCAAAAGAACATGTCGATAGGATTAGCTTAATTCTTTCGAATCGGATTATCTGAAGTCAGAATCGTTACTTAGGGATAGTGCCTTCTTGAAGTTGATCATTAATTAACGTGAAATTACATGACTTTAGAGCTATGGGAACTTATTAATAAAAAAGCTTTTCCTGATCATTACTGGTAATTATTACAGTTGTAAATCAATCTTCAAATGCAAAGTTATTTCACCATGATCTTCTTCGACAACAGGGACACCTTCAAATACTTCAACATGATTTTGTTAATTTTGAGTAAAAGCAATGGAATACAGCACTACGGAGCGGAATATCAGACAAATCGTAAGTAAAGATATCCTCGAACCTCCTTTTTTCGTGGCCCTTAACGTGAGTTTTAACGCGTTCGTTATAATATTGTGAGAATCTATTCAAATAACCATAGAAAGTGTTCAAATATATCTACTTCATTTAATCATCGTTAAAAAAAAATTTGCGTTCATGTACATTAGTTCAGAATAACCGTTTTTCCAAGCATATGTAAGTTTACTTATTTCCGGAAGAGCATCCATGGTTCGTGCCACTGACTAAATAGTCACGTGGCATATGACCGGAATGTGCCAGTTAGGCCAAGGTATGGATATTATTAGTTTATAGCGTCTCCGTGTTTTTGAAATAAAAAAAAAAATTTAACAATGAAATTTGTTCCCGTTAATTCTATATGCAGTTTGTGCTCTTACATTACTGCTTGCTTGTTCTTTACCATATAAATACATGAATCAATAGAGAGAGAGAGACAGACAGACAGACAGACAGAGACAGACAGACAGACAGAGACAGAGACAGAGAGACAGTGGGAGAGAGAAATTTAAAAATAGACACTGGTGAATGGATACACATTTTATTATAATAGATTCAATGTCTTTTGATGTAGAATATATGTTTATTATGAAATAATACTGAAACGAAAAAGTCGATAGTGAATATACATTTCCGGTGTCAATTTTTCTTACGTTGTATAAGAACCCCGCATGATTAAAACCAAATATTTAGATTGGCTTTGCCGTTGTATAAATTCCCAAAGTGGGTTTTCCTGTTTAAGAAATGTAAACAAAGCCAACATGTGATCAGCGGACCTATCTTTAGAATATAATGCAAATTCAAGGCGAAAATGTATGACACAAAAAAGGCATTAGTCAAAATATAGATTTTCATTCTGATTTTTTTAAATTACATGAAATTACCTATTTAAATCTCATTTGTCTGATTTTACTTGTTAAATACTTGCTGTCACGCTTGAAGAACGTTGGTGACCCAGTTGATGACGTCGTTATCTCGAAACGAGCGCGTTAGGTCGCGAGAAACATGGCGCACGAATCTAGGATGGATAGAAGTTAGGTGGGTGGACGATACACACACACACACACACACACACACACATATATATATATATATATATATATATATATATATATATATACTGCGTATACACATATACAATATATATATATATATATATATATATATATATATATATATATATATATATATATATATATATATATATATATATATTGGTCCTTGTGGAAAATTACAATAAAAACATGGCAAATAGTTATTTATATAATGTTTGGTTCAGTACATGAATGAATATTAATGCAAAGACTTCATTAAAAACACCGAAAATAGTTCCAGCCTGGGTGTGCGATACGGAAATACGGGTAAACATTCATATCGAACGCCCAGTTTAATTCCTTATGCTTTGTATTGGTCATAAAGGCTTTTTTAAATATTAAATTCAGAGATATTTTTGAGTCCATGAGTCAAAAGTTGTTTGTAAAAGTTGGCTTGGGCCAAGAAATACTTTTTTGGTTTTGTGGCAACAACGAACACTTTAGACTTCATGGGGAATGTTCGTTGTAAGTGGTATTCGTTATTAAGAGGAGTGACATCTTTGATAATTTGCCTTTAAAATATATCAAGTCAAGTTACAATAACTAAAAGTTCGTGCATGAGTATAAAACGCAAAAAATACAAGCTCCATCCAGCTATTACTTCTGACTATTTCAGCAAGTTATTAATACAATAGCAATCAATCAGCCCTTATTCGATATCAAGAGAACACATATGCATGCACTCAGACAAACCATTACACAAAATCTCACACAATTATGCATGCACGCATACATTAGTAATACATACACCGTTAATCTAGTCATTATTGGATATTCACCTTTTTGTCCAAAAATTTAATTATGCATATGTATGGCAAGGAAGCAATGTGTATTGATATGAAGGGTTGGAAAATGTAAATAGGTGGCCCTGGCTGGTCAATTATCTAATATTCGTGTTGCATCACAGAGAACCAGAGTTCGATCCGAAGTTCTGGCTTATGCATGGGTTAGTACCAGTTGTCAGAATAAATACGCTCAGAGACAAAGCGGAACAAAGTACACACTCATTTTAATAAATGTTGATCAAAAGCCATATCGAAGAGACAGAGTATCTGTATTGCGATCTATTTTAGTTAATCCTTGAATCTCATAAACACATTACTATTGTAATATTCAATTACTTTCAGGTGATTGGGCCATTGTTCCTCTCACTCCTGACACCTATTCTTTTATGACGCTGTTAGAAACATCTATAGCCATTGACGTCAGCACCGTGTTGCACCGTTCGTATGTCACGGAGTATATATACTTCAGCACAATTTACTCAACTATCGAAATTACCTTAAAGCCAGAACATCCAAGTTTGACCTGTATTTCAACTAGTACTGTTTCGGTAACATCATCCATGTTTATTGCGTCAACTACTGGTGAACGGTCAAGGTCAGCACATGTGACGCCAACGCCCAGAGCTTCAGAAATGTGCGTCTGTTTCACGCAAACCCTCTGGAACGTCAGCAATCAAAATATCGTTGACCAATGGATCAACAACATTACAAGAGAACTGACGGTGGAACGACACTCTCTGTCGTCAACCATACGGCGAAAAATTTCGGCCCCAGACAACCGAATGTCGGCTGGTTTTATTGGTTACGTCGGAGTGACGGTGACCGTAATGACTCTTGGCATAATCATTTTATCGGATATTTGTACCTATCTACACACCCTAAAGAGTTGCGAGAGGAGAAAAAGTCCCAATTTATAAAAGTTTCAAGCCACTTTGGTTGAATTAAAATGTTTATCATCTTCATCTGAGAATACCATAGGTTTTGCAAGTATCGGTCTTACTTCTTCGTACAATAGTTTTGCGATCCTACCTTACCAGTTGTAAAACACCTGAATGCAACCAGTCCTCTGTAAACGATTGGTCAGTAACATTTATGAATTGATTTGAGGTACATACAAACCCTAATGAAATGTGTTTAGCTGCTTGCATTGTCCAAGGTATATGTGAGTGTTGCATAGCACTATTACAGTTTTGTCTTTGTGGCACGATGCTACTTTCAAAATCACAATAAATAATATAACATAGTCTTTTGTGTTCTGATATTATTTTATTCTGTATTGAAAAAAATTTCAAGCATTTTTTTTAGAGATATATTTCTGACATTGATGTCTATATATCTGTGCTGACATTATTTTTTTAATAAATCTTTATTCCAACGGGTACGCTGCCTCGGCGTGTTCTAGGGGAAGGCATTTAACTCCCATTTAATTGGCATGATATAAGTACTAATGTGCTAAAAGTGCCGTTAAAACCAACAAAAATAACAAGAAAAGAGAATCCAACGTAAGGGTACTTTCAAGCTTTGTAGTCTTCTCTGGAGGTGAGGTGCACCTTAGGTGCGGTGTACCTTAGGTGAGGTGCACCTTAGGTGCGGTGTACCTTAGGTGAGGTGTACCTTCTATGCTACATTAGAACGACATTGAAATTGTGTAGCATCATGTCAAGGTCGCTGATTTTCTCTTTACATTTACTCTCTCGCAGACCTTGGCTTCATCAACGATGTAGTTTCTCTCCCTACCGCTGTCTCTCCCTTCAAATATTTCATATACATTTGCAGAGATATCAAATTCATTTTAATTGTTTGGGATATTTTCTAAGCGACGATATGTGCCCCGTTTGCTGCACAGCGCTTGCGTAATCGAATTTCTATCTGTTCCATTGTTTGTGTTGCAGTATCTCTGCACATTAAAAACTCCAATTATTGTTAGCAGTACGATTTCAATATCACGATAGTAAGGTTTTGATATAGTGTATGTAAGGCAGTTCTGAAAATTTAGAATTTCTAAGTGTGATCATTTTATTTATTACTTATTGTGTATGTGGGCAAACGCCTATACGAAAAATAATTCATACAGTCAAAAATCACCGTGTTAATTAGTCTATTTGTACTGCCTAAAGCAGGCATAGAATTTAGAGCTGAAACGAATATCGGAACATTTTAATAAGAGTACTATTTTTGCGAATATTTGAATATAAAATTGGTATTAGAATATTTCGTTTGTTTACCTAGCGAGTTTGCCAGCATTTTGCAAATGAAACAAGACGTTGAATTAGTTTACAAGTGAACAACTTCAAAATTGCCAAACTACTGAAATTCAAACTCTGACTTGCACGGTTATCATAATGTCAAAATTCTGAATTACCAGATTGCTCACAACATTGCCATTTCTATTGTTCTATTGATAATACTCTTGAAAAGACAATGTGTAATGCGGCACATTAAGAGAAAAAAAAAACCCATAGTACAGAAACGGTC
Source organism: Margaritifera margaritifera (assembly GCA_029931535.1). NCBI lineage: Eukaryota > Metazoa > Mollusca > Bivalvia > Unionida > Margaritiferidae > Margaritifera > Margaritifera margaritifera. Next base: position 8,109,500 of record JAQPZY010001668.1, read on the forward strand.
ATATCAAAGTCAACAAAGCCTTTACGTATCAATCAACTAGAGCTCGCAAATTGTTTTAAATGTTGTTCGTTCTGTCAGGAGCCGTTGCAATCATTCCCGTGAAACATTACCACGCCCCACCTCCAGACCATCTTACCTAGGAAAGTTAACTCTAATATATTTCCGTATTTGGTATTTTATTCAAGTTTTAAAGCCATTATACACCTATGGAATTACCAATGTGCTTAAAAAGCTGACACTCTTCTTTTATTTATTTTCTTAAAAGTCAGTAATGCAGGTGTCAGCATTGTATCACTAAGATAGGCCAGTTGACATGCCTTTGGAACAAAGCCATTTAAGTTGTAGGGGTCGAGAGTCTGCTGTTATAATAAAGCTTGCTACTCTCTGTTTTTGTTGTTCTTTAGTACCAATCGGCAGTTATCAGCATATACTTTAATTTGTGCGGGGATTACTTAATTTTTTCTTTCCTATGCCTTTTTAAAAGAAAATGCCATAACCATTTCTTGGGAATCCTCTTTTACCCATAAAACCGAATGGTCTACTCCCAAACTTGCCTGAGGCAGGAAACTAGTTTCCAGTTGCCTGAAACAGGTTATATTATACTGTTTACAGAAGCCACAAGTCCATTTCACACCTGTTGCAATGCAAATCTTCTCGAAAAACGGTAGTCGCGCTTGTACGACGACTAGCCAATATTGCTATAAAAGCTTCTCATAACTGCATACAAGGGAAGTCAGTTTTATCGATCTCACAACTCTCTCTGTCTCTCTCTCTCTCTGAGGAATGATAGAAGGACACAGCGAGTGTGATCTGGCTTCTTAACTAAGCGATGACTTCCATACTGCAAAGTATGGGAACGCCGAACCGGGAACTGTACATAAATACTCTGCAACACCCTAGGGTAGCCGTATTAATCGCCGTACTGGACGATCCAAACTTCTGCACCAGGAAATATCCCTCTAACTTTTTGACAGTAGCATTCGCAATACGAAAATTCACCGGACCGCAGTTAAGGAATAAATTGCCTTGACCATAGTTAGGTCGGCATAGCTTGCTTTGATCTAGGTTCAACGCCCATAACCCCTATATAGTTGTGCATCTACATTTTGATTTGGTTGGTCTAATCCCGCTTTAAGGTGTTTTGGTTTGGTTGGTCTAAGCTCGCTTTAAGTTGTTTTGATTTGGTTGGTCTAAGCCCGCTTTAAGATGCTTTGGTTTGGTTGGTCTAAGCCCGCTTTAAGATGCTTTGGTTTGGTTGGTCTAAGCCCGCTTAAAGGTGTTTTGGTTTGGTTGGTCTAAGCCTGCTTTAAGGTGTTTTGGTTTGATTGGTCTAAGCTCGCTTTAAGTTGTTTTGATTTGGTTGGTCTAAGCCCGCTTTAAGATGCTTTGGTTTGGTTGGTCTAAGCCCGCTTTAAGATGTTTTGGTTTGGTTGGTCTAAGCCCGCTTTAAGGTGTTTTGGTTTGGTTGGTCTAAGCCCGCTTTAAGGTGTTTTGGTTTGGTTGGTCTAAGCCCGCTTTAAGGTGTTTTGGTTTGGTTGGTCTAAGCCCGCTTTAAGGTGTTTGCCTGGAGGCTTAGGTTAGTTTTTTTGGGTACTGAGAATAAAGTATCTTATCCAAGGGACACAACACGCCATCAGATTCGGTCATGGTTGGCAATCAAACTCGGTACTCCTCCATAGCAGTTCACCATGCTAACCATTCTACTACCCACCGCCCTAAAATTACTGGTGTGTATCAGAGGCGCACAACAACATTTAGGTTTTGGTTTGGCTAAACCCGCTTTAAGTTATTTTGGTTAAGCCTGCTTTTGAGGTGTTTGGGTTATTTGTGTGGATCAGAACTGCAGCAACATTACCCTGATTTGGTTAGGTTAAATCCGCTTTCAACTATTTTACCTAAAGTCACTGAGTTTGTTTGGTTTCCCCATTTACTACGTCAAGATTGTCAGGTGTTGTTGCCCTAAGGCTTTTGCTGCACTGATTGATGTGCAGCAGAAATGTACAACAACATTTCAGGTTTGGTTGAGCTAAGCCCACTTTAAGGTGTTTTGCCAATTGACTTTGGTTAGATCTAGTACTCCTGCTTAGGAGTCCAGCACACTAGCCACTGAGCTACGGTAACAGTTTGCAGAATTCACTAAGTATTTGTTCGATGAGCAACAAAATCAAAGATAAATTAGCAACGCAGATGTTAACAATTATTACACTGACATTCGTTGCATCTGGCTTGATTTGAGAAGTACTCATGATAACTGATTGCTTGGTAGTGGAGTGGGCATAAAGTTGCTAATGTTCAACGGGGTAATTACTTTCACATCAATCGAAAAGCAGTTGCAGAGGCCCACACAATGTACATTTATTTCGTTTCAGATAGTCAGGAGTAGTAGAGTATTTGCGAGTTCTGCTACACTTAACATGTTCTATCCAGTTTAAACCAGTAAGCCAGTATTCATCAACTTTAAACTGGTTTATAAATTTTAAAACTATCCTGTGTCCATCCGGAATTTTTTATTTTTGAAAACAAATGGTTTAGTGCCCATATTATTAGTTGTTAAAACAAGAGAAATCTGGCTCACTGCTCATCAAATGTTTTAATAGAACAATCTTGCTCAGTGATCGTCCAGTAATTGTTATAACAACATAAACCTGGTTCACCGGTAGCCATTTTCTTTAGAAAAACCTGTATGCAGATTCTGGCTCAGTGGTTATACAATTTTCTTGAGAAAAAAAATAGCTCAGTGGTCGGCAAACGTTTGTGTGAGAAAAAACTGTGAGTGGATTTTTGCTCAGCGGTCATATAGTGTATGTTAAACAAACCTGCTCACTGATTGCCAATTTCTTTTGAGAAAAACCTGTATATGGATCCTGGCTCAATGGTCATCAATTTTTTAAAGAGAGAAATTTGGCCTACTACTCCACCCCCCAAATAGTTGCTATAAAGTTGCTATGACAGCACGTAACTTCTGACCCAGTGGTCTTCAACATAGTTCTTATAACAGGGCCACCCACACACCAACAAATATAGGATAAAAAAAGCCAGCCCCTCTCCCCAAATTGTATTTACTACATGATTAACTATGAAAACATTTGTAAAATGGCACCAGCACCTTTCCAACGCCATTCTGTCAGATCTGTGCTGCTTCTTTTCTTCACATTGTGGCTAATATGGCCTTTATTTATTTACTTGTTTGTGTTACAAGGCTCTCGGTAGTAGGTAACATGTCAGTTTAGGCGCAATTTGATAAAAACGGTTGTGCTTTTGCTTGATGTGCTTCATAAAATGGAACACTTCAATTTTTATTTATTTATATATTTTAAACCCACGTTTGACAGGTCCATGAAAATTGGTTTATAAATTTATTTATTTGATTGACTTGGGTTATGATTTTTGTTCTTGGTATTAACAAAAATTGTGCTATGTATTAGGAGGGAATATTGAACCGATCGAATCCCTTTCTATATCGCTCTGGTGCATATAAAGTTGTTTTGTCAACTACCATAACAGAATATGATTCAGTCGTGCATTTGTTATAAATAACTGCACATAGTTGTTTATTGATGATGTCTCCAAAACAACGATCATCATATATTTGGTGTATATCTTTGTTATCCAAAACAACGATCATCATATATTTGGTGTATATCTTTGTTATCCAAAACAACGATCATCATATATTTGGTTTATATCTTTGTTATCCAAAACAAAGATCATCATATATTTGGTGTATATCTTTGTTATCCAAAACAACGATCATCATATATTTGGTGTATATCTTTGTTATTTAACCCATTTAACAATGCAAAACGTTTAGTATTTCGCCTAATATACTTTGGCACATCATAGTATGACTGAGTTAGATAGATGCAATTTGCGTTTTTATTCCTTAATAACGAAAAGTAGTCTTCAATATTGTTCATATTACTATCGTTAATTTCAATATCATCAAACACGATTTTTTTTGTGTATCATTATCGAATATTTTAAAATTAGTTTTATCTTCTTTTGTGTTGTATAATACTAACAACATGGTATATTTTGGTTTGTCATCATTGATAGTATATAAAAAGAAGTTTATTATAATTAAAGTGTTTAAATAATAAGTTAAGGAAAAGGTTGACTTTTCCTAGATCTGTGGTTCCAACAATCATATAATTGGCAATCATGTAATAAGAAGTGATGCTTAGTATTTATTTTCTTTATTATCAACATCAAAATTGATTATTTCCATGATAATACTTAGTTATATAGAAACTAAGTTTGATTTTCCTCATAGCCATTAATCTTGTACAATTTTAAATAGTTTTGTTAGGGCTCTACATAGTTTTCACTTGTTTGGAATCTTTTTATTTCTTCAAACACACGTTTTATTTTTGGGTTATTATAACTATCATAATTGGATTTTACATGCTTTAATAATCCTTTAAGAAATCGGTGATTTAATTTTAATTTTGATATTATATCATTCAATTTCAATGCACTATTTATTGATGCTGCTATTACAGGAATATCACTCAATATTCCAACCCAAAAAGGCTGGTATTGCCGCTATAGATGATGTGCCCCTCGCCAATGCTGTTATCTGAACCATATATACGGTTAAAAACATGGGCCTTCCCAAAGCCCGTTTAATTAAGAAAATAATAAAAAAAAATAAAAAATGAACAAAGAAAGAAACCGAAAAATTTAAAGATTTAAATTTTCAAGTTGGTTCTTTAGAAAAATATAATGATATTATTGAAGCAATCATACAAACAATAGGCTTTACACCACAAGAAAAAACAACAGCACCTCCACTACCACTTTCATTAACACCTCCGACGGCACAGCCTCGTAAAGCAAAGGGACCACAAGACAAAACACCACAAGGAAATCATCAAGAAGAACTGAAAGCAATAGTTTTTTTTAGGAAATTCAGGATTAAAACCCGTTAAAGAAAGGTAGCCAGAAGTACCAAAGGAACCAAAAACGCCACATGAAAAACTTATGGCTGAAATAGAAAGAGAGCCACAAGAAAAAACAATATCGCCTCCATCACCACCTATAACAGAACAGCCCCGTAAAGTAAGGTATCAGCATTATTCTTTAAATCTAGAAGCAAACAAAGTACAAGGAGAAGGATTAGAACTGGAATATGACTCTGATATTGAAATTAATTTGGCAAAATAATACAAACTAACCCCGAAAATCATATTATGACATATGTTACATTCTCTCACTCTCAGTTCTCGTCGTGCTCCAAAGGTGGCACATGAGGCATCCACGAGTCTCCTCCAACCCTGGTGGTCTGCAGCTTGGCGGCCTGCTGTTTTCCATGTCAGATTGATCTGTCTGAGTTCTTTTTCCATGTAGCATCTCCAGGTCTCTTTCGGACGTCCTCTTCCCCGCTTTCCCTGTGGTGTCCATTTCATTGCCATCTTGGGCAGGCTATCTATATTCATCTTTAAGTCGTGTCCAAGCCATTTCCATAGGCGTTTTTTAACCTCTTCTGATAGAGGCCTTGCATTGGACGTTGTCATCAGTTCATCATTCCGTATCATGTTAGGCCAAAACATTCTTCTTATTTTTCTAAGGCACTTGGTGTGGAATGAGTCCAGTATCTTGCTGATGGATTGGGTAGTCTTCCAGCATTCGGATCCATATAGCAGAATGATTAGTACTTTTGATGCGTAGATTCTTAGTTTTGTCCTAACAGAGAGCTGTTTTATTTCCATATTCCATGTAGCACGGCAAAGGTCTGGTTGACTTTAGTCATTCTGGATACAACCTCTGGTTCACTGTCCCCATCGGTTGTAACTTTGCTGCCAAGGTACGTGAATTCTGTGATCTCTACTCCCTGCTTGTTGATGGTGGTGGTTTGTTCGACTGTCTTGTTTTTCTTGATAAGCTTAGTTTTTCACAGGTTTATTTTGATACCCATTGTGTCTGATGTTGCTGCCAGCCTGTCTGTCTTTAATTGGTTGTCTTGGTGGCGACTAGATTACATTGATCCTGAAAAATTATTCGAACTAAAACTAGATGCTTACCATAACAATAAACGAGCATGATTGATTGATTTGATAACAAAAATATTCAACACCATCAAGCTTATAGTAGTAAATTTCTGTAAATATTTACAAAATTGATAGAGTTAGCGGGATATCCTCGTAAATAAAGGTAAAAAAGAAAACAACAAAAAGATAGTATGATGATATAATATCAGATATTATAAAGATCCCAATGAATTAGTACAACGATTATATATATTATGTGCAAACAAACAAAATGGTAATAGATAAAAAAAAAGTATATTGATAATGAAATTATTGATATACTTACTAAATTGTATATTGATAAAATAATTAATAAAACTGAATATAAAACAATATTTGAAAATTACATGCAATGATATATTATATAATGATGTTTGAAACTAAATTAATCCAGTTGTTTTGGATATTAGCAAACATATAAAATATTGCTCATCAGTTCAGAAATTTGGTATAGTTTGTTTAATATCACATCAGTGAATAATAATTGCAGATATTATGATGGTAATAAATGGAATACATTAATTATACCACCATGTTCATATCATGCCATAGATATAAACTGAGTAATAAGAAGATTACTTGGAAACAGAAATAAAATAACATAAGAATTGAATCAAACAGTAGCACACTGAGATGTAAGATATCACTATCAAATAATTACAAGATTGATTTTACAATAACAAGCAGTATGCGTAATATTTTAGGTTATAATTCTAGGGTATTTGACCAACCAATAATAAATGGTGACACAACAGTAAATATAACAGATATAAATTCACTATGAATACATTGTTGTTTAGTTACGGGAAGTTGTATTAATGAAAACGGTTGTGATTTATTATTTTTATTTATTAATTAATGAGGTATTATTTTCATTTTAAGGTAACAGTCCCCAAGGTACTCTATTAACTATACGACCAAATGAGTTAATTAATGTACCAGTAAATAAGATGTACCAAATATGATAAGTCACAATGCGTGTAACATCACAAGATAATACAGAAGAGATTTGAATAATGAAAGAGTAACATATTACTCATTAATAAAAGAGCAAATATAATATAACAAAAATATACAACATGTTAGTGAGAAATACTCATTATCAAAAAAGAAAAATTATTGGAGGATCCATATTTGGAAATATGTTTGATACATTAAAGTTTTTTCTTCAAGAGGATCAACGATTTTAGCAAGGAAATTACCAACAATAAGTAAAGATACATTTAAACCATTAGCATCAAGAATTGATTTTATGATATTATAAGGTATACAAAATCAAGCAGAGACACAAACCAAAAATCTTGGAGAAAAGCTGTTGAGAAAATAATTGAAAAAACAAAACCAAAAGATGTTGAAATAATGATTGAACAATCAGCAGAATTAACACCAGAAATAAAGCAAACAATAAAAGAATTATCAAATAAATGGAAATACCCAAGAACAATATGTCTTAGAAGATACATCAGAGAAATTATAAAATCAACATTCTAAAGAACTCTTGACAGATTTGATGCTTGGTAGTAATTTGATGTATGGCAGTGGAATGAAAAGGTTATCATTTTATATGATCATAGTATATTACATGGCAAAGTTGTATCATATATTTGAATATTTTTGAAGATGATCTGACTGTTGAATCAATGAAAAAGTGTGAGTATATTGAATACCTCCACGAAATACTAATAATATGAATAATGATGGTCAACATATAATAGAAACGATGAATAAAGGTATGTATTTACTACCACATAAGGGGATTATTGAGATCAGAGGTAGATTACAAACAAACGCAGATTCCCAAGTAAATTATGGTGAGAATGATGCAATATCAATAGTCAATAACGCATGGAATCTCTTTCAAGTGGGCGCTCTACAGATAATACGTGCTTCTGAGAGAGTGGCAGGTGTAAGATGAAGATGTTTGCATTTGCAACATGCACAATGGAGAGAATGTTGGCATACCTCTATGCTACTTTCATACACTGTGGCTGAAATTACTTTATATATTGTACTTGTGGAAATAGGACATGATTTAAGCACACAGCAGAGAGAAATGGCCGCTCCAAAGTACTCGAAAATTCAGCCTGAATTAGTCAAAAGTACACTATTTTCAGCAGTTATTAAAATAGAAAAACGAATTTTGCCAGAGTAGGCAATACCAGCCTCTGAAAGTACAATGAATGAATTTTAAAATATATAAAAAGTAAAAACAATTATCGGCTTTTTTTTTATTTACCTTTGAAGTCCATGAAGTGAAAATGACCAAGCGGAGCTAGCAGTTTTTTGATAGGTACGCATCTTAAGTAAGACCAAGCTGTATACTCTATAACCCAAATTGCACCCATCAATCATACACCAAAATAAGGGAATTAAACGTTCTTTTAACAATACCTAAGATATACAAGGTCTTTTTTAAATAACCATGACAACCAGTGAGGAAAACCTGGGTAATTCTTTTCTTTAAAAATTTAACCCTATGCAAAGTACGAAACTGGAAAGTGCCACCCAAAGGGCCCAATATTGAATGGATGATAATTTAACAGAGCAAATTTTTGTACACCTTCCTCAAGCGAGGGGCATTATATGACTAGTATCATATTCAAACGATCATAAAATTCTTCAGCAACCAATATGCTATGGTTTAAAGATAGTGGGAGTGGTGCTCCGTCAAGACGTGAATTTAAGAATGGCGAAGCAATCATACCTGCAACAAATGTTGCAAATGCAGCTGAGGTAACTGGAGCACATTTTCGTATGTCATTTGTTGCCGATATAAGGGCAACAGACAATAATTCTGGGTTTGCCAAACTACATATTTTGAGAACATGAGAGAAGCAAATGTCGTTCTTCTTACCATTATCTAGTATATTTGGTTTATGAAGTGATATAAATACAGTAATTCGTGGTGCCTGACACTCCGTAACTTTAGATAGAAATTCAACTGAGCAATATATTATGCGAACAGCAGCATCTGCGGTAGGCAAATTCAACAATAATCATATAATTTATAGATGCCCAAACTTGACTTGCTCCTGTTAATGGCAAGTGATTTTGAAACTAAATTAGTTGCAGGTTATAGCAAAAAGATGTATTTTTAACATATGTAAGTATATAGGCTAGACTATAACGGTAATGCTTTGAATCCAAAATGGAGAATCAGAGCACTTTCAAGACATGTGTTTGTAACATTCCAGAGAGCAAGCAGAAATAAATGCCAAACTGAAAACAATATTTTATTTGATAATGCGAATTTAAGATGAATTTTTGTTAGAATTAATAGTGTTGAATATCCTGAGCGGGCATTACAATATAGTTTTACTAAATAGAGAGTATTCAAGAGCCTATATCATCTTTCAGGATGCAGTTCACAAATACACGGACCTTGACACTGGCACAAATTTAAATCTATTTGGAGCTCTATATCTCATATTTTATTTTGATGTTAGTAAAAATGCTGAAAACTTATAATGAGTACCAGTGATATTGAGCTTACATGGGAGTTAGGTGGTAATTTTGAATACCCACTTGGCACAGTGACTCCATATCATTTTTATGCTGTTATCTTATGTGACCGTTACCTAACATTTAAATGCAATAAATAGTAAGATGAATATTAATGTATAACCGTATATAATAAAGAGTTATACTAAAATTCCTGTATCATTATCAAATCACCAAAAAGAAATATTCAAAAATGCTTATTTAAAAAAGAAAATCATCCGCTAACATTAATATTAAAAGCGAATCAAATAAAAGGTGACTATGACAGAATTATTCTGACTAAAACTCAATTACGAAAAGTTACGATTGCAAACAATAACAAGTATGATTTTAAATATAAAGTGAGAAAAAAAATATGCTAAAATAAGTTGGTTTAATCTTTTCCGTTATTATACCTTTTGTAAAAGCACTTGCTCCAAAGATAGTAACAACATTAGGAAATACACTACCAGCGTTAGGTTTGGCGGCAGCCACAGGAGTGGTTCACGGTGCAACATCAAAAGCAACTCAATGTTCTGGTTTATCTACACAAAGAGTTCCGGTAAAACGATTTACAAAATAACAATATAAGCTGCCATAAATTGAAGTTGATTAAGTTTAAGCCAACACCAACAAATAAAATAAAAGAATAAGTTGCACAACAACAATTGCTAATATTCTTGATAAAAACCAATTACACGGATCAGATAAATTGATGTTAACAAATATGCAAATCAAATAAACCACTAAAGCGAAAATGCAAGGCCATGGTGTAGATATACAATTTTCACGGATACAATTAACGAAACAAAGTGGGTTCCTTCCTACGCTACATATACTCGCGGGGGCAGCCGGTTCTCTTCTACCAGTTTTTTTCGGACCGGGAATACCAAAGAGATAAAACCTCTTAGTAATATTCAAATTGAAACGATCATGAAAAGAGTAATGTAAATACCTTTAGAGGTTGTTCTAGTAAATATATGCTTACAAGCAAAATAAGACAAATGAAAGTATTACAGTTAATTTAGAATACTTTTTCAAAGGTAATGGAACACATTGGGTAGCTATCTATAATGATTCCAAAAGCACAGAAATTGAATATATTGATTCATTTGGGTTACCTCCACCTGATATTATTAAAAAATATATGAGTGGTAAGAAAATTGTTTAAACACTTTTCAAATACAACATGTGAATACGTATCATGTGCTGTTATTATTCTGTGTATTACATCATACATAGATACAGAGGTAAAAGCCAACAAATATTTTGCTAAACAACAACCAAGTAATTTCAGTGAAAACTGAATAAAACAATATACAAATACAATATAACATAATTATATAATACATGAACTCATATTATTTAAAGTGCAAAAAATAATGATTTAAAAGACACGAAAATAATCAAAGGATTATGAAAGGTATATGTTCAGTATGTGGTAGGAAAAAGCAAAATTGTGGCCATTAAACCGACAACCAAGTCATTTCAATATGTAAATACAAGATAACAATTTTATATCACACAAATCATATTGTTTAAAGTGCAAAAAAAAAAAAATGATACAGGTTATGTGGTTTTAGTCAAACAAAAAATAATAAAAGAATTATGAAAGGAGTATGTTCAATATGTGGAACAAGAAAAACAAACTTGTTGCCATCAAAATAACAGAATGGTAAAATAGATATACATGAAATACTTTTACCTATATTACCAAAACAAGGTTTAAGATTACCATGGTACCAAAAATGTTGACCTGGAAACCCTTATATAAGGCCTCCCCTCCCCCCTCACTAATGAATCAGATGCTACATGTGAAAAATATGATTATTGCTATAGTAGTATTACTGCTAAATCACAACGTGATAATGTAATGATTTATGAATACGATAAGCATATAGATAAAACAATGCCAGAAAAAGCGATATAAAATTAATTGTACAACCAATCATAAAGCTTAAGGATCAGTTAGGTTTAGGCAAATAAAAAAAGGAAGGAGGTTTTGAAGTGGACGACAGAACAAGCTGAAGAATTACATAAGCCCATACTAAGAAAGTTCACTCAATGGCGCGCAATAACAGATTCAATAGATTCAATATGGTCAGCCGATTTTGTTGACATGCAGCAATTTAGTAAGCATAATAAAGGGTATAAATATTTTACTAACGGTGATTGATACATTTAGTATATAAACATAGGCAATATTATTTCAGAATTAAACTGGAATTAATATGATAAATGCTTTTAAAGAAATTATAGAAAAGCTTTGGGTTGACCAAGGAACATAATTTTATAATGAAAAAAAACTAGTACCTAATCTAATGAATAAAAAAAAATATGTTCTGCATTATAGAATACTAAAATTTATGTGCGGCTAAGATTAAAAAACACAATAAATTTACAGAATAATGAAATTGAATAACAAAACATGGATACAATCACATATTAAACATACTATAAAACTCAGAAGTGAAACAAAACAACAAAGTACTGATTATAAATCTAATTTATATAAACTAATGAATAACGCTATTTTGGGTAAGACAATTGAAAATGTAAGAAATAGAATAGATGTGCAATTATGCAGTACAGAAGAAACAGATAGAATAAGAAAATTATTCAGCAAGCCATTATTTGTAGCACGAACAATCTTCAATGAAGATTTTTTTAAGGATAAATATGATAAAAAAACCAAAAGTAATGCTAAATGAACAAATTTGTACTGGCAGTACTATACTTTGATCTATCAAAATGTAAAATGTATACCTTTTATTATCAACATTTCAAGGTAAAATAATGTGACAAAATGAAATTCTTATATACTGATACAGACTGATTAATATTGGAAATATTTACAGATGATGTATATGACGATATAAAAAGATATACGTCTTTATGATACAGTTGAATATCCAAAAGATCATTTTCTAAGGAGTACAAACAACTTTAATGCATGAGATAAATTTAAAGATGAGGCAAAAGGTAAAATTATTGTTGAATTTATATAATCAAAAGCAATAATGTATTCAGTTCTATTTTTAAATAATAATAATAATAATAATAAAAATAATAATAATAATAATAATAATAATAATAATAATAATAATAATAATAATAATAATAATAATAATAAAGGAATAGGTGTAACTAATAGTATAGTAAATTCAAATTTAACATATGAGTTGTATAAAAATGTTTTATTTAATGGAAAAGAAATACCAAGTAAAATGTATCCACATATCAAGTAAAACGCACACAATATAAGATCCCAAAAATATAAGTTGGGCGTTTACGAAATAAATAAAATTAGTTTAAGCGCATTCGATGATAAAAAGTATATTATTGATGGTGTACATCAATATTCCTTTGGTCGTCATAAAATGAACAAGAGTCCCTCGAAGGTACTGATGTTCTACTGGCTGAAAAGAATTTCCACGAATTCAAGAGAGGACCATTTCTTCCTTTAAACTGCCGAGTGTTGAAACCATCTTTGAAATTCCTCAGCGATAACAAGATTTTAAAAGTATCTGCTGTTGTGGATATATTGGATGTCAGATTGGGACCATTTTCATTGGGGACCATCAAGGCATATTAAGAAGTCTTCTGATGGAAACCCCATGCTGATATGACCTTCCCTTTTGGAGGAGTAACGATAACAAGATTTTCAAGATGGATGCCATGGGGGCCATATTTTAAATTAGATTGGCACCATTTCTATTTCGTACCAACTAGACATCATTAGAAGTCTTTTGTTGAAAGGACAATGTCGACATGACCAGCCATCTAGGAAAGGTAGTGATACCAAGATTTTCAAGATGGCCATTGCGGCAGTCATATAAGAAGTAGGATCGGCACCATTTTCATATACAACCAACTAGGCATCAAAAGAAATATTTCAGTGAAAACCCCGTGTTGATATGAGCATTCACGCAGGAAAAATCGTAATAACAAGATCAAGAAAGTTGAAGAACTGTTTGATAAACTGGATACAAATTGTAACCAGGAAACAAAGGTAGATATTCATTGGTTTGTAAATGAGATAAATTATTTAACTTACATATCGATAGATTTAGACCATTAGTAGGAAAGTCGTACATATATTTACCGGATTGGATAAACAAATGTAGAAAAACCTGTCGTAATGTACAAAATAAAGACAATATATGTTTTTAATATTCAATAGAATCAATTATAACCCCGCCTAAAGATAATGTGTATAGGCCACAAAAATATAACCTTGATAAATACAAATATTGGTTTAATAAATGTCCAATCAATATACAAAATATAAAAACATTTGAAAATAAATTTGATATATTCGTCAATGTTTATGAACCAGTAGAAAAACGTATAATACCATTTAGAATAACAGAAGTAGAAAGAGACAGACATTTAGTGCCTTCACGAATATTTGAAAGTGACAATGACAATTGTCACCATTATCATTATTGTGGAATAAAAGGATTTATCAAGATTGATTTCATCTCAAGTTAACAAACATTAAAATCAAAACTTTTTTGTAAGTGCTTCAATTTTTTAATTCTGAAATAAAGTAACAAGATCACAAACGATCATGCAATCAGACATCTATCACAAAAAGATAAAATGCCAAAAGCGGGTTCTGTCTTTAATTTTTTTTTAACAATACCAAAATCAACTAAAAAGACATACCATGCATAATTTTGACTTTATCTTAAATTGTACATACCTCCTGGTTGGTATCCTATCATCTCTAGTTTATTTGCTGAACCAAAAGTTTATAGAGGAAAAGACTGTTTGGTTAACTTTATGAACATTTAGAATCAATTAAAAAGAACTAAGACCAAATAACGCTGCTGAAATTATATTTACTAATAAAGATAAAAGGTATTATAGTTTCACAATACATGCCGTGTCTGTTAAAAAAGGCTTTGACGAAGAAAAGTACAAAGTAAGAGATCATGATAACTTAACTGGAAAATATAGAGATTTAGAACATCTACAGTGTAATTTAAATTATAAATATTAAAAATATATTCCACTATTTATTCCTAATTTGGCTGGATACTATTCTCATCTTATTAGCATAACCTTGAAAAACGATCCAAATCAAGAACTATATCAAAACTTTAGTGAAAAAAAACTATCCAGAACAAGAACTAGCAATAATACCAAATAATGATAAAACATATGTATATTATAGTAAATATGCTATAGTTTATAGGTTTGAGAAAAGGGGCTGAAAGTCCTAAAAGTCCCCAAGAGATTTTTGCAACAATAACAACAACAACAACAACAGCAACACAAAATTTATAAAAAAAACAGTACGCTTTTTAGATAGCTATCGAGGAATGGAGACCATATTTGTTTGAAAAAGTATTTATCCATACAAATATATGGATCCATTTGAAAGATTTAATGGAACTGAACTACCACCAACTGAGCAATTTTATTCAAACCTCATCGGATCAGGAATTAGCGCAGAGTATTATGAGTACGTAATGGATGTTATGGAACATTTCAAAGTAAATTCTTTTGGCGATCTTCACGACTTCTGCGTAAAATAAAATACTTTAATGTTATGTAATATTTTTGACAAATTTAGATCTGTCTGTATTAATAATTAGCAACTAAACCCAGGATATTATTTTAGGTACTCGGACTAGGTCACGATGCTACTTTGAAAATAAGTAAGGTAGAATTAGAATTACAGTATGTTTTTAATTATTTAAACTTTTAATGGAATCAGAGGAGCAAAAAATACAATGCCTAATAGATATGCTAACGCAAATCATGAGTATTAAAACGAAGTTAACAATAACGGAGAATACGATAGATCAAGGTCAGGATCATATATTATGTGCCTAACTCTAACAATTTGTATTGCTGGGTCATGTGCCTACCAATGCATTTTAGAAACTTTGAATAGGCAGGCAAAGAAGAAATAAAACAAATCTTGGAGCGATTATAAAAAAAAATTAAAAAACTGGAGGAAGTAGATTTAGAAGTACTAACAGATTTGCACAGCTATTTCAATATTATCCTTTGGCACCAGAAAAATTAATTCCTAGTGATGATGACTTATCTCCACTACATTAGAAATTGATACCAGATAAAAAGGGCACAAAAGCTTCAGTACCTAACTTAGTATGTACTTTTTAAAAAAATATGTCATCTAGTATCATAATTTTAAGTTGAATGTTCAGTTATAAACAAAAGTTCAAAAAAGATTTAGAGAGCAGTTATATTCCAACAAGAGCCGTGGCTAAAATCATATTGAACTTAATACTTGTCTTTCAGACAAAGAATAGCCAAAGACTTTGAACAAGAGTTTGTTTGTCTTATTTTTTTAACTTAATGAATAATGCTGTATTTGGAAAACAAATGGAAAATTAAAGAAAGAAAACTAATGTAAAAGTATGTTCTGATGAAAAAAAATATTTTAAACATAATAATAAATCTCAAATCGTAAGGAAGTGCATCTGGATACAAGGGGTAATGACCTGTCAGTATCTGTAAATCAAGTGGAATTCTTATCTTTTTTTGAGAATACAGTTAGCTAAATAGCTTCTGTACCTGTGTTTGATGCACTAGCTCCTCTTGATCATAATTTTTCCGTTCTTTTTGTTTATTTTATTTGTTTCACAGACGTTGGCAGCCACAAGTCTTTAAATGTCATAAAAATGTTGGAATCATTAAGTTTAAAATATGATCGCTACCGTAAGAAAAGGTTTTCTTTTATCAGCATTTTTCCAAGATTGTTTACAACTTAATTATTTGCATCTCCTTTAACCATGACATCGAACAATAAGAACAGTATACCTGGTACAATACAAACATGTTGTCCTAACCTAGGTTTTACATTTTGTAAGTGTTGCTCAGATTGTATACTACTTGGAGTGTGTGTAATACAATAATGTGTTGAAATAAGTTGCTTAACACACTGTGGTGTGGGGGTTTTTTCTCCTGTTTATGGGGAGGAATTTTATATTTTCCATATGTTACCATTCTATTTATGTAGTTAAATGTATGTATTATTCTTTTAGTTCTAAAGAAATCTATAGCCAATATAAACACTAGCTCCCATTACAACTGAAATAAAAACATATTTATAAGTTATGTGTTCATCAGAAGGTTTGTAATAATCACCGAGTTCACGTTGCACAGGTTTTACTAATGTTACACTATCGTCTGGATTACTTAATTGCTGAGTGACCAAACCTTGCTGTGTTTAACTATCATTTATGTAATGAATTATCATTGCTCTTTTTTGAGTAAACTAATTATTTGCTTTCTGAATTTTCTCAAGTGTTGTATTATGTCTTTCTTTTTCATCATCAGCTTTACTAGAATAAAATAAAATAAACATATAACTACCTTCTGTGAATCCTAAAACATTACAAAATACCCCTCCAACTATTACTACAGCTCCTGTAATTTAATGATTTCAACTTTTTATACTTTCGCCAACTTCAAAACTGAGTTTAAAAAATCAGCAATATTATCTGCAACTCTTGTAACTGAAACATATAAGATCGTTTTCTTCAAAATTATGTTTTTGACTCTCTTACCATAAACGTATTTCTATTTTTTCTCTATCTGTTTCGTACGTAACAGTTTTGTTATTACAACTTTTTCTATTTCAGACTTAAGCATATCAGTTCTTTTACTTATTCTAAATCCTTTTTAGCTACGTCATGGTTAATTGATTTTTAATTTCATCTGTGGGTTTATTATTATTATTATTATTTCGTCTGTTTCTGTTGTTATCTATTGATCATTTTGTGATTAAACTCTATTTTGACTCGTTTCACCATTTTATCTAATTCGTCAATACTTACTTTTGCCACAAAAGTATTATTAAGAAGTTCTTTATCTGTATATACTTTTATATTTGTTATAACTTAGTCTATTACAGCAGATAGATGGTTTTTGAGATTCACTAAGTACTGTTCTTTAAAGTCTTTAATTGTATTGCTTAACTCTAAAATAGATAAATCGTATGTTGTTTTCTTATCGTACTTTTACTCACATTACCCTTATTCTTTATGCCCTTTATCTTTCTATTGGCTTCTTCAAAGTCATTCTTACTTTGTAATTGTGAAAGGCGATCGTTGACAACTCCTATTCTATGTTCCGCCAGCTTTAAAATTCCTCAACAAACTTTTTAATATCTTCATCATTATCTTTCTTCTCATCGTTTATCTCTATCTGCAGGTTTTGAAGCTTTGATTGCAATCGATTATGATTTTATAGAGACTTCTTTATTTCTGCCATTACATTCTCTAAGGCTGATATTTCAGAATTTATCTTTTTGGTCAAATGTGTTATGTATATTTAATCTAGGATATGTGTTTAAATCTTGTCCATGAAGGTAAGTTGTACTTTAGATTCTGGTCACTTGTAAACAGGAGGCCAGTCTCGTTGGCAGTTAGACTGGGTTTTTTCCATTGTATTGCTTCACATCCTGTTATGATATAGGTCAAGTGAAATGTGTATAAATAGGGATTTGATAAACAAATAATTCATTCCCGTTTTATATCAGTCTGTGGGAATCCTTTTGAGATCAGATTTTATATTTTGTGCCATTGAAATCAGATTTCATTTCGAGAGGAATTATTCACCTAATATATTCATTGGAATTACTAAAGTGCTCATTGACTTTTTAATTAATACATTTCTTCTGACTTTTGTGAATTCATTCAAAAGACATTCTGGATTGTATCACAATGTTATATCAGGACATTCAAGACTATTGGAACTCATTCGGAACATTCTATATTTTTGGACTTGTGATTAGGATATTTAGGATTATTTGTAATTTGATTCACAATATTGTAAGTATCTCTTGAATTTCACTTTGTATTGTAGGGAAATAAATTGCTTGTTGATATTACTTACATTGTTGGTTTCACTTTCTTTCTGTTACATATTTGTTAAGACCTAGAGTCGTAATAGAAATTGGGGGATCGTCCGAAATGCGAATTTGTATAAAACATTTCAGAGATATCAAAAATTGCCTTTAACATTTAAATTGACTTTGTTTCGTAATTTTCATTGTCCATGGTAAAGATTTTTATTTCACGCATTTGAGAAATCTTTAGTGAAACAAGCAAGCATTCACAATGTAATCTAATGTTGAGAATTTTGTTTCAAATCCTAACCAGGTATGGTTAGAGTCTATGAAAAAGGATGAGTTGCTTGAGCTTGCCAGACATTATGATCTTTCTGAGGAGAAAGCGTCTTTAACAAAGCAAGAGATAAGGAATATTTTGATTTAGTGTTTGGTGGGAAAGGACATTTTGGATAATAGTGCTTTGGGTTTGATTGGAAAGTCTGTATCTGGTTTTGATAGGAAATTAAGGGAATTACATATAAATACCAGATGGAATTGGAATTAAGAAAGCTTCAGCTTCAGAAGGAATCGATGGAAATGCAAATTCAGAAAGAGAAGGAGGAGAAGGAAATGCAGATGCTGAGAGAAAAAGAGAAAGAGGATAGACAGATGCAGAGAGAGAGAGAGAAAAAGAGCAGAGGGGGGAAATGAAGGAGAGGCAGATGCACAGAGAGAGAGAGAGAAAAGAGATAGAAGAAAGGGAAATGCAACATAGATTAAAAGAATTAGAACTGGCAAACAGACAACTCTCCCTCCCCCTCCCCCTTTACACGCAAGTTTAGGTTTTGATGTTACCAGATATATCAGGAAAAAGAAGTAGATAAATATTTTCTTCACTTGGAGAACATTGCTGAAATCTTGAATGGCATAGATAGCATTGGACTTTATTACCACAAAGTGTTCTTATTGGCAAAGCTCGTGAAGTTTGCACTTCACTGTCGGTAAAACAGAGTGTTGATTATGATATGGTTAACGAATATATATTGAAGGGTTATGAGTTGGTACCTGAGGCATATCGACAGGGGTTATGAATTGTAGTAAAGAAACAGAGCAAACCCATGTCGAAGTTGCAGGGGAGAAAGAAGAACTGTTTGATACCTGGTGCTCAGCGAAGAAGGTTGATAAAGATTACGATAACTTCAGACAACTCGTATTAATTGAAGAGTTCAAAAAGTGCATCCATGGTGATGTCAAGACCTATCTTGATGAACAAAAACTCGAAACATTGAAAAATGCTGCTCGTATGGCTGATGATTATTCCTTAACTCACAAAGTTTCATTTGTCACAAAGTCTTCATCTCAGCAGGTTTTCGGTAAAATAAAAAACATTTAAGTCTCATACGAGTACTTCCAAATTTTCGTCCGGTGCAACTTTTAGAAATCAAACATCTGATAAGACTGATCAGAAATCCTTATCGCTTCCTACGTGCACTTACTGTAAAAAGAAATGGCACGTCATTTTTCTTATTGCTACAGGTTGAAAAGTAAGCAATAGAATAAAGACAGAACTATTCCAAATGCTTTTATTTCAAAAAGGTCAAGGTCATGGTCTTGTATTGAAGGCATTGAAGGCAATACAATTGTTGGGTCAAAAAAACCCAGTCTGATTATATTTTGGAGACTTATGAACTATTCATGTCAGAAGGTTCTAAATCACTTATTGGTGATTCTGCCAAACCTATCCCTATTAATGTATTAAGGAACGCAGGAGCTTCTCAGAGTCGTTTGTTATCAGGTATTTTGTCTTTGTCTGAGAAGTCTTCTTCTAGTGAAAGTGTTCTTATTCAGGAAGTAGAGTTGTGTCTTTGTAAATGGTCCTCTCCATTGTGTAACTGTTGGGACAGTGACTTCTTTTCCTATAGAAGATATTTATTTATTGCTAGGCAATGACCTAGCTTGAGATAATGTCGTGGTTAATCCACTAGTAACTGACAAGCATTGTTTGGATCAAAAATTTGATCCTATTGAGACTGAAATCCCTGATTGTATCCTGCTTGTACAGTTACCAGAGCTATGACAAAAAGAGCTGCTGAGAATGATGTTGATCTGGAAATTATTTGTTTGCTGACACATTTATTGGTCAGTCTTTTGATGAGGTCACCTTTTCTCCTGGTATTGATCAATCAATAGGTATTGATCATAGTGATCCCCTTTTTACTACTCATTCTCTCTATCCTAATCAGGATGATAAAAGACAATCA
Source organism: Margaritifera margaritifera (assembly GCA_029931535.1). Classification (NCBI taxonomy): domain Eukaryota; kingdom Metazoa; phylum Mollusca; class Bivalvia; order Unionida; family Margaritiferidae; genus Margaritifera; species Margaritifera margaritifera. Next base: position 8,130,085 of record JAQPZY010001668.1, read on the forward strand.
CTCGTTGTCGAACAGGAACAAGATCCTGAGATCTCCGTTTTCTGTACTTTTTTCATAAATGTTTAATCAGTTATATATTTACATAATAAAAGAATGTAAAAACATTCGGGAGAACACACACGTGTTCAAACAGTGAGAAAAGATAAACAACGTAAACATGAAAGGGTGATATAAGGAAGAATAATAAACCGGTGAGCAACACACATGTGTTCACACACCACCACAAAAGCAAAACATATACACAAGTATTTCAACAATAACATCAGTGCAATTATAACATCAAAAGGAAGAAGTGGTTAAATAAGGAAGAACATATATACAAGGGTGTTAATAAAAGGTAATGTAAGATTTTCTGTTAGGCTACAATATGTAATTAACGAACATTATAGCGTCTCAGTTTCATTGTATACTGCTTCTAGATGCTTCAAAAAGAACTGTCTCAATTCTTACTACGATTTACATAAAATCAACTGCTCTTGAGAAACAAAAATACTTACTTAAAACAAGACCCTATCAAGTGTACATTTTGACTGATTTTTCTCGGTATAGATTTTCGCACAACTCCCAAAAACGGTATAGAAAAATCGCAATAAGAGGACAATTATCTCCCTTGAATGAATCCCCTTTCTATATGTATTGCGAATCCATATGCTTATTAATTGGACTCATCATTCAGTTTGAGAAATATTTTCTCGTCACCGAACCCTCATAATCAAATAAATCATCATCAATATCTCAAAAATTTACCTATGGAGATGAAAGTGCAAACGGTCCATGGCGCCACACGAAAAGCAGGACCTTATCATCGGTTTATCTCCAATCCTATCACCTATGAATTCAGACAAAGCGAATACCGCTTTTATTTATTTTAACTTTGCCTGTAATTTAACGTAAAACGTTGTAACCAACATTTAGATTACAGATAACTTTTGCTGTTATCAATATTTATATTTTCAGATATTTAATTTTCTTTCATTCTTTTGAGCTGCGCAAAATTGGAATTTCATATTACTATATTTACATAGGATTGTTATCCTAATGAACACAAAATCCACGTGGATGAAAATAGAGGATATCTACGATTTTGAGTAAGATATACGTAAATATTTAACGAGTGAAGTGGAGACATTGTAATGTCAAGAGTGGCTTACAATACAAAATGTTTCCACTTCACGAGTGAAAAATTTCCGTATCTCTACTCCAGAAACGTAGATTTTCTTTTTATTATATATTTTTAAAGGAAAAGCCGTCGATTTGCATGGGTTTTCTCCATTCTGTGTCAATGCGATTAACAGCCGCATTACTACATCGATATAAAAGTTCATAAATTTTACAACAATTTTGGGATAGTGACGTTTTATAAACTTAGCTTGTACATATCATGCTTCAAATTGTGTATTATGTCAAAATAATGACTGTATTAGTACGAAAATGAAGACATTTTTATTTTTGTTAAAACATTTCATACCTGGATTGATACTGTTAGGGTGGGGTAACTAGAAACATAACAAAGCGGTTGTATCTGACAGACTTCAGAGCACGCTATCTTTAAACAAAAGATTTTAATGATTGTGAGTTTACTTGTAAGGATTTTCGTTCTTTATTTTGCTTATTTCTGCATTCAAACATAAAAATGTTATGTGGCCTTGGCAAGCTTGCAATCTAGCTCAGTATCTGTCGCTGTATCCAATTTTCGATTGGCACTTAATTTCGGTTTGCAATCAACACTAATCAACGCCTGATTTATCCATCGTTTTCAAACACGATTGTGATGCGAGTTAAAATTGCTGCTTAAAAAATGTTATTACTATACTTAATTACGAGTTTTTTTTCTAAGAAATGTGTACCGTTTGTTGATGAGTACTACAGGTACACAATACTGTATAAGTGACACATAGCAAGAGGTGATGCAAGTTCTGTCACTGACAATTTCCATGATTCATATAGAAAACTATTTATAAAAAAGTTAATATTTGAAGTAAGCCTTTTGCTGTTTGGAGTTCGTTTTTACGCATTTCTTGATGGCACCTCAGTGATTGCATAAATGTACACTAGAGGGCCTACAGCTGGCACATTTTAAGATCTGTACATCCTAATGGTGAGGAGAGAGAGATGAAGGGTGGGAGAGAGAGAGAGAGAGAGAGAGAGAGAGAGAGAGAGAGAGAGAGAGAAGGAGCGGAAGAAGAAGAAAAATAAAAATAGGCCTAAATATGGAAATACGGGTCTGAATAACACACATAAGGGTAGATATACTTTCTCAATGGAAAAAGAAAGTAGTTCCAAAAGTGATTTCGCCACTATTTCGAATGAAAATGTTGAATCTCAGAGCTAACAAATTTATAAAGGAAAACGATCAACAAAGAAAAGTATTTCAGATACTTATTGTATTATACTTTAAATTAATTGTAAAAAATAAAAATGTCAAAAGATAGACATTAATTATGGATTATTTTCACATGGAACTTTCAGCCTCTATCCTTTTTTTTGGGGGGGGGGTATTTTTTAACGCTCTGTTGATGTTTAAAGAAAAGTGTCTTCGTAATGAATATTCGGATTACAGTATGCTTTTCAATTAACAGATCCTAAAGTGCAACAACAACATCACCAATATCATCAGCATCGTCATCATAATCAAAAACAACAATAACAACAACGGAACATGTTATAATAATAATAATAAGAAGAAGAAGAAGAAGAAGAAAGAAAGAAAGAAAGAAAGAAGGCATTTTACAAGTACGATAAACTGGTTATTGACGGGCACACGTATGTGTTTGATGATGTCAGAAAGGAACCTGTGCTTGCTCCTAAGCAATAGGGAAATGGTCAAGGCTCGAAAACGAGAGAGAGAGAGAGAGAGAGAGAGAGAGAGAGAGAGAGAGAGAGAGAGAGAGAGAGAGAGAGAGAACGTCACATACAAGAATACTAGTTTATAGTGTTTAATGTGGAACATTTCTGGCTTAGGTGGCAAAATAGAATACAGTGATTTTATAACTTATGTTTCATATTTTGATATTATTAGTTTTGTAGAGACTTGGACAGGTCTTACAAATCAATTTACTTTGCAAGGATAGAGATGTTGTGACAGAACAAAAACACAAAAAGCAAAGAGAAACTCTGGACGTGTACCTGTATATGTACATGAGTAACTTTTTATACATTAGAAAATTTGCCAAGAACATAGCATTTCTAAAACCATCATTTGATTAGTTATCATCTCTAATTCTAGCATATTTGTTAACCTTCTTTTTGGATACGTGTATATTTCGCCGAAATACTCAGCCATTCACTCTGAGGAAAATACATTTGCAATCATAGCAAACGACAGGAGTGTACTGGGTAAGCAACTCGGCCCTGGACTTATCTGCCGGGACAGGCCCGGGGTTTTGCTCACACCAGTAAAACACCGGTAAAAACGGATTTTTTTTGCGGCGGCCCACTGTCCCGGTATGCCCAATGGCCAGTACACCACTGGCAAACGATATAGCCAAATTAAACCAGAAATACACAGATCATAAATTTATACTTGCTGGTGATTTTAACGCGTATACGACGAGTACAGAACCCGATATTATTAGGTATGACAGTACTATTGACCCACTTCTTGATTTTAATTATACGCAAGATACGGAGTTAGATGATCATGCAAACCAAGATCAAAGAGAGATAAACCATTATGGAGAAAAACTTCTTAATTTGTGCAGAATTACTGGACTCAGAATTTTGAATGGCAGATGTGGGGCAGACAAAGGAATCGGAAAATATACATATATTCAAGATAATTCGGTTACTACGATAGATTATGTTTTAGCTAATCAAACGATTTTGAATTACTTATCTTCCTTTGATGTCGATGATAGAATAGAATCAATACATATGCCAATACTAGTCTGTATGGAATACTTCGATAAATGTGATCGCAAGGGCTTGTCGGACAATTTAAATGTTACTTCGATGGATTTGTACACATGGGAGAAAGCAAAAGGAACACAATTTGTCAAGCCATTTATAACTTTATTTGCACAAAGATCAGAAAATATAACAATCAGTTGTTTGATAGGATCGTTTGAAAAATGCATTGAATTTTTAAATAATATATTATTATGACGCGGCAAGAAAATGAAAGTCAGTGCTGCAAGACGGTGAAATGGTGTTATTAGTGTTAGTAGAAATTCGAAATCCCTGCCGTGGTTTGAAAGAGATTGTAAGTTTGCCAAAAACACTGCTTTAAAGATGCTCCAAATGTTTGGGTCTTACAAAACATCTGAATTACTTGAAGACTATAAGTTTCATCGTAATACTTATAAAGCGATTTGCAGAAGTAATATATATATATATATATATATATATATATATATATATATATATATATATATATATATATATATATATAAAGGAGCGAAAAGACATTCATACATGCATTATATGCCAATGATACAAAACGGTTTCAGTTTGGTATACATATTTTTCTGAGCTTTTCAATATGGCATACGAAGTTGAACATTTCAAAGGCATTGAAGATCTGATTATCCAGCGTGAACTCTTAGACAAGGTAATATGAGAGGAATAGGTGAGAATCGCACTGTCAAACTTGTAAAACGAAAAAGCCGGTGGAATGTATGCTTTATATGCAATATTTAATAAATTATTTTAACTGCTTATTTTCAACAAAACTAGTCAACAGCTATAATAACTCCAATTTTTGAAAAAAGATGATACACGTAATCCATCCAACTATAGAGGAATAAGTTTGTTGCCAGTTTTAAGCAAGATATTTACAACTGTTATGAATAACCGATTACATGACTGGGTTACATAAAATTAATTTCTGGGAGAGGAACAGGCTGGCTTCAGGTGGTCTGGATACTCAACAGTTGACAATATGTTCATACTATAAACATTATTAAGCAAATATCTGATGAAAGCATGAGGGAAATTTTGTGCCATTTTTATAGATTTTTAAAAGGCTTTTTATTGAGTAGAGAGAAATCTTTTAGACCATACACTTTTCAATTGTAATATAAGTACCAACATGTTACGAATGATTAAAGCAATCTATAAAGATGTGAATGCTTGTGTTAAGTCTAATAATTGTCTGAGCAATATTTTTGATTGTTCAACGGGAGTACGGCAAGGATGTGTTTTATCTCCATTACTGTTTTCCTTCTATTTAAATGATCTTCAGAGTACTATGGCAGATGAGTCTAAGGGGATATCACTAGAACCAATAGAAGTATTTATATTGTTGTGTGCCGATGATTCAATACTATTCTCAAACATCGTGTTTCAGGTCCAGAAAATTTTAAATATATTGAGAATGTATTGCTCTCGATGGAAACTATCGGTCAAGCATGGAAAAACACGAATTGTTGTATTCCGTAGGGAGGTTATCTACGTAGCTACGAAAAATGGTACAATGGTCCAACAGAAATTGCAGCTGAGCATACTATAAATATTTGGTTTGCGTATTCTCCTCAAAAAATTCTTGGTACACGTGTCAGAAAACTCTAGCCTATCAAGCAGCAAAAGCTATACACACACTAAATTTGGCAAATTACCTGTACATACCCTGCTTTACATATTTCACACAATAGTGTTACCTATTTTAAACTATGAATCCGAAATATGGGGCTTCCATGAAGCGCCTGATATAGAAAAGGTGCACAATGAGTTTTGTAAATGTATACTGGGTCTGTCAATAAACACACCACATGATTTTGTTTATCATGAATTAGGAAGAATGCATTTGAAAAACGTTTGATATATTCGAATTCTTAAGTACTGGTTTCGGATTTTAAATATGCCAAAAAGCAGAGTACCAAGACAATGTTGAAATTTACAATTGAAATGGGGTGAAAACTGTAATTGTTGGGCAAATGATGTAAAAAAAATATATTATTCAAATATGGATTTGGTAATGTTTGGTTAAGACAGGGTGTCACTGATTAACAACCGTTTATAGATATGTTTAGACAGCGATGTAAAGATATTTTCATGCAAGAACTGACTGATGAGATTAGCGGAATGGATACATTACGTTTTTATAAGTGTATTAAAGATAACTTTACACGGCAAAAATATTTAGATGAGATAGGTGAGTCGTATCTAGGCAACCTAATTTGTGTTAAGAGCAGGAAATTTACCAATTAGAGTAAATACAGGAAGGTATGAATATATTCGGTATGAAGATAGAATATGTCTGATATGTAACACAGAAATAGAAAACGAGTGTCACTTTATTGTGGCATGTCCTGTTTATGCTGAACTAAGGGGAAGTATATTCCCTTGAATATTTACAAAAATCCAAACGTCCAAAAATTCTACTCATACACATATATGAGTAATAAGAATTTGTTAATGTTAAATTTAGCTAAGTTTATTTGTAAAGCATTGAAAATTAGAGAAAGTACTATGACACCATGTCTTGACAGGTAACTAGGTATGTAATAAACTAGACAGCTATAAGAACCGACTCAATGCTAAGACCCTATTTAGGAATACCATCGTGCATGAATAGTCATGAATTACAGAGCCCAAAGTGTATGTAAACAGTAATCTTATACCATGTACTTATGTCTACCATAAAATCATGTACCGCATATTAAATTATATGTATTTTTGGGCTGGTGGCCTACAATATAAATAAAGATTATTACTATTATTATTATTATTATTATTATTATTATTATTATTATTATTATTGATTTCTTGTATTAAAACATCAAACAATTGCTTTAACAATGATCATTAAAGAAATGCATTTACAGATATAAACTTGACCCCCAAAAGTAAATAAAGAACTAATTCTGTTTAGCTCTGTTTCACTCAACCCTAAACAAGTAGAAATATAGATCACACTTAATTTTGTGTAATGTTGGATATAATCTGGCTTTAAACTGGTCATGCAGGCTTTAAATTTCACATTTTGTTTTCACTTGTTAAACCTGTTTTTATCTGTTTTTCATTTGCTTTCAAGTGTTTAGTTATTTGCTTCTGTTTTGAATTTTGAAATAGTAGGTCTTTAATGAGCTTTTTGTTGTTGTTGTTGGTGGTGGTGTTGTTGTTTTGTGTATTTTGATTAGAGTTACCTAAAAAGTTACATGTACAGTCACAATTAGCCTATTTTCTGTCGTTTTTGTCCTTCGTTCTCTTAGGTCAATCAGTACTGTGACTTTTTTTATAAATGTAATAAGCTACACCCCACAGTAATGTCAATATCAATAAGTACCAAAAAAAATTTAAAAAAATAAATAAATAATAATAATAATAATAATTTAAGATTTATTAGAACAAAATTATGAATTTTCAAAAATTTTAAATATATTTCCATTATACAGTCTTACTTATAATACCTAGAAACGACTACCTCTGAATTTGGTTTCCATCATCTTGCTATTTCCCTCATCTTGCTAATTTCCCTCATCTTACTAATTTCGCCCTAACTAAATGTCCTGCTTAAACTACGTGTTCATAAATTTTTCATCAATTTCAACCATTCTCATTCAGTTTTCTCTCAATCGATGCTCTCTCTGTTACTTACGTTACATGTAGAACCTTACATTTTACTATCGTGAGATAGTCTAATAATAGATAGACGAATTAGTCTAATAACCTTCTTCATGTTACGGAAAGAAAATCCTTAACTGATCTAATAACTTTGTTCATGGTACAGAAAGAAAATCCTGTCCAAATCAGATATTCTTAACTTTTTTTTTCTTTTCACATAAATATTTACTAACTTTAAAGTTCGCACCCAACTGCTCCATTTTTTTTAAATGGACATATATCTACATATCATCCTCCACAAATGTTTGCAATTGTTTTATTCTCTCCTCATTCTTTTTTTTTTTATCTCCAGAACCTTATCTTCTTTTTCACCCTTCTGATTGTGGCGGCAGTATTTTGTATAATTTTGACATTCTGTAAAATAGTTTTATGAAAGAGGAAAAGTCCGATCTCTTCATTACTACAACGCTTGCCATTTAAATGACTACCCCAATTGTGGTACATAGAATATACATCGGAATTTTCCTCAATAACGCTGAAAGTGTACCTAGAAATAGGATGTTAAATTGTAATGCTGTTTTGTTCATACGTTTCCTTTATGGATTGGTAACGATGCAGTTAAACCTATCCTCATATTGATTATCTACTGCCTGCACGTGATGATATCCTTACACCACCATGCCCACTATCCTGAGATTTAGTTAAAAATCATGATACCATTTGTGCCAAAGACCAATCGTGTATCAATGCGGAAGTTATTTTTCCTATTATATATCTGTTATGGATGTTCGTTTTTAACATTTTATCAGGGAACATTGAGTTAAATCCCAGCCTAATGTCTCCATCAGACTCGTCTAGTAGCAATAATTCAATAGCTCGTTTATGTTGGCTAACGACGACACTTTATCATTTGTTCATTTGGACATAAAATCAGTATGGCATAAGATAGATTATATTTCGACTAATTTTGATGACTTTGATGCTAACCTGGACACACCTAGATTACAGTATTGATAACGACCTTTTATGGATATAAGGTTATAACAGACCTATTAGGGGTGATCGAAATAACCATGGAGAGGGTTAATTGTCAATATTTAAAAAAAGCTATTTTTAAAAAATATTCGAACTTACTCGCACGTGATCTCAAATGTTTAGCAGTATAAATATTTGCTAAAGGTATGAACTATCTTTTATTTGTAATTTTCCGCCCTCCCTCAGCTCCATTACTGTACTGGGATTTGTTAAACGTCAGTCTTGAGCAAGCGTTAAAAACATTTCTGACAGCATTTTAATTTTGGGTGATTTTTGCTCAACGATGAACATAAAAACCTCAGAGATGTTATTATCCTAAACAATTTGCAAAACATCATAACTGAGCCGACCAGAGTGACTAATCATTCGTCAACTTTACTATATCCAATAACTTTACTATATCCAATAATATTGTCTTGAATTATTGATGTCTAACTCTCTGGAGTTATTTCAGCTGAGGAGACAACAAGTGATCACAAAGCCACCTTTATCCTTACACGGCTAAAGTTGAATGCTTTAATTTCAGGTATCAATTGGCCAGCTAAAGTAGTGAACTGTAGAGACATGGATATAGCCGTGGAAATGTTTACTTCAATTTATATCAATTTTGATAAAGAGTATATTCCATTGCGGACTGTAACTGTGAGGACAAGGGATAAATTTGCTATGATATAATTGTACGTGGAACAAGCAAGAAACAAGACGCATCAGGAAGTTAGCTATAAAAAAATAACAAACCATACCACTAGAAAAATATTTTAAAAAATTGCGAAATAATGTAAATACTCAACAAACAAAAAAATGAAAACCGAAGAAAATTTTAAGCGAAAATATGAGAATATTGACAATTTTCGAACAAACTCGAGAGACTATTGGAAACTTATTCGCCAGTGTGTAAAAGGGAACATCACAACAACGAGGCCGCCACGTGTGTGTACCAATGCAGATGGTTATAATTGTATTGCCTTTGCCGACTGCTTAAATCAACTTTTCACACAAATAGCAACTATTGATGATACTAATATTAGTTTACCAGACATACAAGCTAGAACATGTGAGAAATTGGCTAAGTTTGTAATCACTCTACAATACATTTTTATGTAATTCATATCTTGCCGAGACACAAGACTTGCGGACTAGATAAAATAAGCCACCAGATGCTCAAAGAAGCCGCCATATCTGTAGTCAAGTCACTCTGTCTCCTTTATAATATGTCTTTAGACACAAAATCGTATCCCATCCTTATGGAAAACAGCAAAAGCAATGCCAGTGTACTAAAAAGAAAGCGCAAGTGATCCTTAGAATTACAGACCTATCTCATTACTAAGCTGTGTTGGTAAAGTGTTCGAATGAATTGTGCTTAAACATTTGTACAATCGCTTATACTCAAATAATCTTCTTTTTATGTATCTATCAGGTTTCCTTCCCAAAAACTCAACTGTTTTCCAGCTTATAGACACGCATCATAATGTATGCACTCCTCTTGATACAAAGATGAACATATGTATGGTCTTCTGTGATATTTCTAAATCATTTGACCGTGTGTGGCACAAAGGATTAATAAATAAATTAACGAGTACAGCATCAATATCACTTTTGCGGATTGGATCACAAACTATTTAACTAACAAGGCTCAAAACTGTCTTTGTAAATACAGTCAAATCTACTTCCCGGTACGTTGCGGCAGGAATCCCGTAGGAATCTGTATTATGGCCATTATTATTTATTGTCTTGATCAACGACATAAGTATAGATCTTTTGAATACAATAAAACTCTTCGCAGACAATAGTTCATTATCATATGCATCAATGAAAACATCTGAAACAGAATGTATATAAATACAGATTGGCATACCGTCGATATTTGGTCAAAGTAATGGCGGGTGGACTTCAATCCTGCCAAAACGGAAGCACTGCCAGTTTCGCGTAAATAAAAACACGCCTTTCCTCAAAAAACTTTAAAACGAGATCTTACCTTTCATCTACAGTCATAAACACCTGAAGTTACTTTTAGTACCGTATGCATTTGGGCAAAACATATCGATAACTTGTTTGTATCTGCCTTAGAAATAATCAATTCGTTTTAAACACTGAAATGCAAATTCAACACACACACACAAAAACAGAAAATCCTGAAATAATACGTTTCACTTATATATTCGACCTTTACTTAACTATGCCGACGTCGTCTCGGGTGGCTGTACGGTCGAAGAGACTCTCAAATAAGAAAAATTGCATCTTGCAGCAGGAAGAACTGTGACTGGTCTAACGAGAAGTGCATCTGCTCGAAATATATATGAGGAAACCTGCTGGCCTACATTAGCAGACCTTCGTAGCTTTGCTACTTTCGTAAAATTGTTTATGGCGCATCTACCTCATATCTTTCTGAATTATTTATCCCATTGGATGATATTCAAACAGATACAAATTTTAAATAGTAATAATTTCATGCAATTGAACCCTCATTAAAAAATAAGTAGGAATTAATTTTTAAACTGTACTGTCCATAATTGGAATTATCTCCCAGATTTAATAAAGTAAGAAGCAAATTATACAATATTTAAAAGTAAAATAGAGGTTAAGACCACATATGTGCCTACCTGTTATTTAGATGGGAATAGAAAATTGTATATCCTGCATGCCCGAATTAGGAATAAATGTAGTAATCTACATTACGAATTGTGCGTTAACCATGTAAAAGATAATCCTATATGTGCATGTGGTGAAAACATTGAAAATGCCTATTTTACATACTCTGAGCAACCGAACATCTGTCATAGGATATCCCATATATCATTAAATCAAATTGTCTTTGATTTGTTTCTCCATTAAACTGTCAAATAAACACCTTAGCGAAGAAAAATTCAAAGGTCTCTATGTCTTGTTTAAAGATTGTTTCTTTGTCTGACAACCAATAGAGGTGTCGCCGACTAAGCTTGTTACAGCTCACCTCACTCAAAGTTAGCTTGTTAAATGGGGGGCAGAGAAGGGCAATTTAATTATTTAGTGAGCAATACTGCGGTAAATGTCAAAGATCGGCTTCTCAGTAAAGATATTTGTTTGTTATTCTAAAGGTTTTTTTTATTCTTCTTTTTTAAAAATTGGAAGGCTTATATATGCCTAGATGAGACAATAATAAGTATCAGTCCTAGTTTTACTGCTTGAGAGAACACTACTCAACACGTCAAAGTTTAAGCATAATAAGGATGAAAACTGTAACCTTCGCCGGTGTTTGCAACCAAGAGATTTTTTGTACATTACCACGAAGCAAATGTTGATGGGTTTCTGACATCACTGGAAGCTGTGTACCTCGGAGATACACCTAATTGTGGGCTCCTCTGCAATGACTTTCTTACAGCCACGTGCGACAGTGGTCAAAGGGATTGAACTGAAGTATTTGTCACGTGACAATGACTTCACAGTCAAAGCAGTACGGTGTGTATGGATTATTCATGCAAACATACACGATAGATTCCCGAACCATACAAATTTGAATGCATTCACTGTGTTTGAGTCTAACACTTTTCCTGCAAATGTTGGTTACATGCCACTGTTTGGTAACGAACACGTGAACACTTTGGTCGCTCATTACGGTCAACCAAGAGAGAACACTGACGCAGTCATCAGTGCCGACGAAATAAAAAAAGTAGTGGGGGAATCTCATGCAAATTGGGTACAACAATTAAAGAGTAATGTCAGCAGGTGAATTACTGACAAAACTAGTTTAAATTAAAGGACAGTACCCGGATGTAATTCGTTTTATAGAAATTTCACACGTACTTCCAGTAACACTCTTGACGAACTTATGAGAATAAATCTTGTTGGTGTTTATATAAAACACTTTGATCCGTTGCCAGCAGTCAGGAAGTGGAAAGGAAATCTAAACAGACATCTAAATCAACAAAACAAAGAGAATGTTTTCGCCAAACTGATGAACTTTAAGTGAGTGGATTTATCGTAGTGCAATTGTGGCAACCTTATGATCGGTGACAGGAATACCGTGTTAGTACGTTTTGTGTATATAAAAAGAACCCCCAAAAATACAAACGTGAGGAAATCCATAGCAAATCATAGGGATAAACTTATGGTTTGCTGCTACCACCTGATGAGATCTATGGAGGGGTCGATACATGTTATTTTTAATGAATATATATATATTAGAAACAGCAGATTCGTGTATGTCTATTAAGTTCGTCAGAATGTTCGGTTGAACTCGGGAAAATTTAAGGATCACTGATATATATATATATATATATATATATATATATATACATCATAAAGCCGACTCAAAGTCTAAATCAGCTTTCACTAACTACCATTGACCATAAATACTCTGTTATATGTATCATCGGATTTGTCTGTGAATAAAAATTCGCGTTGATTTCCTATAATTCAAGCTTATATAAAAGAAACTAAGCCTTGTATCTAACTATTAAAAAATTGCACACTATTTTTTTCCCCCCTTTTACAAATCTTTAACGACCATCTAGTTCTCTAGAAATTGAAAGTTACAATAATGTCACGGTCAAATTCTCTCTCACCCCCCCCCTCTCTCTCTCTCTCTCTTACATACTATGTCCTTTTTTCTATAATATCACATTGTAATATTCTTTTGCCGATATCCATGTATAATGTACAACCTTTGTAAGAAATGGGCGTTTTTGTAATTTGTGAGAACTTGTAGCCCAATCCTACTTACGGAAATAAAATATGTCTGAACTGAAAAATGAACATTTGATGCAAAATATCAAAAGTTCGTTACTGTAAGAATGAGTATCAAAGAACAAGAAGAATAAAATACCAACAACAAAAAAAGGAAAATTAATGCGAAAGAAAGATAAAGAAAAAAAAAAACTTAGAGCAATAATATGAACTTAAGTAATATAAGTATGGGAAAGTTTGTCTAGATAAACTGTTTTTATTTTCTTTGAATTTGAAGAAAGACAAAGAATGTAATCTTGAACTTATTTAAAATCCATGGCTTTGTTTTTAAACTATGTATTTTCAATCAATAATTTACAAGCCTTAAAAATTGTGGCGCCACCTATTGGATTAAAGGGAAGTAACTAAGTTCGACCTCATCCACGCCACTATCACCCCACCCCATTGTAGGTAATCAGAGTATTGCGTGACACTGACCATCTGGCCTTCTTCTTTAGAGCAAACGAAAAAAAAGCTTGGGGGAGTAAAGACAAACGCCAAATCTACGTAGACTGAAGTTTATCATGGAATGTAGTGTTATGACAAATCCTAACAGAATGGATACACCATTAGCAATGTTACTATTTTAAACTTGGACACACATAACAACGCCGTCAGTATAATAAAGATTTTTAAAAAATTGCATACTTCGTTTATACAAATACAGTATAAAACTTGCATACTCCATAAATACTTATCATACTTGTATCACAACATGATGGATGTGTTAAAAATGGTACTTCATGAATATTATGTCATGAATTTTTACTTTCAGTTAGCTTGTTCATTTTGAAATGGAATATAATATAAAAGCAAAAATACAGAATACACGTGTTTGTCATATTTACATCATATTTACATCATCTAGGTATTTATACAAAAGTGTTTTTTTATTATAAAATACAGAAAAAATATACAACCACATAAAAAAACAGGATGCTTATATATATATATATATATATATATATATATATATATATATATATATATATATATATATATATATGCACATATGTGTGCCATATTTACCATATAGAAGCATTCTCTAAAGTGACTAAATTAAATAAAAAGTTACACAAACTCGTTATATCATAAATAAGAACAAATAAAGTCCACAACTCCAATCGCTGTTCGTTCTATTCATGATTCAATCAGTCAAACAGCGTAGATCCAGAACTGCCGGCGCAAATCTAGGTATATATGTTTTTCTTACGCTTCTCACTGCACTTATTGTTTCAGACTATATCGCTATACAAGGCTGTTTTGACCCGTATGTCATCTAAACCTTATCCACCTTCTCCGCGCATTATTACACGACATTAACTGGAGCCTCTCTCACTTTTCTAACTCCGATTAAAATCCAGTCAAGAATGAGGAAATTGGAACCAGACTAAGTATGGTGAAACTGATGCGCTTCATTGTGACGATATTCGGCATATCGCGTGCTACCCTCTAACATCGTTGACAATGTTCTCCATCACCTCAAGTAAAGAACTGACTTTTCCTCGTACGTGCTAAGCAAAATATTCACATTCTGCACGAAAGTAATTTAAGAATGAAGATCGCAGAAAATGCAGTCCTAATTGAGTGTGATACAGTTATCAAAGCGTATGGTTTTCTCCATGTATCATATTACAACCAAATTTACAGCTTTGTGGCATGGGTATTATCCTTCCAGATGGTAGATAACCTACTGTGAGAAATATGTACTTTTCTCATCTGGTGAGCGTTATACAAGCGTTCAAGACGGTGTAAAGTTAATACCATAAGGAAAACTTTTGGCTAAAACTCTAGTACATCTGAAAAATGATTGAAAGAATTTGTGTTCGACTTTCCTTTCGAACAACCTTTTGAGGAAATAAGACTTTAATAACAAGATTCGTAGATTTGTGTAGCTTCATTGATATTACATAAGTGAAATACATGCAATTGTCATAACAGCCTAAGCTCTCATGATGTCATAATTGTCATGAATCTGCTATTTTATGAGGTAAACTGGATATGATTAAATTTGCTACCGCCGATAGATTAGCACCAAACACGAGCGTTTTTGGTCTACAATACAAGAAAATTTTCACATGCGTGTACAATATGTCGTGAAGGTGACTTCCCTAAAATTTTATCTATCAGCTTTCTTGGACCAGAACGTTTTATCTTGGATTTCTGTGGTGCTGTAACATCATGTGTCAGACTCGGAGTCTGTACCTTAGGGGTCAGCTTTAGTCGAATCTGAGTTAGTATCCCAACAAGCAATTCGTCTACGTGATGGTTTAGAGCAGCCGAAGTCTCGATGTATTTTGATTCAAATTTTATGGCAGCCGCTCGCCCTTCTGAAAACAAATATATATATATATATATATATATATATATATATATATATATATATATATATATATATATATCGAAGCCATCTTATATGATTATATGATTTACAATCTTCGCATTTGTTAGGTAAGCCAGACAAACAGCAAAATATTTAATAGTTATTGGATATTTAATAAGGAAACTGAATTTTTTACTCATAACTATAGTAAATACAGTACATACAACCTATGGCATTGAAATTCCTATCATCATAACGCTGTTGAGAGAGAGAGAGAGAGAGAGAGAGAGAGAGAGAGAGAGAGAGAGAGAGAGAGAGAGAGAGAGAGAAAGGGGGCAAGGAGGCAGTCAGAGGAACAGACAGACAGATGAATGGTTGAAAGAATAAGTACAGTCAGACTGACGAAAAGACAGTTTGAAAAATAACAAATAGTTTAAACATATTTTATTTCATAAATTTATAATTGGTGATTACAAGAAGTACAGTATAGAAAGTAAAGGATTAGAACGAAAGCCAGTGGCTTATAATGTTCGTCTTTTACGATACAAAAATTTTACAAATATGTAAATATATGGTGGACGATATTCAGTTTTAATGACAAAAAATTTAAATTATTGATCAGCCAAAGGAAGAATCTCTTGGTTAAACATTAGCATTTAGCCAATGTACATGAAGCAAGAGGATGAACAACGAGGGAGTAGATGAGAGACAAAGATAGTTAAAAAAGAAAGCAGTTTAAAGGAGAAATTGTTAACAAATAGACAAACGGTCTCAAAGACAAACATTCATGGATACCTTCTTTGGGGACTTTCCTCTTCCTGACCAGGTCAATCTTGTTTCCAATCAGTATTATAGGACGATCTGTACCAATATCGTGTCGAAGGCAATTAAGTACCTCAACAGCAGAGCGGAAACCTGCTTGGTCGTTGATGGAGAACACGACTCCAAAGGCGTCATATGGCTGCCCGTCCAGATCCTGTAATTAAGGTAGAAAAAAGAACATGTCAACAGTTGTAATTTATCAAAAGGACCTTGATACAGATTTCCAATTAGTATCTCGCCAATATATACTTCTATTTACCGTTTGTTCCCGTGTATGACGCTCATATAACTGCGAACGTGCTCGACCCAGATCTGCATAGGAGCCGTCCATATAAAGTCATGCACCGACGAGGGGGGGGGGGGGGGGGGGATGGGTCCGACTTGTGTGACGATGTGTGATGATACGGAGTAGGTTTTTTTTTAAAATGTGACGTTACAAAAACAACACCAGCGCCATCAGTGGGCAAGATTTTCCAGTTCGTTCCATGAAGGAGCATTTTACATCGCCATTGGAGGAAAAGAAAATTGAGAAATATATTCATGAGATGAGATGTCTACAACTTTATTACTTGGATTTTAAGTCTTTTTCCTAACCATCATTTTTCTTTTTAGTATAGGTTTCCAGAGGACTAAACCGGGATTGATCAAGATATTTTTTGTAAGTATTAAATAATTCAGAACGCAGTGTTGTATTGTGTGTTTTTCTAATACAAAGTTATTTCAAACCAATTTTATTTTTGAACATTTTTATTTGGTGGTGGGGGGGGGTCAAAGCTTTGTGACGTCATATATGAGGGGGTCGGAGTTTTTGTGACGAAAATGTAAAGAGGGGGGTCAAAAATTCGCCAAAATTGCGTGACGTCATATACGGATGGCCCCATATTAATGTTTTCAACAAACTACATATATGCTTGTAGTGTGATGATAAAGGATTCTTAATGTTCACAACAAGGGAAATATGTTAATGCTTCATGACTGTCTGAGATAAAGAACAAGTATCACGAGTTTTGTTTTCTCTTCTATTATATATCTTGCTTATATCTACTTAATCAACATTATTCTTTTTGTTTTTTCTTTTCTTCAATTGTATTTGTAAATCTATGTTAACAGGTTACGTGCAATAATTATGTACCATTCCCTTTTAGAACTCCCATTTCTTTTATCTGTCTCTGTCTGTCTGTCTGTCTGTCTTTGTCTGTCTGTCTCTCCCCCTATCTCTCTCTCTCCAAACGAGATTTTTTTAAAACATGTAATTTGAAACGATCCCCATGAGGTGGTTCTCCATAGGTCAGAAGGCATTCTCCCCCCCCCCAAAAAAAAAATGTCCCGATGGGAATAATAGAAGTGAATTTTATGATCTGCTGCATTATGCGATGACAGATCTGGATCTTCACTATTCGCAGTTGGTCGCGTGTTAACACAGGCAAATACGGTTGAATAATTGTACTAGCCGTTGTTCATATTGCCTTCATTATGCGCCTGATTTACGTCAAAAAGGGTTTATTTCATGGCATTATATTAATATTAATGGAAGCATGGTAAATGTTATCTTAAGTCGTGGCATTTCCATTATGCATTGTATTAACTTGTGTGCAATTGCGTGATATGCTAAATGTAGATGTAAATCCCCTTTTTGATGACAAAATGCCAAATGTAAATGTCAAAAGGAAAAATATAATTGACGTATTAAAGCGCATAATTCGTATTCACACGGAAACGAAGGTGACTTTGAGATCAGTGTATGATGTAGTCTTCGAGAAATTCTGAGCAATAACAACGATCATTTGAGGACATGCATTCATCACCTTATGTATCCGTGTATAACACACACCAAAATTGCAAAAGCGAAAATCCAGATCTGATCTAGAATAATGCACCGGTAGATTAGGGTCTACACTGGTCGCTCAACTTAAAATTTCAAGCGAACAGCACAAACCCGGATCTGCCAGCGCATTATGGCGCAGATCTGGGTATATTCTGGTCGCAAGTGAGTGAGCGTTATACATGAAACAACATGGTACAGTATATGTCTAAGAAATAGTTATGCTTGGTTTGGTTTAGTACTTTACGGCACAGCAGCACAAGTAGGTTATTTCGTGCCGAGGCAATTGGAGTAAAGTGCCTTGCCCAAGGACACACTACGGTAGCTGATCGAGGATGGTAGGATTCCAGCCTACACCCTTTGGGTCCTGAGTCCGGCACGCTAACCTCAAAGCCACCGCGGTTCCCGCCTTGCTATGATTGTATGTGAAACGATAGCGGGAATATAATTATATTGTTGTTTCCATAATAAAGACGATTCAGAGACAGGACATATTAAGCAAATTTCCTTTGATAAATATTAACATCAACTAAATCTTTAACACAGACTAAGGAATCTGTGAAAACGTGAAGTTTCCAGAATTAAATGCATTTCATTCAATCTATACTTATACCATCGACTTCATCCCTGATATTAACGAATCAGAAGTCAATACTTGTTCATTCCAAGAGGAGATTTATCTCATAGTTATTCCTATAGCTCATTTTGATATATCTAATAAACACAATCCTGAAATAGCGCTGCTTTTTATTTTAGCAGAAACTTATGTAATGAAAAGAATTTAGAAATAGATTTTCACAATTGTATGATGTTTGTTCCGAAATGCTGAGATTGAGAATCTTAAAATGGATATAAGGAAGAGATGCGAGTAAGTCAACTGATTAAAATAATGGAAACAGGAGTTTTGACTCCAATCGGAACATGCTCAGGCGTTTCCCCCAATGATTGGAAAAAGACCTAAGAAACACTACACTGCACCATCGCCGCTATTCTGCTATCTGGCGATTTACTATCAGTTTTAGATATTATTCCTACGCCGACCAGCAAGGCGGATAAGTATGTATGTTAAGAGTCTACCAAAATAGTTCCAAACAATTGGCCCCATTTGGTATTTTGTTGTGATGACTTGCTAAAGTCAGTCTAACGTATGTCTTGATTGTAATTTGAACTAATTAAAATTCTTCGTAAAAATGAGTTGACAATTTTTTTTTATTTTTTTTTATTTTTTTTGCAAAACGTAAAATTGCCCATGTTTATTGGAGCTCTTCCGTTGTCAAATTCTCAGTTTGGGAGGTGCATAGTTTTTGCACGTTGTTAAGTTCTTCAATTTCCGAGGTCAGCAAATCTTGCATGTAGTGCGGAATCCCATAATGCCGAAACAGAAGTGATCAGTCTTGAAAAGCACCGGAACATATGAAGTTTGAGAAGCACTACAGTAGCCGCCATTGCAAATACATGTACTTTGTTTACCAAATGATGTCATATGTACGTCAAAACACCCATCATAGTGTTCCTTATGGTCGACTCGACTAAAGTGACTTATTCTTGGCTGAAACATTCCCAAGTTTCTTTTTTCAAACATGAAGTCACCAAACAACTTTCTTCTTTTGAACTTGTGAAAATAATTGCATAAAGGTAGCATATTGCTGTTGACGTGGTTCTATTTTGCCGAGCGTATTTTAGCGTGCGACTGAGTTCTCCACCTTTTTTCCGGCGATTTCCCGCTTTTTTACTCTATATTACTCCATGGAAGCATTTCCGATATGGAATTTTGTAGATAATCCACTAGGTGTTCCGACTGGGTTTAACACATATATTAAAAGTTATGATAGAACAACAGACCTATGGATAGAAGAACGAGGTAAACGAATCCTAGAAGTTTTCCTAAAAGAATGCTCAGAGCGGTTTGCTGGACGCAATTATCAGCTATCTTCAAAGAATGCTCAGACCGGTTTGCTGTACTTAATTATCAATTATATTAAAGAATGCTCAGAGCGGTTAGCTGTACGTAAATATCAAATATCTGAGAAGAATGCTCAGAGCGGTTAGCTGTACCTAAGTATCAACTATCTAAAAAGAATGCTCAGATCTGTAAGCTGTACGTAATTATCAACTAACTGTTAAAACATGAAGGGTAAAGTATCCAAAAAAAATTCGCAAATGCACCGAAAAAAGTGTTTTAAAATCTCATCATCAGGATACCATAGATTTACGATGAACTAGATGTTGCCAAACTACTGCAAACTAGTGAACATTATATCCTAACAAAGAATTCTTTGAGCATGGCGTAATATCATATTCATTTTAAGCATGGTGTAATAGCATATTCATTTTAAGCATAGTGTAATAGCATATTCATTTTAAATATGGCTTAATAACATATTCATTTAAATATGGCGTAATATCATATTCATTTTAAGCATGGTGTGATAGCATATTCATTTTAGATATGGCGTAATATCATATTCATTTTAAGCATGGCGTAATAGCACATTAATTTTGATTATGGCGTAATAGCATATTCATTTTAAACATGGCGTAATAACATATTCATTGATACTAACAAGTTTAAATTACCGTAAAACCATAGTTTGTTCACATACATGTTTCACTTTTAAATCTTGCCCTTTATGTGTATTTTATTTGTTGCCTTTTGGTCACTCCTTAAATGAAACTACAACGCCGATTCATCATGTTAGAATGTCGCTGGATCCTTGAGGAAAGGGATCATGATATCATTGTTTGGCATAAATTGGTGTAATTAAAAGTAGATGCTGATTCATTGCGGAACCCATGTCATGAATTTTTGGGTCTTTTAGTTTAGTATTCTGGGTGATGCAAAAAAATATATATATATATATATATATATATATATATATATATATATATATATATATATATATATATATATATATATATACTCCCGCCCAGTTCTTATGAGGGAGTGCTGGCATTCCGTAAGTGAATCACATTGACATAACGACTCATGATGCATACCGATGTGGATTTTACATCATTGTATGTTAGAGAAGCTCAGTTACTCGCTTAAAGGAACTTTATTTTAGTCGAAAACCCGCGACAAGTCTTTGCCCTGAGATAATGACAGTGTTGGCATGAGAATAATGATAACTTGCCAGACAAATGTCGAAAAGTTGAATCTTGACACTGAGTTGAATGCATCATGTGATACCTAAGATACCAAAGAACTCCAGCGAACTATTATCTCTGATCTTTTTTTACACTGGCACATTTCGCTTATCAATTATATGGTTTGGTTTAGTGTTTTATGGCACAGCACCACAAGTATTTTATTTAGTGCCGAGGCAATTGGAGTAAAGTGCCTTGCCCAAGGACAAATCACGGTAGTCGTCTCCGAATGATCCGAAGGTAGGATTCAAATCTGCACCATTTCGGTCGCTATTCCAGCACGCTAATCACCGAGGCACCACTGCTCCTGCCTACATTATTCGTCTCTTTACAACATGCAGGAAAGCACATCGGTCGATTCTACTTTGCGTGTCAAAAAATGGTTTAAACTCGCAAGGTCTAAAGACGAATAAGCAGAGTAAACTGCAGTATTGTTTTCAAGAATAATATATTCAATGGTTCTCACATGACACATATCTTTTCAATATTCATTCAAAATGTTCGATGTAGAACTCAATTTTTTTACTTGTTTAAAAATAAATTTTACCAGAGGAAACCCCGACTTTTAAAAAAAAAAATTAATACAAACAAACAAAGATAAACTTACTAAGACTGAGTCTTCTTCCACAAATCAAACAATCAAGCGAGCATTGGTTTCATACCTCCAAATCTGTTAAACGTTTAAACGGTTCGAAAACTATACGATATTAATACTATACAAAAATGAAACGAGGTATTTATTAAAGCCGCCTGTGTACCAAACACAGATCTGTATCCACGTTAACTCAACAGAAAGAAAATAAAGAAAAGAAGGGAAATACTAAAGACAATAAAAAAGAAAATAAAGAAAAGAAGGGAAATACTAAAGACAATAAGAAAGAAAATAAAGAAAACAAGGGAAAAACTAAAGACAATAAGAAAGAAAATAAAGAAAACAAGGGAAAAACTAAAGACAATAAGAAAGAAAATAAAGAAAACAAGGGAAAAACTAAAGACAATAAGAAAGAAAATAAAGAAAGAAGGGAAAAACTAAAGACAATAAGAAAGAAAAGAAACAAAATAAGGAACAAACAGAAAAGAAACAACAGAAAAGCAATAAAATACGATTGAAAAAAAACTTACTTTTGTTTCAAGACTCATTTCCATGAAATCAAGAGTAGATTCTTCAGAGTCTAACGAAACTGTTATAGATCTGACACCTGGATTATCTTCTTTTTCATCTGTAATGAAGGAAAATTTGTATAAATTTTGTTATTTTAACTGTATTTTATTGGTCAGCGGTATACAAAGAGCAGATACATAAAACAACCATTTTCATCGAGAGACATTACCGTATAAGCTTGTTTGTTCTACTGATTTGTCCTTACAAACAGCAAACACCAAGATCTGCTGGCGCATTATGCAACGGCAGATCTGGGTCTATGCAGTTTACAGTTGGTATTGGCTTATACGCGAGTATATACGGTAATCACTGTAAACATGTTAATATTTACAGCTACTGAATTTCGGGATTTCCCGATGTCTAACAAGTTTGCGGTGATTTCATTTTCCAAATCTATCACCTCTATTGTATTTTTTCCTAAAATGTTTTTTTTTTTTAAAATGTTGTCTTCACGGATATATACTTTCGCGAATACAACCCTCTTGCAAAATCCGCGAAAAATAGTAACACTCGAAAAAAGTTGGTTTACACTATTTTATAATACAGTCAACGTGTCCAATACGAACAAACTTGTTCGGAACAAAAAAGTGAGTCAGATTAGGAAGGTCATTTATTTGATATACTAATTTTAAGGGGATGTTTTTTGGTATGGATTTGAAAGGAATTTGGAAAGATGATGGCGAAGATTTGAGAGAATTCACTGTAAGCGTAATGTGGATCAATAGAATAATAATAATAACGAGTCGTAGTTTTAAGGAGAGCAAATCAGTGTCAATTAGTGCAAATCCTTGACAATCTGCTCTATTATGTTTCTTTTTTTCATACACAATCGATTATGTGAACTTGTACACGGTGTGAAAACATTGTTTGCGTAACTAGCGTAAGCCTGTACAATTTCTAGGGTAATAATAATAATAATAATAATAATAATAATAATAATAATAAAAGTCTATTTTTCGGGTTAGACTGCTAAGATCTCTTCTCACAGAGTTACGAAATGCAATAAAAGGCACTGTTTTCACAATATTTACAATAAATGATGTGAATTACATTTCACAATAACTATCACAGACCACAAACGAGTACAAATATTATAACAATGCATCTGCGCCAACAAGAATGTTTACAGTAGTGTTTGAAATTAGAATGATCTGTACAAAATGAAGTATTAATAGGTAAATTAGGATAGATTATGACTTCATGGATGTGACTTTTTTGTTATATTTAAGGTTTTTACTTTGAAATACTAAATAAATTTCTTGGGAGAAGAGCGTATATTGCGTGTGAGCACATTGGTGATTTGGATGGAACTATTTACATATTTTGGTACCAGGTTGTTTTCAACTCAAACAATTGTTCAATAAAATGTGAAATATTCCACTGGCAAGAAAATGTCAGTACCTTGTTCTATGCCACACGTGTTTGCTAGATTTAGCACACGTCTGTGTATATCGCAAGTGTGCGCATTGAACTATTGCAGGGCCAATTCCGCAGTTTGTGAATTTCGAGTTATCTCTACTGATTCGTCATTAGACGGTGCGCTGATAGTTACTTCCGGGGCGTTTGGAAGCAGAAAGATATTTTTCATTATTACATCAGCCTATAAGTGTATACCTGTGTGGACTCAGATGTGTAAATCACAGACTACATATCGAATACTGTCGTTTCTTCAACATTGAGAGAACTAATTAAAAATGTTTCTTGTGTGGCTTGGATGATTTGGGTGATAAATACCATCATCTTTTTAATCGTCCCTTTTTACAGACTTTAAAAAAATATACATTCCCAACATGTACGTTACAAATCCCAATGCTATAAAAAAGTTATTGATCTTATGAATTCTGAAGATTATGACACACTTACCAAACTATCAATATTTTGCAAAAAAGCTATGCTGCATTTCTACAAAACATGCAGATTGCTGTATCTTATTACATGTATGTTCGTGTATGTACATGTATGTTGCAAGCTTACCAAACTATGCATGCTTTGTAAACTTATTTTGCACTTGGACCCCACAGTCAGACAGCAAATATCTATTTTTTCAAAGACTTTCTGCACTTTGTTTTATGTCTATTAATTGTTGCTCAGTTGCTCCTCATCATTTAACTTTAATCTGAATTGACTATTAACTTGCTGTTATGTGTCATATTCTCCATCTGGGAACTTGATTATCAATTAAAGTCTAAAAGCTGAAGATAGCTGGAATCCTACGCTGTCCTTTGTTCTTTGTCACTATATAATATATATATATATATATATATATATATATATATATATATATATATATATATATATATATATATATGGGGGTTGGATGTTGGTTGATATGTGTGTATGTGATACATAAAATGGAGACAGTAAAATATGTCACACCTAAATTTGCTAACTTTGGGACAAATTATAAAGATGAGCGTATTTAATATCCATGGTAAAAATCCGCTACATTAAGGAGCGTAGCGGATTTGCGCACGTGGCTTGCAACGATGCAGTAGGGTATAATTGGTAAAATTCGTCATTTTCATTCTTTGTATGTATTATATAGTATATTCGGTTTATGAAAACATTTTCTTGTTAAGTTTTTTAATGCTTGCGCGTGTTTTTTGGTGACTATACTGTCTTCTTCACGTTCGCTGCACCGTTTTGAACGCTCCGGAAATTGTGGGTGTCAAACAGGCCACTTATTATTTGGGCAGATAACTCTATTGCACAACAGGCCCAATTAAAGACAGACATTTAGCCGTGTTTTTCTCTGTTTTTCTTTCTTTCTTTCCTTCAGGTAAATACGATACTTAACACTCCAACCTGACATGCGTAGAAGTGAAATTTAAAATGAAAGGACATTACTTATATTTATATCACAAGCCAAGCAATAAACTTTATTTCAGAATCAATTTTTTCTTTTTTCTTTTCTGAAACTAAAAGCTCGCCATACGCACGCCTGAACTCAGAATAAAAAATAGGCAGATGTTGGGAGATTATTTGAAGTTGGGTCTGATAACTGTGTAAAAGTTTAGTCAGCTGTAACTCGGAAACCTGTTAACTGCGATAACAAAGGTGTGTTAGTTTTTACACTTAAGCACAATTCTGTAATACACCTAACGTGGGATGGACTCGAACAATGTCGAGCAAACGTTTGAATCATGGCAGTCTATCGCTGTCTACTGTAACACTTTGGATGCCAAATGTCACCAAAGATTAATGTATATACATGTATTTCCAGAACTTTAAAAAAAATATACATCCTGTCAAATGAAAAAAATACCCTGGATACTGTCATGCTTGTTCAAGTTTTTTTTGTTACATGTCCAATATTTCGAGTAGATATTATTGTTTGGTTCTTAAAAGCTAATGTTTAAGGACATCAACGCGTAAGCTTTAAGATACAGAAATCAAGTTGAAATATTGAACTTTTATTTTGCGTAAATGTTTATAAATGCAAATATATATAATTTCTTCTTAAATTCCTGGAACTCCCTCCACCCCCAACCCCAACCCGCATCCCACCCAAAAAATCTTTGACATCCTATTCAGCGGATATTTAGCAAAATTCTAGAAATATATCTACTATACACGAAATATATGTACTTCACGTGTGTTTTAGTTAGTCGTGGTAGCTTTCTTGGTAAGAGCATCGAACTCGTAACCCAAGCGTCGCGGGTTCAATAGCCGACCATGCCTTCCCGTGTCGATTGCCTCAGTGTTTCCTTGATAAAGGCACTTAACTCCCATTTCCTCTGCATGATATAACGAATAAAATGGTAAACGTGCTGATAAAACAAACCAACACGTGTGTAATTGACACTAATTACTTTGGCTAGAATGTAGCCCGAGAGCAATCGATCCCGAAGAGAATTGGGAAAACCGTTTCCATAAATGAACACGTAGACATTAATTATGATACAATTCATATGGTACAATCAATATAAGACGCAATTTTTAAAAAAATCATTAACTCCCACGTGAAAAATGGAACTATCTGACACTCATACCCTCAGAATCTGACAAAAATAGGTGTAATATCTCTAATTATTTAACCTTCCATATCATGGGCAAAAATAGATAAAACTGCCTAATTTACAACATATATGTTGCAAAATGCTTCTAGGTCATGTAATTTGATGATGCGATCAATTGATTGCTTTTTAGAAAGAACTGAGCTACATTGTATGCGGAGGCAATGACATTACAATTAATTAGATATCATATTTAAGAACGAAATTCTAATCTAGCCTGGCATATGGATACATTCATTTCTAAAGTTTTCAAACGGCTTTTTGATTGTAATTTCATAAAAAATTAAATGTTATAGAAGAAAAAGTGAATTTACGAAGCACCTTATTTGTGTAACTGCGTGAACGTGAAAGATACATAACTCTGCTTGATATTCCTTGAACTTCTATACAAATTTTATTTCCTGCAAATTGGGAATGTCCAGTTGATTATGCGCCAACTCGATTTGTAAGTTAATCTCTGACGTATTTCTTAAAACTACCGAAAATTTAAATCAAAAGCTAAGTATGCAACGAGAGAGAGAGAGAGAGAGAGAGAGAGAGAGAGAGAGAGAGAGAGAGAGAGAGAGAGAGAGAGAGAGAGAGAGCAGACTGGAAGATCTGACTAGTGAAGGTTGTTTCAAAAAATTCTTTGAAATTCAACCAGAGAAGAAATCTAAAGAAAAACTAATTTGATTCTGAAATCAAGTTTATTGCTTGGCTTGTGATATAAATATAAGTAATGTCCTTTCACTTTAAATTTCACTTCTACGCATGTCATGTTGGAGTGTTTAGTATCGTATTGGCCCGTCTATTACGTGCATCCCACTGAGACCAGCGAAGATCCAGATCTGCCGTGGGAAAGAGTACCGGTAAAAACATAGCCATCCCTGCTAGTTTGCAATCAGGAGGAGATCAATTAGAATGGACCCTGATCTGTCGGCCCATTGTATGATGGTAGATCTGGTATAACTTTCTTTGTAGTTGTTTGCTATACATAAGTAAATGCGGTCTTCCGACCGTACAACACTGAAGATTTATCGTTAAGTGAAACTCTTGACGGTTTTTAATATTTGATTCGTGTTTCATGACCGGTATCATTACTTTTTGTGATAAAAATGCATTGTTCTTTTTTTTCGCAACCACAGGTAATTATGAATCAGTTACTGATAAGCAAATGAGCATTTTAAAGCAATGAGTTTTCGAATCACAGACAATATAAGGCTTTACGCCGGAGCTGAGCAAGAACTTCGAGTGATGCAGATTATTCGACTGGTTGATTGTTACGTTATCGAAGTTTCACTCTGGTGCCTTGCCTCTTTTTCAATCATTCGAGTGATGCTGAGTATTGATGTGTTAGGTTTGAGTCTATGGATCAAGTTATAATGGTTTCAGCCTTGGTTTAAAATGTTTGACGACAAAGACTTGTTTGAATTTCCCTAACGGGACTTTAATATTTAAATAATGAAACTATTTCTTATATTATAACTTTTGAAAAAGAAAGCGTAGATTGGATTTTTGACTTTTGACTTTAAAGAAAGAGTAAAATCTCCCAGCTTCGAAGTGAGGACAAAATATGTTGACATATCTCTGTAAACTGATCTTTATAGAAGTGCAACAGAATCATTTAAATCCGTCCACAATCATGATCAAATTGCAGTAAACAAGAATATTATTTACCTGGACTGGGATAAACAAGTCATACAAGTTCGATAATAATTGCGTGAAAAATGAAAATTGTAACTACATAGGTATCCCTAACGACAATAATCGTAACCGTGTTTTCCCCAACGACAGTACTGAGTGTGATAATTTCATTAGGGCCTAAGAAAGACTTGCTCTAATTTAATAAGAGGTGTAACGACTGAAATGATGTCGGTCGAGAAACTTAAGCTGAACTGAAACAATGTCTTGTTTACAAGATAAATGTAAGTATATATATATTGGAAACAATACTAATTGGATCTCAACTGGTGCACAGGTTTTTAGTCAGAACAACAGAGTTTTCATGTACACATATCATATTAGTATTCTGTAGAATGTATGGCAACACTATCGTAGAGAATTGTACTAATGTCAGAGTTGTAGAGTTGTTTATATACCAGGAGCTTGGTTAGATTGCAACCAAAATACGAATCATACGTCATGAAGAGATAACAAAAAAGTATCTGTTCCCCAGGTTGGATCCCGCAAGTGTTATTTAGCAATACACTCTTTCTATAAATTAAATAATAATATTATTGTGGAACACAAACAGAATATTGAAAAACCTTTAATTGCGTTCGTATTGATTCACGACAGAGATTATATTCTAACAACAAGAACAATCAATTAAGTTCAAGTTATGTGTGTGTCTCCAGAAGTAAAACCATTCAGTTCTCAAGGACATATAGACCTAGTTTCAATTTACTGTAAATTTTTTTAAAGATTTCACATAAACCTTTTAAAACCTTCTTGGTTCATATATTTTTACGCTATTTGTCCGTTTATGCCTTCTTTTAACAATTATTTGTATACTGTCCATTACCTATAGTCTTGGCTGTCGCTTATATATATAATATATATATATATATATATATATATATATATATATATATATATATATATATATATATATATATATATATAGTGTATATGATACTTGTATATATATGTTAGGGCCCTGTTTGTCTAAATACCTGCAGGGTATGTAAATCAGATCATAAATATGTTTGATGATATAGATCAGTACTCTGCAAAAGTGTCAAATAGTTTATCTACCATAAGTAAATATAGAATGTCGATAACATGACTATTTACGGGACATAATAAGCTGGCGTGAGGGATACGCGGTTTGAGCCAGTGTTGTTTTATATAATTTTAAAATAATACAATTCATTCTAATAGAATTATAAATATTGCATCGGGTCTGAAACACAAATTCGAGCAATCCACGGTATGAGTAAACCATATTCTAACCTTCGAAATACTAATACTAATACCAATATATATATATCCAATTGTATGCCATGCGATATATATATATATATATATATATATATATATATATATATATATATATATATATATATATATATATATCGCATGGCATACAATTGGAGAAACTTTTTAAATTTGAAAACAGAACGGTAACAGTAAATATTCTAAAGAGGATGGTCTAAAAGATAAAGAGTTGTAGACCAGGTTTTGAAAGATCTGCAAACTTGAAGTTTGAAAAATGTGTGCATGAACAAATTCTCGCTGATACGATAGTATCATCTATCACCTGTAATCCTTATTGTTGTGTCCGATAAAGTAACCAAAAGTCTACAATTTGTGAAGAAAAAAAAAAAAGAAAATAAAACAACAACAAAAAAACAATCCGCAACTGTGGTAAGCCTAATGAAACTCGTCTCACACACATACAATGAAACTCGTCTCACACACATACAATGAAACTCGTCTCACACACATACAATGAAACTCGTCTCACACACATACAATGCGTTTTAATGACAAGTCTTCCTTTAATGTACTTTAAGGAATTCACTGGATTATATTGTATACGTTCTTAAATTCGTCGATTGAATTAAGGATTCAATTATTTCCACAGAAGGGTCATTGTTCGTTAAATCTTTAAATTCGTGGTTTGTAGCAACAACAAAATCTTCGAATATTAGCACTCCATGAAAAAAAGTGAATTTACCGTAGTATGGAGCAAGAGATGACAACAGGTACAGATAAATATTGTACTTTAAATTCGCAGCTCGTTTGTTTGATATCACTATGAACATTCAGAATACCTCTATCTAAATCCATCCATCTATCCTCTCGTTTTTTTTTTATGTCCAATCAAGGAATAAAACTATTTTTAAAAAAAGAACTGGAAGACAAATTGGCACCAAAGATAGTTTTCAACAGAGTCAATACGGTAAATAGGCACACCCTCCTACCTACGGAATGCTAAGGTTTCCTGTTACCTTCTATGTCAAGGACGTTTAAGTGACACGCAAACATCTCAGGAATCTAAAGAAATACAAAGAATAGGCGGTTCTGTTTTAGAAATCTGCTCCCCTCTGATAACATTGTCTGTTCACCGGCCAAAAATGACATCATGTGCTAAAATGAAATACGTAAGCTTCCCAGATAAACACTTTATGAGTTAATGCTACCTAATTTATAGCTTAAGACCCAACATATTCAAATATATTTGCGGATATTTACAATTTAAAATGGAAACTTGGCAACCAGTAAAACTTGTGTGCTGTTGGTGTCATTAGGAATGCTTAGGGCATTGTCAGGCAGCAAGAACTATTAGCATTAAAACCTCAACAATTTCGTTCCACGTTGTATGTTACTGAACAGTAATACAAATTTACAGAAACCATTTGAAACTTTGTGCCAATAAAATTTAAATCTGTCGAAAGAGACTCTGAAAATGCTTGTTATACGTAAGTGCGTTCTGTACAGAGCATGGTTTCGTTGAATATCAACTAGAACAATTACCTTTGTACCGAGAAACCTGCTACTCTTTGTGTAAACACGAATATGTTGGGCGATATAACGACCGGTAAAGGTTAACAAACTACCATCTGTAGTTCAGTAACCCCCTGCAGACTCAAGGATTTAGAATAAGCCAGATGAGCTCTCTTGCATGTCGTAAGAGGCGACGAATGGAGGTAGGAACCGCGGTGGGTTAGTGATTGGCGTGCCTTACTAGCGACAGAAACGGTGCTGGTTCGAATCCTACCGTCAGATGACCCCAGGTCGGCTTCTGAAGTGTGTCCCTGGCAAGACATTTTACTCGAATCGTCAGGGCACTAAATAACCTACTTGTGTTGCTGTGCCGTAAATCACCAAACCAAACTGAACAAAACTTTTATTTGGAAAAAAATAAACTGTTATTAAACTTAAAATGTTTAATATATCAATAGGTACACGCTTTTTTTGTTGTTTTGTTTTGTTTTTTAAAGAGTGGCCCAAACGGATGACGTTAGATTAGAACATTGATTGGAAATAGTCAACAAATAAATAACCTACTTGTGTTGCTGTGCCGTAAAACACCAAACCAAACTGAACAAAACTTTTATTTGAAACCCCAAAAAAACCAAAAAAAAAACCTTAAAATTTAAAAAAAAAATTTCTTAACGAGTGGCCCAAACGGTTGACCTTAGATTAGAATATTGACTGGACATAGTCAACAAATAAAAAAGGATCGAATGGGTTGTTTGCATTTCGCATACTCTGTCCTGGTTGAAAGTTTGTGAAATGTCGTTTATGACTGAACTCATTATATGTAATATTTTACCTATTTAGCAAGTACACTAAGCCTTCTTGAACATTTTTACGAAATGTCGAAGTTTACATTAGTATCGGTCCTCATTTAGCCGGTGTATAATCTATACTGTGATACTCTTTACAATTCCACCCACACGCAGCCATATACAACACACATTAAAAACGTCAGATAAAGGTTATTCTCGAATATACGGATTCAATTAATAAATTTCTTTTCAGAAATCGTTTCCATTTGTGGTGTTGTATAAAAGCTGTTGTCGGATAAACAAAATCCCAGATAAAACGACACTATATATATATATATATATATATATATATATATATATATATATATATATATATATATATATATATATAAACCAGCTCCTTTGTAAGGTGGCTTCCTCAATAGACCAGTCTAATGCTAATCATATATATATATATATATATATATATATATATATATATATATATCTATATATATATATATATATATATATATATATATATATATATATATATTGCATCAGTCTACATTATGGCTCAAAATATATCAGTTTGGTTTCTTCGGAAATATTAATAATTTAAAACACTTCCCCCTTTGGAAAATGTTCTTGATATTTCACCTCTCAAAAAGTTTTGGATTATTGACAATTTTTTAATTCATGTGATAGATTTTTGTTACAAAATGTAATGCGACAAGTTTCTCATGCTTTAAACATAAAATTAAACACGAAATAAAAAAATCCTTTGTTGTTTAGAGTATACAGAAATACAGAACAATGAAATATATGTATAATCCACTGCGTGGGTGGATTTTATTGAATTTTGAATCGATATTTTAAAAAATAGGTATATAATAAATATCTTATTAACAATTTCTCGATCATAACTATTGTGCTTGATTCCAAACATGTTAAAGCAAACCTTCTTATAAAGATATGTACACCTTTCAAACTACTCGGTCTTAGCACATCTTATGACCTGTGCATTATATCATAATATATATGTATTATTATTATTATTATTATTATTATTATATATATATATATATATATATATATATATATATATCTTTTAGTTGTCATTAGTATCTCTGAGTTGCTGTTATTTTGCTTTTCTTTCCGCCCCATTTTCATGAGGAATAATAGTGATGAAAACGAACAACATAAAGGTGAATGGAAATTTAGTTATTTGTTTGTCTTTTATTCCATTCATACTTCCCGTGACCGATAAACTCTGCCAGAAGTACTTTAGAAATTGAATATTGATCCAAAATAGTTATCCAATCCTCCAAAATAGACGATTATTACTATCGCGAATAAAATGTCTCACGCACTGACAAACACGTGACATAGCCTGTGCAAAACAATATAAATTTGTTTTAATCAGTCCTTAGGCTTGTTAAGAAATATATCGCAGT
Source organism: Margaritifera margaritifera (assembly GCA_029931535.1). NCBI lineage: Eukaryota > Metazoa > Mollusca > Bivalvia > Unionida > Margaritiferidae > Margaritifera > Margaritifera margaritifera. The sequence goes on from JAQPZY010001668.1 coordinate 8,163,271, forward strand.
CGGATACAATTTTTTACTTTGGTTAATCTTGTAAGGTTAATGTGTCATAAAAACGCTGAAGAGAGGACATACTTTCATATAGCAACACCCAAAACTTTAAGCAACAGTGAAATTTATTTTCGAAACGCGATGGAAATTCAATGCTTTCATGAAGTACAATATTACTTGGATGTACGACTGGCACCATTTTCATTTGGGACCAACTAGGTATCATAAGAAGTCTATTGGGTGAAAACCCCATGTTGAAATAGCCATCAGTTTGGGAGGAGTAGAGATAACAATATTTTCACGATATGACTTTCAATTCAGGATGAGTAGCAATAACAAGATTTTCAGGATGGCTGCTGTGGCGACCATACTGGACGTCAGATTGGAACCATTTTCATTTTAGATCTCGTGTTCATACGACCATCCATTCAGTAGGAGTAGCGATAACAAGATTTTCAAGATGGCCGCTGTGTGGAGGCCATAGTGGCTGTCAGATCGGCAACATTTTCATTTAAGACCAACTGGACATCATCAGAAGTCTTCTGGTTAAAACCCCACGTCAATATCACTTTATGCTCAGGCAGAGTTGAGATAAGAAGATTTTTAAGTTGGCTGCCATGACAGCCATATTGCATGTCAGATCGGCGTCATTTTCATTTAGAACCAGATAGACATCATAAGAAATTTTTTAGTGGAAACTCCATGTTGATATGACCATCCATGTAGGATTAGTAGCGACAAGATTTTCCAGATGGCCGCTGTGGCGGCCATATTAGACATCAGATTAGCACCATTTTAATTTAAGACCAACTAGACATCATAAGAATTCTTTCAATGAAAGCCCCATGTTGATTTGACCATCCATTCATGAGGAGTAGCGATACAATGATTTTCATGATGGATTTCCGAGCAGCACCATTTTCATTTAGAACCAACTAGACCATGGGATGAATGTGTGTGGAAAGGTTCAGGGCAATCCTGCAAGTAGTGTAGGAGTAGCGATAACAAACTTATGCTAACAGACGGACAGACGACAAACGACGGACAACAGACCATCCCATCTATGACCAGTAGAGCTAAAAACCACAAAAAATCATGCAAATATAGTCAAGACATTAATAAAGAGCTAATTCAGCTGCGTATGTATAGACTCATACACAATCACACTGAGGCTAAAGTGATGCAGGGAAATAATTTAGATATGTAGAGCGAGGGGTCGTATACATGCAAAGATAACAACAACTCAATAAATATATAAATTTATCAAACGTTACCTACTTAGAGGTCACTGATACATTCTTGTATAACACAACCATTGAATTCTAGAAGAAGATAACACAGAAAAATCCTAGGGGCAATACAAAAAAGAAAGAAATAAAGAAAGACACCGAAGGTAGAAAGAAAAATATAGTATTACCTGTATCATTCTCAAAGGCCACATATTCTGACGTCATGAACTGATTTGCAAGCGACGTTTTCCCCACCCCCGAGGCGCCAATTATGACAATACGGTACTGAGCTGGACATGAAGAACTTGTGCTTACGGCAGTACCACTGTCTTTAGATTCTGCACTGTTAATGCGAGACCTGGATTTGGAACAAACCTGTTCAGCTGAATTAGTATCTGGTACATAGGTACTTCCTGTAGATGAGATACTATTTGTACTTCTTTTGAAAGAGTCCCCTCTGTTAATTATTCCCTTCGAAGTCGTTTTGAATGATCGCACTCGCCTCAGCGGTTTACCATTTTCATCATGCAGGAGAATGTTATCGGTGTTCTCAGAAGAAACAGAAAGCAAGTTTGTGCTGGAGGTCGGGGAAGGCAGACTGCGTCTGCGGGTGACGTCAATGTCCACGTTGAGCAATTTTGGTCTGGGATTGTTTTTAAAAGAACTAGTGCGAGATGTTGGCGCAGAAGATGACGCACTACCGTCTTCAATGAGAAACCTTTTCATCTGTTTGCTTTTAAATGAGTCTTTTGATACGGAGTTCTCCAAATCGGAATCAGTAGTCTCGCCTTGCATTTGACCCCCTACTTCTGGAACGTTGCACGACGCCTTTGTCATTTCATCAGTGATTGTCCACTATGTCCGTTGTGGCTTTTGGTTCAGATATAAACTCCAAAAAAAAAACAAGTAAGCAGAACGTTATTCACAGTACCAAACAAAATCAATATACTATTGCGCACAGTTAAGCAGGCTTTTCTCCGATTGAGAATCGTATAACACTGTGTCAAATGAAAACACAAAATATTTTGTTGTAAAAAGACCACCTTTTATCTCGTTCTATCGTTCGCTTTGTTTTCAGATATTATGCTGAAGAAATCGTCTTATATATACATAAGCGCTTGTACCACGTGTGCATATTACTCATATCTACAATGCAAACCGTCTAACAAACTACGCGCGCATCCCCGAGAGGATTGGATAGCTGTGAGTGGAAATTGGAGATGCTCCAAGAATAAGGCTTACAGAGACAGGCAAATAGGAAAATTGAAACTGGCAAATATCACCATCAAGATCGGACTTCAGAAATTGATACCTGATGGAGAACGTCAGGTCCGAACTTAGTGCTTTGATAGTGGTTCTTAGTGCTTTGATAGTGGTCCAGTGACAACACGTGTTGATAAGCAAATGAGTGCTGTTTACCAGACTTCTCTCTATTGTTTTTCTTTAGTTAGTAGTACTTATCATTACCAATAGAAGCTGTTGTATTGGAAATTAAGCCAAAGTTCTCTCTAATGTTATCCTAAATAATACATATACATACAGACTGTATAATGACATCTGACAATGAAGGCTATCGCGAGGTTACGAGGGTGGCCGAGTGGTCTGCAGTGGTCGCTCGCCTTTACAGATCACTGACATCTCAACTCTGTCCGCGTGGGTTCGAGTCTCGGGCTCGGCCAAAGTGGGTATGTGAGAAAGCTTGCCAGTAGCTTCCCATGGGTCGGTGGTTCTTCCCGGTTTTTTTCCCGGGTTCACCAGATATACTGGCCGCAATGTATAGCCTATCATGTGCTGAAAAATGGCGTAAAACCCATAACAACAACAACAACGAGTATTGGTGTAATATATGACAGATACATATGATAACCAAGTTCTCTTCAGGATGATCAGGTTCAAAGCAAATATACGTAAGACTATATGGTACAAATAAATCTTGCAACTTTTCCATATAGTCTTGACGTCTTAGCTGTCATCATGGGAATGTTTTCGAGGTAGAGGAGGAACACAGTAGAATCCATACTTAACCATAGACCTTGGACGGGTTACCATTTACACTTGCACTTGCCAGATGGAGCAAGACAATTCGTTGAACGAACTTTCGTCAACTGCAACATTTCGTCGAAAAGGCTAATCTCGTGAATGTTTATTTGTGGACATAATTTAGTCAGAAAATCATACACGTTTCTTCATTGTCAAAGAGCTGCCTCATCATTGACACAAGAGTCACTTATTACTTCTTTTTCTATCTGCTGGTTTGAAAATAATTGAAAAGTTGTCAAAATTGGACAAAATGTCGTAGAACGAAAAATACAAAACCTGACATCTAACCTCGACCGACAAAGGTGTAAAGTGAGCGTGTTACCGCTATAAACTCTGTCTTGCCGACAAATAATCAAGACGAATATAATGCAGTGTAATATGTTCTAATTTGTAAAATGACAACGATGTTTTTATTTGCTTTCTAAAAATGAAATTTCCTTGTCGTTTTCTAGAAAGCTTAAAGTTAAAATTATACCATACATTTTAGAGAACCAAAAATGTGGAATCCTCTCGATGTTATTATCATATACTACAAGTGAAGACACAAGTGTTTACACACACACACACACACACACACTTTCCTTGGGCGATTTTATTCATGCAGGATATTTTGTGTGTTTTCTTTCTGGCAGATGAAACTACACAGTAAGTGTCTCAATGAGTCTTTTATAAATCCATTTCATGAGGATTTTTCAGAATAATTTTTTTTTTTTTTGTCCATCCAACAACCCATCGAGCAAATACATACATACAAATACTGTGAAGAAGTTTGCAAAAGATGATGATGTAAAGAATGTAGAAATGTACAAATCATTCTACATTCTGGATGATAGACTGAATCAACTCAGTAGAGAAAACGAAATGTTATTTGGGTACTTGACAGAATATCATGTCTGAACTCAGTGCTTTGATAGCGGTTTATTTACAATAAGTGTTGTTAGGCCAACGAGTGCTGTTTGCCTGATTTTTCTTCGACTGTACTGCGTTCATCATTGGAAGTGGTTGCATTAGAAATATAGTTTGTGCAATCTCAAGTCTTTATTACATATGACAGAAATTAAAGATTCTTATTCTGTATGAAATGTACCTAGAACAAGGACATGTATTTGTGATGCAATGTTGCGAAACACTACAATACACACTTAACAGAAACGTAATGGTCGTTTGGGGGCTTTGAGAGATTACATGTAGGACGCCGACATTTTTTTTCCGATTGTGTATATGGGGGCGGGGGGCGATGGAGCTTGTCTTATGAGCCGGACTATTTGTTGTCTCCAAGTATAATTTTTTTTATCCCGCACGTCGGCTGATATGGGGTGTATGGGTAGAACGTGGGGAGCCATGATGAAGAGCGATAATTTGTTTTTTTCATAAACTTCGAAGCCTTTACAGAAGATTACATGGTATGTGCCCTATAGATCAGGGGTGTCAAACATACGGCCCGCCAGACTCATTATTTATTATTATTTATTATCAGTTATTATTATTTGTATCAAATCTGGCCCGCCATAGTAAATGAGTTTGACACCCCTGCTATAGACAATTGTACAACTAATATACTCCAAACGATTTGAAGTATTTCTTGGAGGGTCTTTTTGAGTTCTGTGGTCAGTTTTTCATGGCGAAATGCCCATAACCTTACATGCATCTTTATCGTGGGAACAGATGAGTCAAGATCCAAAATGCAGCTGCAATTATTGAGTAGTTATGAATATTTAAAACGTACAGGAATCATTTTAAATTACGGCATTATTTTAGCTATGGGAACCAACCAATGTACTAATGTACTAGCCACTGAATTTATGGCCAGGACACACATTAGTTATGCACAGCAAGGTTCCAGGAACCATTTCTTCATGCAAACTATTTCACCTATGTCGTTAAAGAAAATATGTTAGTCTTTCATTATATATATATATATATATATATATATATATATATATATATATATATATATATATATATATATATACGCGTCATTTAGAAATCTATCCCATGTTTATACTCACGTATCAACTATCAGACATACATACATACATACCATCCTATCAACCTACCCACCTGCCCACTTATCTACATACCTATCTACCTATATCCATCCATACATACATACATATATACATACATACCCTGGAATAAATATTACCGAAAATTCAAGAAGAAGGATCACTAAGACAGTCATTTCGGAAAACTGGAATCGGGATAGATCATAATACAAAGTCGACCAAAGAATTTTGCTACTTGTCTGAGAACCATTCAGCTGAACCAAGCAACTTTGCTACTTGTCGGAGACCCATTCAGCTGAACCAAGCTACTTTGGTACTTGTCGGAGAACCATTCATCTAAAACAAGCTACTTTGCTACTTGTCGGAGAACCATTCAGCTGAAACAAGCTAATTTGCTACTTGTCGGAGAACCATTAAGCTGAAACAAGCTACTTTGCTATTTGTCGGAGAACCATTCAGCTGAACAGTAATTTGTACTGTCTACAGACAATACATATTACCAAGCAAATGAGTGCAGTTGACCGGGGGTTTTTTTTCAGCCTCCGGTGTCGTGATTTAAATACGGAAATCTTGTCAGAAGCCGCTTTGGAACGATTTAATTGGAATGATATCCTACAATTTATTTGCTGATATTCTGTGTAATACCGATACTAAATCCAATCAGATAAGATGTAATTACTAGTGACCGAAAACCATTGCATGCGGTTAGGGATCAGTCTTATAATTTATTATCATTATACACGTAAAGAGAATGTTTTGACAAGGTTTTCATCTAGGAGTAATAAGCGTCGTACCGTTATACCTACGAATACTATTTTTACAGTTACAGGCATCTTTTTTTATGTTATTTTGTATGTTAATATGTTTTAATCAGCTTTAGTTTTAAGGATCAATTAAATTATATTTCCCCATGTATCGAATGAATACCACAGGATCGTTTCGGATAGTTTTTAAAGATCGTGATTATTTGTGGCTGAAATATCATTCTAATTAATGCATGTGGAACAATAAAACATTTTCAGTTAAAAATTCTATTCTTGTTGATTTTATTGTCCGCCAAGTTAATTTAGCTTATAATGAAATCTGACGAGGCCTGGACTACGTTGTAGATACACATTTCTTCTGGAGTAATTCGGTTCTGCAGTTGCTCAAGCTTTCTGAAATTTTGGATGTATGTAGATATACAAATGATTAGATTATCTTGAAACTGTCGTAGGCATAACCTCTCTACAAGTTAAGTGTTAAATATATATATATATATATATATATATATATATATATATATATATATATATATATAATGACACAAAAATAGATAACGGCGCAAATACAAAACAGTTTCCCAACGTTTTCGAGCTAAACAAGCTGTTCGTCAGGGGAAGAAACAGTTTACATCCACAAAACAAACACTATTCACAAAATCCAAGAAGAATTCTTGACTCTTATATGTTTCAATGACGGTGAAATAAACAAACAAAGGATAAACAATAGAAAAAAGAAAGAAGACAAAATTAAAAACGGTCTTAAACGGTAAACTACATATCTATGTTATCCTGCCATTAGCCTAGCAAATGCGTTTAAACAAATTCCAAGAAGTGTGTATCGTGCCTATCACGCAGAGGACCAAAGTGTTTTGACCTAATTCCCGGCTGGGAACAAAGGATTGACGCCATTCTCAAAATGTGCGAAAGAAATTATATCCCGGTGACGTTATGCAAGGAAGTATGTCAAGAGCATGGTATAGCGGGATAATGGACAAGAGTTCATTTGTAGTAGTATTGTGTTCAAAAGTTGTATTTTCTTTACTTTTTACCTCACATCAACGAATTAGAGGAGAACTATTGTACTATCCCCCGCGTCGGTGTCTGCACGTATAAAAGGATATACAAATGTAAAACCTCAGAAAGAATCTCTAAGATTCTTTCTTCTTGGGTCCTATGCAACGGTTTGGTTTGTTTGTTTAATGGTAGTAGTGCTTTACGGCATTTCAGTACAATAGTGGCTATATGGTGCCAACTAAAGGTAGATGTTCGAAAAATGTAAAAATGAACTGCACAAAAACCCCAAGAAGATAATCTCTTCCGAATAATTGTAAACGTGACTTACAACAAGATAAATTATAAAAAGGAAATATAAATACCCCAGATAAGAATTCAAATTCAAATTCTGTAAAATGTATATAAACAAAATATAAAGGTAACACATGTAAAATCCTTAAAACATGACCAACAACAAATTGTCAAAAGTCTAAGATTTTCTTGGGTTGTACGTCCTCATATAGTTTCTTCAAGCAGATCACGTAAAAATATTTCTGTGTCGCAGGCCGGAAATCGACAAACTCGACAAGAACGTGCTGCGCTGTCAGTGGACACTGGCAGGGTACACACTTAGGTCGAGGTTCACCCTTCGGAAGGTATGCATGAGTCAGGTATGAGTGTCCGATACGCTATCGGCACATTATCAGCTCATCTCTCAAATTTGTCCTATACGAGGGACGATACTTTTCAATAGTGGTTTTGATGTTCTTAAGTTTGTTTTTGGAATTTTCATTGCATATATTTTGCCAAGTATGACGAATATGCTGATTTATACAATATTTGAAGTCAGTATATGAAATATTCCATTCGGAAACAGGTGACTGCAGGGGATTTTTGGGCGCTTTATATGTGGAGTGGGTTTTACAGCACCTACCCCCGGGAAGGGGACTAAGGGGGCTAACTTTCTACAGAAAGTTACATTATTTGAGCATTCTTGGTTAAGTTTTGCGTTTAGCTACCCTCATTACAAAAGTAGGTCACAGTGACCCATGCCTCACACTTCACTGGCTTTGGTTAAAAAAATTTAAACTTTATTTCTCAAGTTTTTGATCATACTAGAATCAACAAACTAGAATGTATGCATCTCTATTAATACGTTAGCACTGTTCATGCTATAATCATCATACTAGATTATTGTATGCATATCTACTAGTACCACACCTGTACAACAAAATAAGTTCACTGTGACATTCATTTCACACTCAACTGGCTATTGTAAAGTTTATGCATTTAGTTCACGACTACACCAAGTCTTTTTTCTCCTGTATACACACTGTTTCACCTGGAATCATGAAACTTGGTGAAGGTCACTTTGACCTATATTTCACCCATCACTGACTGATCATATTGTATGTTTTAACTCTTCATCTCTATTAGTACCACACTTGTACAATTAAAGAAGGTCACTGTGACCTACATTTTACGTTTTACTGGCTTAGGTTAAGTTTTTTTATTTCGCTTATGACCTCATAGTTTTTGTGTGTTTTGTACATACTATCCTATCTAGAATAATGCAACTTGGTGGCGTTATGCATATTGATTAGCTCTACTCCCTCATTTCAGAGGTTGGTCTATATGGCCCATATTTTACACTTCATAGACTTGGGTTAAATTTTGTGTTTGATGGTGATTTCTCTGGCACTGTTCATGCTAGAATTGTGAAATCGGTGAAGATATGCATTTCCGTGAGCAGGGCCGGATTTAGGGGCAGGCGACCGCCTTGGGCGTCGGGCTTAGGGTGCGTCGGCCTCGGGGTGCAAAAGTTGAACAATGGAGGGTTGGAGGCACCGAAGACGCTCCTCGCATGGGGCGCCATTTGGCCTAGGGACGGTCCTGTCTGTTGAGTACCACACCCGTACAACAAGTAAAGCTCATTGTGGCCTGTGTTTCATCTTTACTGTCTTTGGTTAAGTTTTTGCATTTAGCTCATGACCACACGCGTTTTTGGCATGCTATATGCATAGTATCTTTCCTATAATCACGAAACCTGGCGAGGGGATGCATCTTGATAATTACTAAACTCTTATTGCAAAATGAGGTTTATGTGACCTATATGTCATGCCTTGGTGACTTTGTTGAAATTTCCTGCTCAAGGTCATTTATTGGGTGCTGTTTATGTTAGAATTATGAAACCTGATGATTGGATTCATTTTCTTTAGTACTACACACTTACAAACAAAGAAAGTCACTGTGACTTACATTTTATGTTTTACTAACATAGGTCAAGTATTTGTGTTTAGCTCATGACCACATATATTTTTTCGTGCTACAGCCGTTTATGACTAATCCAGTTGGAAGTAGGAATAAATATGTGTATTCAATGGTACACTTTATCTATTAAAGACTATATTTCATTGTATTTTGTGACAGGTTACCCTCAACATGTTAACTGTGTATTATGCATGTGATTGAGTATTGGAATTAGATGATTGCATGGACTACATGCATTTCATGTGAGGCCTCAGCTTTAGTCTCCAATCTAGGCCATTACTGATGTATGAACTATGCTTCTAAATGTAGTCGAACCGGCTGTCACTCCAAGGTTACTCAAAAGCTGCGACTTTCACCAAGTAAAATCTGACTTTAGGTTGGACAATGATAACAGCTTTTGAAGCAGATTTTAGGAACAATGATTTATAAGAAGAAAAAAAACAACATTAATCGCTATTCTGTATTCACTCATTATAGCACCTCTTCTTTGATATCATACAAATACTTTTCTTTTTATTGATTTTCGTCTTTTATGTCCCGTCACAGGGGCCAACATTTCGTTGTCAATATCACTTTAGTCTGAATTTATTTTCTGCATGATAATTTGTATCATGGCTACTGGAGACAACAGAAAGATTCGTGGAGGTGAGTTACGTATTCGTTGACTAAAATTTTGTTTTTGTAAAGATCGACTTACATGCTTTTTTTTTGTTGAAAATAAATAAGCCAATATTCCATAACCCATAGCTTATTCTCAGGAAAGTCCTCCTGGTTGATATATGCACACAAATATATTGCGAATCACTAACGGTAAAGGACCAAGCCGAAAATCATGAAAATACATTGGAAAAAATACCTCGCAGAGACCTGATTATATAGGCTATTTTAGTGAGTTACTAATCTTTTTTTGTCTTTCATGATTCCAAATTTATAAACTGCTTTCCAAAATAAACATGTTTTTCCCCGTTTCATGGATACCCACCAACCTACCTACCTACCTACCTACCTGCCTACCTACCTACCTACATACATACATACATACATACATACATACATACATACATACATACATACATACAGCAGTGATAGGAGATCTAATACTTCCTAGTTAAACCAGGAAATGCAGAGTAAGTTTGCAATGTGTCTATTATAAATAATTCAAACATGTCACCAGTAATTTACGATTTCTGACGACAGGTTGAGTTGTATCTTTCTGGAAATTATTTGACACAGAAGCCTGGCGCATGCTTTGTTAAAATCTGATATTATTTATTTATTTGATTTGCGTAACCACACCAATTCCTTGTTCGTTTCATTGGTATTCTAAAATGATTAAAAAGATTATTTTAATTCCACCAATACCCAAGACAGTTGGAATCCATACAGTATCATCGATGATCCGTGAGGAACTTCATTTTACGCCTGCAATGAGACGTCTAATTTCAGAGAAGTATAAATAAATGATACACGTTACTATTGAAGCCAGACAGAACAGCCCGGGTCAGTTACCTCGCTGTGTTTTCGTGAAAAGTAATTAGCTCCTATTTCCTAGCTAAGATATAGATTACACAGTGCTGAAAGTACCGTTAAAAGCCACCACCACCAACAACAACAACCAGACATGCGTCGGAAAGTAAACAATCTATTTGTACGGCGTATGATGGATATGATGGGTCAGTGACTCAATGACTTATTGTTCTCTTCTGGATTCAATTTTCAAATATACTCCCCAAAACTAAATCAAGTGTCCCGTGTGCTGTATCCATGGTCGACGAATGGTAGCAACCATCCCTCATCGGTTAATGCTTGAACAGTACAAGCCTTCCATGCATACGTACACTTTGAACAGTTTTTGTATTTGTTTGTCTGTATGTATGCATATAATGTACATTGCAAACTTGTACTAAATGTACTTGTTTTCATATTCTTTCTTCCATCACACACACACACACACACACACACACACACACACATATATATATATATATATATATATATATTGTATATAATGTTATACTTTTTTGTTGCATTGTATATCCAATTTCCAATTTGGAGGAAATACTAAATAAATTAATAAAAAGGGATATTATGTTATGTTAGATCCTATTGAATGTATCCCAGGTGTAGCACAGTTTAACAATGCCTATCACCCATTACACCTATAGGGAATTAAATAAATATCGTCATAAGTGACAAGAAAGTGATATATTAAATTAGGAATTCTCTTGCACACAGTCATTTCAGCATATACAATGTTAATTGGTCTGTAGGCATTTAGTTTTCACTGAACTTACATGAAGTGATCGATATTAATTATAAAAATAAAAATCGCCAAAATACAATTTCTACTTTCAATGATTAATAGAAATCAAAACGCTCTCTCTCTCTCTTTCTCTCTCTCTCTCTCTCTCTCTCTCTCTCTCTCTCTCTCTCTCTCTCAACTCAACCACTGGTGTTAGGCTTTATTCAACCCACCTGACATTATTTTATATAATTTAAGTAAATTGTTCTTGAAATTTATATTTTGCAGGGCAAATATGACAAAATAAAAAAGAATATAATCATAAAAAATTACGAGATTGGCATTATGCGCCGGCAGATCTGGGTGAATGCAGTTTGCAATTGCTATCGCATTATACGCAAGTATATACGGTAATTGTCTGTATAGTCTGACTAATCCAGTAATTTTAGCGATTTTTAAAACATTCTTTCGGTGTAACTCTGCCGTCTTGCTGGTCTCGTCATATTTTAATTTTGATTTTTAAAGTTCTCGTATCCCCTCTAGATATGAGCGGTCCAATATTGTCAGTTTCTCAACTACTGCAAACTATTTTAAGCTTCCGAAATCTTATATATGCAGCTGTGGTGTACATCCTGGTGGCCAATTCTTTATAAGTCAACCAAAATTGTTTTCTTCAATAAGTCTAATTATGACGCAGTCACCGCGCAGATCACTAATATAGACACTAACATAACGCCTATTTTCCGTTCTTTCTATTTATATGTTTAAGAGCTACTGGTAATGCACAATTCAGTACAGGCGGGTGGGGGATGGCACTCTGTGAAGAAATGGCTAAAAACTATGATAATATTGTGTCCCATTCGCTTCAATTAAGTATCCTGTAACACTTAGCAGTGAGTGTGTAAAAAGATAACTTATAATTTTCAAATAAATCCATACCTTTATGTCAACGCGCTTTGTTGCACTGTACCGCAATATGGAGTTTGTAGGCACCAGAAAAAAATGTCACTGACACTTATGAATAATCCATTTAGTGGCAAGGAGAGTGGATTTTGTATAAAACTTTGAGAAACTGAACATAAGCTGTTTTCAACACATACTGTTTGCAAATAAAATACATTTTGTCAGTTCTAAACAGCCAGTTCCTAAAAAAAGGTATTGAGGCTTACGTTGGCCTTAAGCAGCATTTATGATGAAAACAATGACACAATTGTACATGTATTTTTGGTAATAATAATAATGCGACAATTTTCAGTCCCAACCATTATTATGATCCCCAAAATGAACAGTCTGCAACATTTTCATATTCTCTGTTCATATGTCTTTATGTGCATGCTGTGCATCTAACTATCTATCAGGTTAAATGTTCCGGATCACAATTGGTGATTTGGTTTTCCATGCTTCACTAATTAATGAGTCTTGAGTTTAAATCTCCAACCACTTTCTTTGTATTCTTGTAATGTTATTCGAGTCAAAATGCACAAAATGTAAGAGTGTGGTCGAGTATTTTCTTTTTATGTTTCTTTCGTAAAAGAAACTATGTGGAAACCCACCCCCAAAACACACTAAACATATATGATGAATGTGATGTTACAAGATATTAACTGACACTGAAACACTTAGGGAAAAGAAAAGGAGCCTGGATTGTGAGGAGGTGTCACATATATATTATTGTATAAAAAATACACGAAACATATGCAAGGAATAAGAAGCTTCATGATTGTTGATAGTGAGCCATCAATTGCCATTAATATACAAATTACAATTATGCATTGTCTTCAATCCCACCCTGTAGTGGACTTGCACATTAAGCCAAAATATGTAAATAATTGAGATGATAATTTTCAATCTATGTATACAGTTAGTGACCCTGATAATACCAAGTTAAACATGTGACTAAGATTGGCCCTTGCAATTTATCTGTATCCCAGCCCTTCCCTGGGATATAGCCCCAGTTCGTAATTCGGAAACTTTTAGATTGCCATCTTATTATCATATATGCATATACTAAGCATTAAATTAAAAGTGTTGAGACAGTAATAATACTGGCGTATGTGTCCAATGTAACTCTCTGGCAGTTAGCCAAATTGTATTCACTTGTAAATGACAGGAGCCTCTTATATTAATGTATATGAAACATTGTCAGGTCTAAATGGTATAGCGTAAACACACCGACTTCACATCTATGTGCTCATAGGTTCCATTCCAGGCTCCCGAATGCGGGAGTGTACAGTAGTGATCTATATATGATCTGTTATTTTCTGCTGTTACCATAGTTTCTTTCCACTGAAATGACAAGATAGGTGCTGTTGAAGATACTCGATATATGCAGGAGACGACAATTACCAAGCCCAACCAGCCCGTACCCGTATAAATCATTGTTGGGCACATGCCATTTCATGTCATTACTATAAAGTGACATATACATATAAATAACATGCTAGTTTCTAATTCATTTGTTGCACATCACCTTTGCCATGTTAGTAGGTCAACATTTGAATTGGTACCTTATGTAGACCACCACCTACATTAAATCGCCTCATTATATCCTACTTGATAATTCACCCCATGTCTTTGCAAATGACTGCACTGTATGGCGATAAAAACTAACCTGCCCAGTGTTCAAATGTCACACGCAAAACAGAATCAATAACTATTTATCACAAATACCAAAAAGTCACTAAAGCACTACTAATATGTATATAACTAATTGTTAAAATAAGTGTCAACTGTTTCCCTACACGTGGCCTATTTGACACACCGTAGAATCCACTGTAGAAAAACACATGAATGTATACATGTGATATTCCCCGCCACTGAGCATCTTGTTCTATACTTAGTTTAACATTCATGATTAGTGACAATCGAAGTTCTCAGCAGAGCGCAGGGGACTACCTTCTTCTAAAGTATGCAAATGCTCATATATCTCACCAGATCAGTTCGTAATTTTCGTCAAATGTGTGATTTTCTTCTATTGAACCACAATCTTGCCTTGCGGGAAGTGCCCGGTCACACACTAACGGAAACACATCCTAAAACGTAATAGTTCTTACACTTATAAGCAAAATCAATATATCCCTGATTTGTGCATAAATATAAGGTATATTTAGGATATTTAAATACTTTAAATTATCTTTAAGCGATGTAGTAAGAACGAAGGACAAATCATACCGGAAGATATAAATTTCGGCCGATTAATATTTACAGAACTACATGCGGTGAAAGGAGAGAGGAAAAGAAGTGAAGTGCAAACAAATAAATAGGTTATTTGGTATTATGTATGTCATAAATGTTTACGAATAATCTTCGCTATTAACAGTACCGACCACAAATGTACTCTCTATATCGAAAGCTTGATAGCCATCGGGTTACAGATATGTGTGTAATATGATTCTCAGTCATGGGACTGTATTGACTGGAAGAAGATCAATATGGAAGCCTCGATTACACGGCATTGCGATGTTTGCCACATGCGATGTACGTAAGGCCCCACGTAAATACAAAATGTAACGCTCGTTGCATCTTGTTTAGTCTTTATGCAACACGATAATTACAATGCAAACTCTCAGTTCTATCTCAATGCAGTGATCTATTGCACGTAAAATGAATGCAGTGATCTATTGCACGTAAAATGAAATATCAAAGGACTTCCTTTAGGTCTTCTAAATACCTTTTCCGCAAAACAGAGTGTACCTGTACATTTCATTGACAGTTTTTTAAGTAAATAATGTAACATTTTCCACTTATTAATACTATACATGATATTTGGCTATACGACAACCACCCACCTCATGAAACCTATTCTCTTTACCAATAGCCCTTAATTATGTTTCCTTAATATTCAAAACATGTAGGTCAACTGTCACAGTTTGTTCATCATAATATTAACTATACGACACCGCAGAAGGAGTTAATACATGTCTGACGGCTGTAAATATATATATATATATATATATATATATATATATATATATATATATATATATATATATATATATATATATATATTTGTTGTGGACCTCTCTAACTTTTTAGATTATGTACAGGCGAAGCAGGCGAGACATAGCATTTAACAGAATTTTCCATTTGTTCTTTTTAGGTACAGACCTTCAAATTTGTATCAATTGTAAGCGTAAAAGATTAGAAAATCTTTATTTTGGATTGATTTCACAGATGGGAGGGAACCAGTAACAATTCTGTTTCATGCAATTTCACTAGAGTCCTATTTCTTGTCCTTTTTTAACGTACCCTCTTGGTACTTTTTTTAGTACCAGTGCTATTCTTGTTGACTACAAAGAGTAAGGTCAAAAACACGGTAACATAATTCAGTTATAATCCCAGAATAACTTTCCACATGTAGGCTCATTGACTTATTTTCTTTACGGAAATCAATTTGTTTCTTTTCTCTCTGTGCCTTTCATTACCGCATTTCATACGCATTTGCTCTAAGACGCGGTTTAGAAACCTTCACTTTTACATACATACATACACACACACATACATACATACATACATACATACATACATACATACATACATACATACATACATACATACATACATACATACATACATACATACATACATACATACATACATATGAGCTTCATATCAAACCAAATCTGCCTCAGTTCAGTAAATAATCTAGTACAGCTATTGTTTGTAAATGACCATGATATATGGATATAAGTCACGCATAATACAAGAAATATCCAGCAGTTATGTCAAATTCTCAGATGAGAAAATTCAGTCATGCGAAAAACGTATGAGAAATTATAAACATTTTTACACCAGATTAACAGACAGACAACTTTAGAAACTGAAAATTGCAAATATCACATATCACGGAAAATGGTTGATCTGAAATCAATACTGTAATGTAAAGATACCACATATGTTACCAAGTCATTAAATACAGATTACCTATTATAGCTTACAATTATGTGTCAGCAAAATGTACAACATTAATTATTTGGAAACATGTACATTGGAAATAAAGCTCTCGTACTATCTTACATAATTCGAAGAATATTATTATTATTACTATCATCATCGTTTTCAATAGTATTATTATTATTAATATTATTATTGAATTGGTAATTCATGGCTAAGAATAAGTACAAACATATATCGCAGACATATGTTGCAGTACACCATTAATACATACATAACAGGAAAATGATGACCAGCTTCTCCCATCCCAGGGGAGTGATGACCAGATTCTCCCATCCCAGGGGAGTGATGACCAGATTCTCCCGTACCATGGGAGTGATGACCAGATTATCCCGTACCATGGGAGTAATGACCAGATTCTCCCATCCCAGGGAAGTAATGACCAGATTCTCCCATCCCAGGGGAGTGATGACCAGATTCTCCCGTACCATGGGAGTGATGGCCAGATTCTCCCGTACCATGGGAGTAATGACCAGATTCTCCCATCCCAGGGGAGTAATGACCAGATTCTCCAATCCAAGGGAATTGATGAATGGATTCTGTCAACCCAGGGGAGTGATGACCAGATTCTAACATCCCAGGGGAGTGATGACAAGATTCTCCCATCCCAGGGGAGTGATGACCAGATTCTCCCGTACCATGGGAGTGATGACCAGATTCTCCCATCCCATGGGAGTAATGATCAGATTCTCCGATCCCAGGGAATTGATGAATGGATTCTGTCAACCCAGGGGAGTGATGACCAGATTCTCCCGTACCATGGGAGTAATGACCAGATTCTTCCATCCCATGGGAGTAATGATCAGATTCTCCCATCCCAGGGAATTGATGAATGGATTCTGTCAACCCAGGGGTGTGATGGCAAGATTCTCCCGTACCATGGGAGTAATGACCAGTTCTCCCATCCCAGAGGAGTGATGACTGGATTCTCTCAACCCAGGGAAGTGATGGCCAGATTCTCCCGTACCATGGGAGTGATGACCAGATTCTCTCATTCCAGGGGAGTGATGACCATATTATCCCATTGCAGGGGAGTGATGACCAGACTCGCTTGTACCACGGAGAGTGATGACTAAATTCTCCAAACGCAGGGGAGTGGTGACCAGATTCTCCAATACCATGAGGAGTGATGACCAGATTCTCCCATCCCAGGGGAGTGATGACCAGATTAGCCCATGCCAATTGGGTGATGACCAGATTAGCCCATGCCAATTGGGTGATGACAAGATTCTCCCATCCCAGGGGAGTGATGACCAGATTAGCCCATGCTAATTGGGTGATGACCAGATTCTCCCATCCCAGGGGAGTGATGACCAGATTATCCCATCCCAGAGGAGTGATGACCAGATTCTCCCATCGGATTAATTATGCTTTGCATCGTTCTTACACGATACATTTGGTCAATAAAAGTATATGATATGTGTTGCGAACCTATTTTAATCTTTGGGTATATTTTGTTAACTGTGGTAAGTTTTTATTTTTATGTATTATTTTATTTTATTTTTGCTAAAGAGTAACTTGTTCACATCTTCCTCTCAGGAAACTATTAAAGCAAAGATGTATATTTTGGTGGTTATTTTCGTGTTCTTTGTTGGTGTTTTTTTTTTTTTTTTTTTTTTTGTAGTGCTATAGTGCACTGTATTCTTTTTTTAACTTTTTTTTGTAAAGATCAACTTATAAGGATTTTTTCTTTTTAAAACAAATAAGATAAGAACCATAATCAAGGGATTATTCTTTGGAATGTCTTTGTGCTTGATATATGCGCACAAATATATTTTGTGATTAATCATTAACTACAAAGGACCAAGCCGAAATTCATGAAAATAAAATATATGAAAATCGCAGGGACCTGCTTATAAAGGCTATTTTACTGACTTCTTAATATTTTTTTGTCTTTTACGATTCCAAATTTATTGGCTTTTTCATTAATAAGCCCGTTTTCCTCTTTTCATATATACATATGTAGGTACATACATTCACACATACATACATACATACATACATACATACATACATACATACATACATACATACATACATACATACATACATACATACATACATACATACATACATACATACATACATACATACATACATACATACATAGGTACATACATACATACATACATAGGTACATACATACATACATACATACATACATACATACATACATACATACATACATACATACATACATACATACATACATACATACATACATACATACTGCATGATAGGAAACCTAATCCTTCCAATGTATTATTTTAAAAAAAGCATTTGTGTTAGAAAAAAAACCTCATTGATAATTAGCCACATTTATCATGAACCATCTGTATCCATTTTCCTTTTTTGTTGTTTTTCTAAATTTGTTAAAATTGTTTAAGTACGAAGATTAAGTATAATCTCAAATATATTCCAAACACATGCAAACAATCCTTTTGACTATCACACTGGAATGTTTCAGGATCACGTATTATCCTTAATCTGATAAACCCGATGCTATTTATGTTTAAGATGAAATAAAGTCAGTCAATACATACATACACACACGCAAGCACCCACGCACACACATACACGCATACATACATACAAACATGCATAAACACATATGTGCATACATTTGTCATGTAGGTAATAAAGACAGATATTGTTACCATTTGTATAAATGTTCTATTTGTGCGTGTGTTTGTTTTTAGTGTGTCAAGTGATCTAAAACAATTCTTGTATTTACTATTTCAAAGTTAATGCTAATCATGAAACAATATATACCAGATGTAATGGCATTCGTTGTATCATTAGAATCATGGGGCAAATGTTTAAAGAAGGTCTGTGCCATGCTAAGCTAATTGATATTTACCGTATATACTCGCGTAAAAACTGTGTCCAAATGCAACTAACATAGACCCTGATCTGCCGTCGCATAATGCGCCGGCAGATCAGGGTCTATGTTGTTGGTTTTACTGATTAGTCCTTAGAAACTACATAGACCCAGATCTTCCGGCGCATTATGCGACGGCAGATCTGGGTCTATGCAGTTTGCAGTTGGTATCAACTTATACGCGAGTACGAACGGTAGTTCTGATACTTCTACAGGCATATTTACATGATTGTATGTATTAAGATGTTTCATTTTGTAATGCGTTAGTTGACGCAGTATTTCTCTTTTATTTGTTCACTTTGATTCTTTGTTGTGATTCAAAATCTTGTATTATCCTGAATTTTGTATGAACCTGCTGTAACATCTGTTGAAGAGGAAATAAAGTCAGTCAGTCAGTCAGTCAGTCATACAGCATGATAGGAAACCTATTCCCTCATAGTTAAGCAAGCTAATACAGAGTAAATTTGTATAGTAACATTGTGTTTTTAGTATATATAATTTACACATGCCACCTTTCATTTGCAATATTCTGACGATAGGTTGACCTATAACATTCGGGAAATTGTTTGAGACTGAAGCTTCGTACATGCTCTGTTAACACATACATACATACATACATACATACATACATACATACATACATACATACATACATACATACATACATACATACATACATACATACATACATACATACATACATACATACATACATACATACATACATACATACATACATACATACATACAAAAACACACACACACACACACACACACACATATATATATATATATATATATATATATATATATATATATATATAGAGAGAGAGAGAGAGAGAGAGAGAGAGAGAGAGATCCCGTATGGAGGAAATAAAGAATCAACGAATGAATAATAAGGGGTATGATGTAGTGTTAGATGAGTGAAGACAGTGATATGCTAAACTATGAATTGATTTGCACCCAATTACCTCAGCAAGTACAATTTTAATTATACTATGTTCTCATGCAGCTAATTGCTGATAGTGTCTACAGTATGGAATCTGTTAATTGGTGGAGGCTCCCTCAAAGCTAGGTGCTACAGTAACAGTTTTCTCTATTTAGCTTCCTAATATTAATGAAGAGTAAATGAATCACAAAAACAATATTTTTTTTACATCTTTGCTTTCCATCTCCATCTAATTTTCCCATAGATGAAAGGCGTATTACTCAGTCTTTAGCAATATGTATGGCAAGAGCTAGATACAATGTCTTCTTAAATGTTAAATATATTTTAATTTTGTCTTTGTATGTTTTATGTGTATTTCCTACCATTTTCTTTGTTGTTTGTTATACCAATCAGCAATTTATTTCCAGGTCTGTTAGTCGATTTTCATTACGTATGTGCCTGAAAATATAAACACTTCTCGCATTTTCTCAGTCTCATGTGTGATAATTTTTAATTAGGTTCTAATGTTTAACATTATTTTCCAAATATGACAATGGAATATATTTGACTGTTTGTGTAAAACTGGAAGCTAATTGTATTTAAAATGTTAAAAATTACTTAAATAATAAAATGCATCTTATATTAGAAAAAGTTTTCCTCTGTAAGAAAAAATCAGACGTTTTAAAAGTGAAAACATCAGTATCGTACATTCTAAGTTCAACTTGATTTTCTATGATTAAGTTTTCACTAAGGTAAAAAAGTTAATTTGTCTATATATTAATCGGTGATTTTTTATTTGATGCCGATATGATAAAGATATTTATGTTTTACAATCAAAACAAAGTGTTCAGTATCAATCTTCAGTTATTTTCAATTTACTTATTCACTTTTCCTTTCGATAACTTATTTCTTATCAGAAAACCGGTGTTTGTACGGGACAAGTGACCACTGGTTGGTATTTCATGTCATCGGCGTTACAGGTTTTTTTTTAAACGAATAGATTACACTATTAACTATAAAGACAACTGACATTTTGTTTTTGAATATCAAGCGCTCGTATAAGCAAGGCTGTGTGTTGGCCTCAAACCCTCTTCAGTAAGATGCTCTCTGCCATGCTTACTGATTTCTTCTGTGACTATGACACTGGGATCGACATCAGATACCGGACTGACGGCAAGCTCTTCAATCTGAGGAGACTACAGGCGAAGACGAAGTTACAGGAAGTGACTGTTCGTGATCTCCTATTTGCTGACGAATGTTATCTGAATGCTAGATCGGAGCCTGAAAAGCAACAGAGTATGAATCATTTCTCTTCAGCTTGTGACAATTTTGGTCTCACAATCAGTATCAAGAAGACAGAGGTGATGCACCAACCTGCACCAGGAAAGCCTTACGTAGGACCTACCATGACAGTAATTGGCCACACCCTCCTGGCAGTGGACAAGTTCACCTATCTCGGCAGCACACTGTCACGTGCAGTCCACATCGATGATGAAACCAACGCCAGAATTGTTAAAGCAAGTGTGGCCTTTAGCAGACTACGCGCAAATGTGTAGGAGCGCAGCGGCATGAGTCTACAAACAAACCTGAAGGTCTACAAAGCGATTGCGTTGCCTACCCTGCTGTATGCATGCGAAATCTGGACGGTGTACAGACGCCAACCCTGAAGCTGAACCATTTTCACATGAGCTGCCTGAGGAAACTGATAAGGATAGGATGGCTGGACAGGGTCCTAGACATTGAGGTTCTCAGACGGGCAGGCGTTTCAAGCATCCACACTCTGCTGATGAAATCACAGATGAGATGGGCAGGCCATGTCACCAGGATATCAGAAGAGCGACTACCAAAGAAGCTCTTCTATGGCGAGTTGAAAGGAGGGAAAGCAATCTCAGGGTGGTCAGAAGAAACGCTTCAAAGATTCCGTCAAGTCATCCTTGAAACACTTCAACATTGACCCTGAGTCTTGGAAAGATATCGCACAGGATCGCTCCACCTGGCGGAGTCTCATCCATACTGGAGCTACAGACTTTGAACTGAGGAGAATTGCAGGTGCAGTGCAGAAGCGCGAGTAGCTAAAAATCTCAGAACTGCAGCATGTCCTCTATTGACCAAGCGGCATCTCCTGTCAAGTGTGCCACAGACAGTTCACAACACAAACTTGCCTGATCAGCCACTCACATACTCACAGAAACCAAACCAGTTACTAATGCCATGGTCACCTTCGAACTCGATGGACGAACAACAGATGGGTATTATTTATTTATTAAATAAAAAGTCACGACATTAGCTAAAATGTACTTTTACTTAGTGTTCTTCGATTCGCGGAACAAACCAAATCACTTTCCGTTTCCCCATTCTCTAAATGTTTGTATTTCAAAAGTTATCCAATCCTATGCGGGGAAGTTTAAGTTGGCGTAATCATTAATGTCACGCTCGTACAAACTCAAGTGCCTATGGCACATCAAAGTTCAAGGTCGAAAACTTTTCAATGCAATCCTAGCAACAACCATTACATTCCTGCAATGTTATAGTTATTGAAATACATCTAGACGTCAGAAAAAGCACAGCTAGCTACGTGCTTTGTCTGTGCTTTTTTTGTTTCTGAGACTTTTTCCCCAGTACGTATACCGTTTAATGTATTGTACAAAGTCCGAAATGTATTGTAATTCATGTTACATACTGCCAATGTATGAATTCGATTCTTTTACAGTTTTGATTGAATACGATATGGTTATGATACGTACTAAAATATTAGCACTTGTTTCAAACTTGGTGCAACCTATCTATTAAGATCATTCAACGTAGATGCTAGACTATGTCAAACGCAGGCAGATAAGCACTTTGGCACATTGAGAGGTGTACTTTTTGGTACATTAAGTATCGAAGCTGTCAAATGAAGAATCTGTAAAAATAACAAAAAAACTTATATACAAAATCTGTATATGCACATATTGCAAAAAGGTGTGCTGGTTTTTACTTCATCATCCAGATGGCGTATAAATCCTTCCCCAATTAACTCATTTTGGTTAATTTTGTAGTAATCTTTATGATTGAAGGATTGATGGGTGCTCTAAAATTGAACATGGTAGATATTTTGTCCAGGAAAAATGCATAATTGATCGAGCATTTATGTGAATCTCTGATATACTTTCTTTGAATGAAATGTGAAAGAATTATAAATGTTCTTATGATTACATCGACGTCAAAGTGATTCTCATTACCCTTTATGTTGTTGACGATCTTGTAGATC
The DNA here is from genome assembly GCA_029931535.1 of Margaritifera margaritifera. Taxonomy (NCBI): domain Eukaryota; kingdom Metazoa; phylum Mollusca; class Bivalvia; order Unionida; family Margaritiferidae; genus Margaritifera; species Margaritifera margaritifera. The sequence goes on from JAQPZY010001668.1 coordinate 8,186,816, forward strand.
AGCTTGTAATCTTTGACATTGTATGTTTTTCAGCTTTTTGAAATGAAGCGACAATCGACGTAATATATTTCAACGTGATCTCTTTTCATTTCCTTCGTTATGTCATCTATTACCCAGCTTGGACATTATAGTCACCTTACCACGTTTTTCATATGTATCATTTCGTTGTTTAACTGTGATGTTTTTGGACGTACTTTCTTTTCACCTCTGGTTTCGAGATCAATACAAATTCGCATGATGTGCATGCTTTAATTCCTTCATATTCTGATGAACTGCTTTTCCACATCTGTCACATTCCAGAAACTCATTAGCTTTCAAACGCTCAAAGTATTCATTCTCCTTCACTCTGATATCTAAATATTGCTCTTCCGTCGTGTCCGTAGGAGAGGATATTTCTGTGCAACAAATCTTGTCCTCTACTGTACACGACAAAGAGATGTGTCTTTAAAACATCATTTATTTTAATAGAATATATGTTTTCAGCTGGCTCACAACTATTAAACGATTCAGCATTCGTTTAAATCAATCAGTTGGTAGACTAATACACACTTGCTCTCTGTACCTAGCTAATTTCTGTTTTGTTTGGTTCACACAAGCATAGTATTTCTCTCGATTTTCTGATATCACGCTTTCTATCCTATTTTGGATGTATTCCGTTTTTTCCTGTTAGTATTTTTTGTGTATATTTTGTTAAATATATTTAATCTATAATGTGTGTTTAAGTCTTGTCTACGAAGGTGAGTTGCACTTTAGATTCTGGTCACTAGTAAACAGAATGTTGACTAGCATTTGAGTTCAAGGCCAGTCATGTTGACAGTTAGACTGGTTTTTTTCCCATTTTATTGCTTCAAGTAAAAATGTGTATAAATAGAGATTTGGTAAACAAATAATTCATTCCTGTTTTAGATCAGTCTGTGGGAATCCATTTGAGATAAGATTTTATAGTTTGTGCCGTATATAATTCGAGAGGAATTATTTACTTAATATATTAATTGGAATTACTAAAGTGCTCTTTGACTTTTGAATTAATACATTACTTTTGTGAATTGATTCAAATACATTCTGGATTGTATCATTGTGCTATATATCAGGACATTCAAGACTATTGGAACTCATTCGGAACATTCTATATTTTTGGACTTGTGATTAGGAAATTTACGATTATTTTGAATTTGATTCACAATATTGTAAATATCTTTTGAATTTCAATTTGTATTGTAATCTTCTTTAATTGTTCTGCCACATAAACACATAAATGTATAATTACCAAATTATTCAAGGGCATAAAAATGCGCCTTTGATCTAACCCACTCAAGCTGTTCCGTAAATGAACAGTCTGTACAACGTTGGTATCGGGCATCTGTTCGTTCCATTTTGTTTAGTGATTTTTAGTACCACAATTATAGCATTTTGTCTTCTCCCTTTATTGTAGCAGTAAGATTTCATTAGTTCGATAGTAGGGTCTAGAGTAGATAATAAATTCGATGGCCGAGAGTTCAAGAAACCTCCGTTCTAAACATCCACCCGTAACATGTGTTAACATGCAGTAGTACCGAAAGTGAGTCCGGCAGAATAGATATTTTTAAAAAAATTCTCGTTGCATAGTACTACATGTCTGGCTTAATCCGATTTAAGCTGAATGAGTGGTGCATGGACTTTGTAGTGATTTTTGTTTTCTCGCAGTATTACGGAAGTGTGCCAGCAATGTTTTAGTGCCCCTACACAAGATGGTATTTTGTTTTCACGCAGTAGTACGGAAGTGTGCCAGAAATCCAATCCCCTTGTGCTTAAGAATTATTTTTTTATCAACTGTGGTTAAAAAAAAAACACATTCTAGACACCCACTTATCGAATTTAGTATAGTTTGTTTTAAATTTACAAGTGAGACAGAGACCCACTTTCTAAACACTCTCTCGTCTAATTTAGCATTTTATCAAGTGGGCCAGAAATCCAACCGTCGTGTGGTTAAGAAGTATCTTATATCAATTGAGCCAAAAATCCGACCCTCGTGTGGTTTAGAAACACACTTTGTGAAGACTCATCGAATTTATTATTCATTATTTTTTATTGAGTGGTTTACAAAAGACCCGCCAGTCTAAAACGACCGTACTACTGCTTAGTAAAAAGTGAGCCAGCTCCGGCTATACTTATCTATTTACATGTAAAAATTAAATAAATCAACAATTGGAAATTCAGAGAGAGAGAGAGAGAGAGAAAGAGAGAAAGAGAGAAGGGGGCGGGGAAAGAAAAGATATTTAGATGGTCGTTTCATTTATTTGCGTTTAAGGGATGTCTCAGCTTATATTTTTAAGTACTAAAATCGTCTTATTTCCTGGATATATTTGAGAATAAATAGGAATATTGCAGAGTTTGTTTCGTGATTTAGTTCAGTAGTTCAGTGTTACCTTTCATTAATAAATCTAGCATTACACGAGGAGTGACTTTGAAGATAGTCTGAAATAGCTTGGATCTGTGAGCAATAAATAAGCGACAATAGAAAAGATAGCGTTCAGCGTCTCCATTATCATAACCATTTAGCATCTGAAGATAATGTTAGACATAGGTATATATGACGTTTTATAATATGATTGGCCCATTTAGCATCTGAAGATAATGTTATACATAGGTATATATGACGTTTTCTAATATGATTGGCCCATTTAGCATCTGAAGAAAATGTTAGTCATAGGTATATATGACGTTTTCTAATATGATTGGCCCATTTAGCACCTGAAGATAATGTTAGACATAGGTATATATGACGTTTTCTAATATGATTGGCCCATTTAGCATCTGAAAATAATGTTAGGGATAGGTATGTGTGACTTTTAACTGGAAACAAATTGATGTTATCAAAAGATAATTTCATAAAGGAAAAATCAATTTGCCTGATGGTAATTAAATAAAAGAGAACGACTAAAAGTAACAAACCAGTCTTTTGTCCTTACATTAAGTTTGGCAATATTGTTGTTTATGTCTCTCAATACACCATGAAACAGTGACTTCGCGAGGATGTTTTAACAGATAAATACAGAAAGGTTAAAAGTCACATATATTATGCATGAACCCCAGTTTACAATATTTTCATTTAGTCGAATTACCAGCAATGGGAAAACCATAAATCCCATCATATGTCAATGTAAACAATTGGGTCACTGTCCTACCATACACGCCACATATGGTGGACAGGTAACGAGAGATAATTCTGAACGGCAGATATGGTATCTGTAAAAAAGCGTACTGTCGTATAGTTCAAAGGTTATCCCTGCTTACTCGGTAAAGTTTATTTAATTTTGAATAAAAATGACATATACATATAGGTATTCAAACATCAATCATGCATGTATATAGTCGTATCTATTCTTTTTTTTTTTACTTTCGATAATCCACTCAGTTGGTAATACGGTGTAGAATCGATATCGATCAATAAACACTGAATGATGTTCTTTTAGTGTACAGAACGTTCCGTGCATTTGCTATGTTAAACTGTTTTCAAGTAGGGTAGGAAGAACAGACTGATTCCTAATAGACAAGACGGACCTCAAACATGGATGTATAATAAATACAAATTTGTTAGACTGTAATATTATCTCAAAAATATACATTTATGGTTTGTTGGATAATTAGCACAAATGCACATTTGATTTAAAATGTTTGTAAAACAGGCATTAACAATTCAAAATACAATGTAGATCAAAATGAAAACAAATAACTTTAACTTCAAGGTCATATATAAAGAACGTTTGAAATTGTCGGAAAGAGACATTTGAATATATATTCAATATTGAACTTTGCTTGAACATAACATCATTTCAACGTTTGAAAGCCTTCTTATGTATGTATGTATGTATGTATGTATGTATGTATGTATGTATGTATGTATGTATGTATGTATGTATGTATGTATGTATGTATGTATGTATGTATGTATGCATGCATGCATGCATGTATGTATGTATGTATGTATGTATGTATGTATGTATGTATGTATGTATGTATGCATGCACGCACGCACGCACGCACGTACGTACGTACGTACGTACGTATGTATGTATGTATGTATGTATGTATGTATGTATGTATGTATGTATGTATGCATGTATGTATGTATGTATGTATGTATGTATGTATGTATGTATGTATGTATGTACTTATGTATGTATGTTCACCCAGCTGACTTTTGTACTACGTATTAATATAAAAATAGCGAATTGAAAGTGATAGAAGTGCTGAAATAAAAACATCTTTAAAAACAACAGATTTACAAGTATAACTAGTTGCGCAAATCTTTTATTCTCGAATGCTTTTTCTAGACCCCCCCCCCCAAAAAAAAAAAATGAACTTAAGCTCATATTTAAAGGCCATTGTCAGCCTGAAACATTACCCAAAATAAAGATAGAACAGTAAGGATTTTCTTAATTCTGGCTCTTAAAAGTGTGTACGAACTACACAAGGCGGAATGGACGCCCAACTTTTAGTTGTTTCTTCAGAATGTTTTGTAAATAAAGGAGAGCTCAGTTAACTTAGCACAGTGGTCCGTGTGTGTGTGTGTGTGTGTGTGTGTGTGTGTGTGTGTGTGTGTTTAGAGATGACTATCAGCAACCTTATTGAGAGAGAATCCAATAAACGTCGTCAGAGGTTAAGAAAAGAGATTTACTTAACGTGTATACTCGCTTATAAGTCGAGTCTAACTGCAAACAACATAGACCCTAATGTTGCTTGTTCTACTTATTACTCCTAACAAACTGCATAGATCCAGATCTTCCAGCGCATTATGCGACGGCAGATCTGGGTCTGTGCATTTGAACTCGACTTATAAGAGGGTATATAGTGTATCAATTTGCACCCTGTTACGTTTAACCAACACAATCTACAATAGTTATGCGATGAGCTCACACAGATAATTGGGTATACTTTCTATAGTAGGTTATAATTTATTAATGTAAGCTCTCATAGGACAAGGAGTGAGCTTCAAGGTTCGGCTATTTTAGAGTATCTAAGATTGCTGGAGAATGAATGTATCACAAAAATTTCACTATATGAAAAGGATTTACATATTCAGTATATTATTCTACTGTATAAAAGAATCAGTTAAATATCTACTTACCAACCGACCTATGTACCTACCTACGGACATACACACGGATGCATTCATAATAAAACATTACTTACAACAGTGGTTTCCAAACTTTTTTGATCGCGACCCTAAATGCTATCTTTTGCGACCCAAAATGCAGTACCAGTATTGGGTCGCGAGGGTCCTAGCGACCCTCATTCGGGTCTGGACCCGGGGTTTGGGAACCATCGACTTACAAGCTTAAATGCGTACTAATATTGCTATCGAGTTCTCTGCCACAGTCATGTGCTTATTTATTCCATACTATTTCAAAGTTATAAAATGCATTTCACGTGTAATAATTTTGGGGTTGATTTTCCTTTTATCTATGCTATGGTTGGACAGCCGCATCCAATATTTTAATTACTTTTAGATGTATTCTGATTTTTGTTGTTGTTTTTTTAATTGTTTCGTTCCATCTGTTACTATTTCTTTTTGTTTTTACCGACTGTTTTATTAAGCATTTTTATTTTACAGTTTTCTCTCTACTATATACCATGTTTACTAGCGTATAAGCTAATACCAACTGAAAATTGCATAGACCCAGATCTGCCGTCGCAAATGCGCCGGGAGATCTGGGTTTATGCACTTTGAAAGGACTAATCAGTAAAACCAACAACAAAGATCCTGATCTGCTGGCGCATTATGCGACGGCATATCAGGGTCTATGCTGTTTGCATTTGGACCCGACTTATACGCGACGATATACGGTATGCATCTAATAGTAATATGAGTAAGCAAGTAGATGTTGGTGACAATTTTTAGGACAGTCAATTTGTATGGTATTTTCATGCATCATTTACGTACTGCAGTGAATATACTGATTTGATTTTGTTGTTGTCGTTTTTTTTTTTTTTTTTTTTTTTTTTTTTTGTCTCAATGATATTTGACTAACAGTCAAACAGCTATCATTTAAAAATGACTTAAATAAATATTGCAGCTCTCTTTATTTGGTATAACTGTCCTTAATGAAACTGACTCTGTTCTAAACATACCGTGAATTCAATGTAGAATTTGAAAAACCATAAACAGTGACAGAACGCCTATTTTCTGGTGTTTTTATTGATGTATATATTACATTTTTTTTTCTTGAAATTTAAAGAGTTCACTTTTATTGTCATTCACACTTTATAATAAATAGTAGAATCAATCAGATTGAATTCAACATGGCCTTCGAGGATATCATCTGAAACGAATCAGAATCGACATATCAAATTTAAAGATAGAGAAAAAGACTATTTACCGATTCGTTTAAAAAACAAAGATAGGAATTGCATTGAAATTACTTTTTAAATGAACAGGAGCAATCCAAAATATTATTATTTTCCGAGTGTCAAAGCTCTAATCTTTACAGTTCAAACATTATCGAAGTCTTTGCGGTGAAGTTTCATTCAATTTAATCACAAAAACTACAAGCATGTTGACACCCAAAACCAACACCAATTAAAGATGCATATTGTCGATTTCAATTTTATTTTTAATTTTGCTTACAAGTAACAATTTGTAAATTACGCAAAGCTGCATCTTGGGCGAAATACAAAATAGGCTTGAATAAATGTCGGAATAGAAAAGTTGTTAGTTGTGATTTCTTTCAGCAAATCTCTACCTGAAACATTTTGCTGTGATCAAAATATTGATGATTTGTAAGCCCGCATGTTTTCTAAACCAAACAAAAAGCATTTCTTAAAACTGGGTAGTCCTCTGGGTCTTGCACTTTAATCGTAAAGGTTTCACGGTCAAATTACCTTTCTTTAAACAGACTCATCTTTTTTAAAAAAAAGATAAGTACGGTGATAATACAGTATAGCGGGGATAACAGATATACGGTATAAGCCTTTTTCCCGACAAGAGTACGTAGACACATATCTGAGATTGATGGTCTCCTCCGGGTTCTCTGGCTTCTACCACGCGAAAGATTAAATCACGTCGACGTTTGAGTCGTCGAGAGCTCATCGTATAAATTGTTAGAACCTGTTGTGCAATCGAAGTCGAAGTCATACAGTTGAAAAGCAGACATGACGCATTCATACTTTTTGTACATATATATATATATATATATATATATATATATATATATATATATATATATATATATATATATATATATATATATATGCCTCAAACTGTATTCTAGCAAATACCTTTAAGTCAATAATCCCATGACAAGATTTTAATAGCATTTGTTTCACTTTTACAGTTGCTGCAGCACTTATAGATTCTAAAACAATGTGTTTCGTCGTTTACTTGTTAATATCTTTAAATTTCGTGCAACTAATTCAATTATTTCAATCGTTTTTATGTCCCTTTAACGCAAGGTTTCTCATTGTAAATTTCTCACATCAAGAACTTCTTCTGGGTTTTTTTAATACCGTAATTTGTGGCATCTACAAAATTAATAGTCAAAATAAATCTGCTATTTTTTAATGAAACACAGCTTTAAAGACTTTCTTCTCGAAAAGATAAGCAGGAAGTAGCATCTAACATGTGTTGGTATCCATACATATATGTACACGGAAACATTCTACCGGGCACTGTGGTCACGAAACTGTCTGGACAGCAAAAAATATTGAAAACAGGCTATAAAATCGAACTGCACAAGCCATATGTAGAGAAAAGGGATATGTACAGAAAGCTATGTCAGTGAAATTTTATACACATGTACAGAAAAACACAATATAAAGCTCATGCTGGAATCTTTAAAAAAAATCTACCTGTATTTTTCATTAAAGTTATTAAATTAAAAATCGTTAAAACTGAGACAGAGTCCAAATTTTGTACCCGTTAAGCTTTCTGATTATAGAGCAAGGCCCAAAAGTCATGAAAGTGTCCGGTTACCAAAATGGATATCATGTTCGATATATCAAATTTCAAAACCATACTTAGAATCTCTGAATATCAGTGAAATTTGTTATGTGTGTCTATAAGCATGTATATGTTTTTTCCCCAGTACTGTTATCTGTTATCTGTATGTGTGCGTGTATGTATGTATGTATGTATGTATGTATGTATATATATATATGTATATATATATATATATATATATATATATATATATATATATATGTATATATATATATATATATATATATATATATATATATCGGAGTTGAAATTTGTGACCTTTAGAAATAATTCCTTGTTTTGTGCTCAGGTCGTTTCCTCACTTTGGATCCGGATGAAACTGTCTGAGGAAAAAAAAAATCATAAGGTTTAGTATCATACAACTTCGCCAGAGAATGGCTTTGGCCATGCAAATTTCAGAATTACTTTTCTGTTTGTATCTCTACATATATGCAAATTGTAAATAATATTGATGGACCCTAAGTATAATTTTTAACTTGGAGGATTGAATCTGAGTTAAATTTTTTACTAAATAGCAAGGTCAAGTTTGGCTAGCATGAAGAGAATAAAAGCACCAATATGTGCAAAACATGGTTGTAAACAATACACTTCAGTGCCAATATCTTATAACTATACTGTTGTAAATTATTAGCGTGAGTGAATGAGCCATAATGTACCGCGATCTTTTTGACGGCAGATAATCATTAAATGATTTGATGGCATCACTTTTACAGAAAGGACTTAATGTCATGTGCATGCGTAAATTTTACAACATCCTGGTATTATTGTTTTTAAAGGACGAACTTCTTCAAACATTAATGACGTAGCCAGTATTAGACACACAGAAACAAAAACATTAAAGCAATATTCAACGCAGGGAGTACACACGTTGTTGTGATAGTCTTCTTCCAAAGCTTTGTACTCTTGGAAGGTTGTTCATTTGATAAGCCCCCCAGTCGACTACAGTGGTGTGTCCTTGGGCAAGGTACTTTTCACTCCAATTATCTGGGCACTAAACAACCTACTATGTTGCTGTTCCATAAAGCACACCTAAACAAACCAAACAGGAAGGTTATTAAGTTAAATGACATAAAAGTAGTTGTATTCCCCGCCATGAATCTGACAGATTACACGATACTGATCAAAGCAAATACATATATTCTGACATTCATTATCAAGAACACGTGCTAATACTTATTGTGAGCCTTATAATATATAATTGCGATTAAAACCAGATGCATAAGTGGAAAGAGGGAGGGTGACGGAGATGTTCGCAGCAACATTTTTAAATAAAAAGGAATAAGCGAAATTACGGTAACAAAACCGTCTTCAAACCTCAAGACTGCACTGTAAGTAGAGTCTGAAAAAATGTTTTATTTTTACACCCGACATTAAGGCGGAGTGTATTATGTTATGATGTCCTATCATCCGTCGGTTCCTTATTTCGTTTCCTTAGAGTAACTCGAGTTCTCCACCATCTACTATTATAAAACTTTGTAAGTAACTTGCATCTGGGGGAAGAAAGAAACCATCTATTTCGGACTCAAAAGGTGAAAGGTCCATATCAGAGGGACTGAAAGAAGTAAGACTGTTTCCACACAATAATTTGACTTTGTACCAGATATCTTGATCAAATTTTGTAAATGACATGCATTTCAGATAAAAGACAGATTTTAAGGTCAAGAAGTCAAAGGTCAAGGTCACAATGACTCCAAGAAGTAAAAATGGTTTGCCACCATATCTTGAGTTATTTATCACCTATTTTGACCAAAGTTTCTGAATGGGTTGCATTCGAAACATGGGTGACATTGTTTTATTTTGAGGTCAAAATGATAGAGTCCAGGATCGCACGGATTGAAGGAAAGAAAAACGATTTATTCAAAGCTACTTGATTTCAGTAGCACATGTCGTGACTAAACCTTGTAGATGACTTCCATTTGAGATAAGGAAGAAACCTATTGATTTTAGGGTTAAAAGATCGAAGGTCAAGATCAGGAGGACTCCAAGAAGGAAAACGGTTTCCACAAAATAACTCAAGTCCCACAAACCATCACCAAACTTTGTGGTTGGCTTGCATTTGAGACAAGAAAGACACCAATGGATATTTTTGGGTGTGTTAATAGGTGAAAGGTCATAGTCATGGAGACTGAAAGAAGAAAAATGGTTTCCGCAACGAACAAAAAAACTTGACAAGGAGGGCGTATAATGTACCTTTTACAGTACTTTTATTGGGTTTTTGTGGGACACAAAATATTCCACGTGAATGCAGTATTAATAACACTGCATATACTCTAGAATATTGTATGGTTCAGATTTGGGTTGGATTTAATATGATAACTATTTTACTAATATATATAAAACAAGTAGTTTAGGTGTTGTTGTTGTCATTTTATTTTTATTATTATTATTATTATTATTATTATTATTATTATTATTATTATTATTATTATTATTATTATTATTATTATGTTTTATTTATTTATTATTTATTATTAGTATTATTATTATTCCTCTCTTCCACAACCTTTCTTTATGATTTTTCTGGCTGGTCTTTACTCCTGTGATTGTACCAATTCTCGTGGACTTAGATCTCAAGGACCTTCCGCAGTATTGTTGATGTTCCGAGTAGTACCGATTTCCGTACTAGGTCTGGCTTTAGTGCTATACCTAGCATTTTCAAGCTGTCTCTTAAATTGTGGGGTATCACTCCTAGTGCTCCCATTTACAGTCAGTACGATCTCTGTATGAATTTTCTGACCTTTCTAATAATAATAATAATAATAATAATAATAATAATAATACCATTAATATTATTATTGAAATTACGAGCAAGTCTGATTCCCGAGTAACACAATAACACATGATCTTGAGAGTCTGTGGATTCATGCCTTTATGTAGGTATAAATTTTCGTGGTTTTTGTTTTGTTGTTGTTGTAAAAGATGTTCTTTGCTACTTAAATTCGTCGATTTGTCTTTAACAAAATGGGGTTCTGTTTTCATCATACGTTAACGAAAATTCCTTTACAGTTCATAGTCTTTCAGAATATATCGCTGCCGTAACGATGAGTTGGCCCATAAGCCATATAAGCCTTAGTTCTTCGTCTCTCTGGATTAGTTCACAGGGACCTTGACTGGTTTCTACTATTCCCCTTGCATGTATTGAAGCCACATCAGGAACACACCTGTAATAACTTTTACTTTTTTAGGTGTCGTCATACACACCTGTAATAATTCTTACTGTATGGTATAGCTAAACATAACACCCTAAACAATACAAAAGGCTAATGCATTGGATTCATTTACGAACTATTTGAAATCGATACATTGACCATCTGCTTTGTTCGCATTAACCAAATTTGCGTCTCTATTTTAGTGGATATAAACTCGTTTGTGTTTGTAAACGTGGGTCATAAAAGCGCTTTAGACCATAAGAAATTCGTTATATATTAATAAATATGAGATACCTACACAGGTGAAGAATTGAGAGAATGTGGATGGATCTGAGATTAAGGTAGTGATGATAATCAGCCGGAAAAGCTGTTACAGTGAAGATTTCCCGTTGGCAGTGTGTGTGTGTGTGTGTGTGTTTGTGTGTAATGGTAGAAAAAGAATGAAGTCTGTACACGTGTTCCATAAAATGTTACAGGACAATGCATTACGCTGCATGTCTTTAAATTCTAGAGAACTGTGGGTAACAATGTTTAAGAGCAAGTTACGGATATGTTATTCGTATGCGCGAGGAATTCAAGCTTCAAAATTACTTTCTTTTAGGTCATAATAGAATCAAGTCATATATCAGTATCTAAAATACGAAATCATGTCATGTAAGCGAATGCATGTTGGTCACCTCACGCAGCATTTCAAGTTGTATGAAATCTAGCTTTGGCATATATCTTGGACATTTTGAAAAGTTATCAGCAAAAAACTAATTTATTAAAAATATTTTCACATCCGACTTGAGATAATTATTCATGACACTTATTAAATCTATCAGAGTCTCTACCAGAATTTGGAAGGCCGCATTTTTCTGATTGCATCCAGTTACGCGTATATTTGCTACAGTCCCAAGTTTTTCCAGAACTTTACAACTTCGAAAACATCTGAAGATTTACGGGTTATTTCTGAAGAATCTTGCTTGGTCTCTAGGAGTTATGTATGACTGAATCCAGTTGAACAACATTACGAAAAGCTAGCAGGAAACATTGCGGTAAATGTGGAAGACACAGTGATGTGTTTCAGTCATCTGTAAAATGTATTGTATTGACAGCTTCTTTGTTTCCAGAAAATTCATTTCAAATTGCAGATAAATATATTGAAAAACTAGAATTGCACACGAAATAAATTGACTCCTGGCTCTAAAAAGAATATTAGTAACCGTCTTGCTCATATTTGCAAATTTCGGGTTTAAGGTGTTCATAATTAACTCGTTAAAATGAATTGTAATATCGAATTTTACCTCTGCTTTGTATTCTAAACTCAGACTAAACCCTTCTTGCTGTAACATCATTATTCGATGTAGGAGAAAGAAGAAGCACTAGTGGCAGATGTATTAAAACAGACGACAGACGGAAGGTATTAAAATATCCATAACCGTTCTCGCTTGGAACGAATGAAGATGTTCAAGTGTACATTTAAGACCGTCATTGCATAACGATCTTCTTGGCAAAGTGACACAAATTTTGCCGGAGAATTTAAGGAGTTACATTATTGAGGAAAGTTCTTTGCACTTGAATGTCACTAAGAGGTCAACAACTACAATTTAAACCCTTGCCTAATGTTTGGTCCTTAACATCGTACAGGAATATAATTCCGTTATCTTGGCAGCCGAGTTGCAGAGAGAAAGCTTTAATTTCAATCACAATGCTGATGCATACCAGCACTCCCGACGGGCTCATTGTGTGTAAGCTGAGAGACTTTATAGTTTGAAAATCATGCTCAAGGACTTAAAAGAACAGCAAATATATTGTATATATCGCCTTAGATCAGAGCTTTTTCATCATCATCATCATCACCACCACCACTACCACCAACACCACCATTAACTTCGTCATTATTATTATTATTATTATTATTATTATTATTATTATTTCTCTTTGCTACGGTATTTTGATGGCATGTTTGTCTGGGTTTTTTTCATAAGCTGCAGCCGCTTCCTTTTTTACCTTTAATATCCAACACCTTCAACAGTACTCTTGAAGTTCTGAGGAGTGCCGCTGTTTTGGTGTCAGTCCTAGCTTCTTCGCCTATGATGTAAGTCAGATAAATCTTCTTATCAACCAGTACTATGTCTGTGTTGTACCCTGTGGTCGGTCTGAATGTTGAAATCCAATAGGATTTTCACCTCGCAGTTTTGTCAACTAATGTACATTTTTTTAAAAAACAGACAGTAGCAAGCTTTATTGTAACAGCAAACTCCTCGACCACTTCAACTTAAATGGTTCTGTTACAAAATCATGTCAAATGACACATCTACAGCTGAATTTCATGTGATTTAGTACGTTTGAAGTTGTCCTCTGTGAACTAATTGAACGATACATAGTTTGTATTTCGCCTTGTTTCTTTTACAAAATGCTGCCAAGCCCGTTAGGTAACTAAACGAATATTCGCAGCTACACTCTTTAAGCAACTGAACAGAGCGTTCGTGCACTCTAAGGCTCTCCAGCCAAGCATTGAAGTGCGTTAGGTATCACTATAAGTGATAGCTTGATTAGCTTTTTATGTTCATCATTGGATTCAATGATGAGAAATCATAACCAATTTCCCTGACTCAAAACAATCTCCTCTTCCAAACCACTGGTTGAATTATTCATGGTCTGACACTGTTAGTTAGGGTTTTGGAGTGTTTTCTCATAATTGAATATTATTATTTCGTCACCTATGTTCCCATCCACATCAGAGACCAACAAGGGGACAGCGGTAGAGCTGAAACGAATAACTGCTCATTCGCTTGAAGAGTGTAGTTGCAAAGCTCACTCTGACAGTCTGCTTCTCTCAAACCGATTTGTGTAGATATTTCCACACAAATATCTCTACTCTTGAAGATGTGTAGTTCAATCTAGAGATTTTGATGGCTTCAGTGAGACTGAGATGTTCGAAAATCTCAGATCTCAGAACGTCTTACAAGTGAAACGAATCAAGTCTCGCCGTAACGGCATGTTGATCACCTTATATAAACACTTACATTGTGACGATCGACACTTTGCCGCCATCGATCAAAGCCAGGATTTTGAATATCCCAGTTGATAAATTCATCCCTAATCCTTTGCGGTATTTTAACTGCCAAAGATGAAACCAGTCTGTCCCAGATGTGGACAGGAGAGTCACAATGGATCATCCTGCACAGAGAAAGTATCTTGTGCAAATTGCCAGTGCGAACATTTCTCATACTCTAGGGCAGGGGTGTCAAATATACAGCCCGCGGGCCGGCCCGCCAGACTAATTTATTATTATTATTTATTATTATTTATATAAAATCTGGCCCACCATAGCAAATGAGTTTGACACCCCTGCTCTAGAGACTGTTTCCACAAATACTGTCTACACCCAGACAGACATTGCATGTCGAGAAGGCGACACCGAGTTCAAAGTGTTGACACCACCAAACCCGTGCGAGCAGTGACCCAAACAGAGAGTGAAGCAGATAGCGCAAATCGACATGACAGCGTAGCAAATAAAAACATGAATGCTACAAACGAGAAACCAGTTAGGTACAGCCCAAGAAAAGAGCAACAAATCATTGTCCCCAGCGATCATACAAACAGTGTAACATATAAGATACCCAACTCTACTACCGAAACACCGGCTAGATCCGGCCTCCCAAAAAGAGCAGCAAACCGCTGTCACCTGTGGAAATGCATGCTCTGAAATAAATAAAGAAATAATTGAATAATCTACTATATTTCCGAAAGGATCTGACGATCATATAAAGCTCTTTGACAAATTTGGAGGTCTAGAGAGTGTAGACATTGCAAAGCCACTTATACCGTGCCATGGAAAAGTCTTAAAGAGTACTGTATTTCCACCACTTCCATAAATATGACTGCCATCATAATACAGTGTTTCAAGACAAATATTGATGAAATTACTCTTCTACTTAAAGAACATAATCCAATAGATGTCTGCCTTCAAGAGACTTTTTTAAACGATAACGACAGAGGTAATCTAAAAGGTTTCGTATCATACAACAACTTTTCAAGAAATACCGAAAAGGCCGCTGGAGGAGTGTCCATCATTATAACTAACGAAACTCCTTACAGCCAAATCAATCTCAATTCTTTATTATAGGCTATAACTTTTCGAGTGTCCATACACATAACCCTTGCAATTTGCTCCGTATATCTCCCTCCGAGTACTCCAGTCAGTCAATCTGATCTTTACCATCTTATTGAACAGATACTAGCACCATTTGTTCTCCTTGGCCACTTTAACGGCCACAATGCACTTTAGGGCTGCAAAGATATCAGCAAGAGTGGAAAGAAAATAAAAGGCTTTATTTCCTAACATAATCTTTGGGGGGAGGGGTGATGATAACTTGTATCCCTACCTGCATCCTGTCACAGGATCCTACTCGTCATTAGGTCTGACCATCTGCGATTCATCTCTCTTACTTGACTTTTATTGTGAAGTTGGTGAGAATCTCTGTGGTAGTAACTACTTTCCATTATACTTAAAAAGTAATAATCCCAAACCTCAAGGGCTAGGGTAGAGATGCAAATTAAACAAGGCAGATTGGGAAACGTTTCAGTCCCTCTGGGAATCAACTTTGACAGTCGATCGTTTTAATAACGTAGTGGATCTAATACCCCTATTTACAAAGATACTCTGGGATGTTGCTAGGGATACAATACCAAAAACTTCGGCGATTCCAAAATGTGTCAACAAACCATGATTCGATGATCCTTCCAAAGACGCAATCAAGAAGCGGTAAAAGGTTCTTACAAATTTCAATGCCAATACAAGAACTGAAAATCTTAATCATTATCGTATATACAGTGCAAAAGCTCGCCGTACCATTACATGGAGTAAGAAGAAAACGTGGAGATTCTATGTCTCTTAGGTTGAACTCTAGCTTCTCGATTAAATCAGTTTTGAATATTGTACGAAAAATCATTGGAAACAAAGAAAAGCAGCTGTATGAAACACTTCAAGACATCTGATGAAATGGTCACGACCTTGCCAGAAATCTCAAATATATAGGCGGAAACATTCTCGAAAAACATCTCACAAGAGAATTATTGTGAAAACTTCCGTCGTGCCAAAATCCTGAGAGAAAAGCTTACTCTAAATTTCAAATCTGCTGACGCTGAAGATTACATTAAACCTTTCGCCGTCAGAGAACTACAAGACTCTCCTGCTGGAACTCACGAAACTTCAGTACGACCAGATGATATCCACTATCAGCTTTTAAAACACTTACCTGATACAGCTTTCAATAAACTACTGAACAGTTTCAATAAAATGTAGGAAACTGGCGACTTTCAGTCGCCTTCGTGACAAGCAACAATGATACCAGCACCTAAACCTGCTAAGGATCATACCGACCTTTCCAATTATCGTCCCATATCACTAACAAGCTGTATTTGCAAAACCATTGGACGTTTGATAAATGATAAACTCCTTTGGTATCTAGAGTCCAACAAATTACTATCAGACGTTCAGTGTGGATTCTGACGCCAGAGAAGCACAATTGACCATCTTGTCAGACTTGAAACAATTATTAGAGAATCTTTCATAAAGATAGAACATACAGTTGACATCTTTTGTTACTTGGAGAAAACTTATGATACCACATGGAAGTAAGGCGTAATGAATGACCTATTCAACCTAAGTCTACGGGACCGCCTACCTAGCTTTATATTCAATTTTTCGAAAGATATAAATTTCCGAGTTAAGGTAGTCACCACATTTTCCAAAGGCTATCCTCACGGTATGGGTGTACATAGGGCAGCATATTGTCAGTCACCCTGATCAACATCAATAGACAGCATAGTGAAACGCCGTATTCCAGGAACTGATTGATCTTTATATGTCGACAAATTTTTAAGCTGCTCTAGATCAAAGAGAATGCATACTATTGAACGTTAGTATTTTATAAATGGTACTTCTGGCGCACTCATATTGATTTTAGTATCTCGCAATTTTGTCAAAATGCTCGGTCTCTGGCACTTAAATGAAAGTGCGTCAAAATCACACATTTATACACTACTAATCAAGGCACTGTAAACGCGATACCATTTTTAACATAATTGTAGGCCATTGAAAATGATATTAAAACATTATATATTTTACTAAAAGTTATTGTTTTATTAAAAACGAAGGGCGTGTCAAAAGGGGAGCGCCCTAGTCTCCGTATGCCAGCATCGTTCTCATGAAACCAGTCTTGATGTTTACCTGTGGTGGGACTGAGGGTTTTGGATGCAGCTGAGTACACAGAGGATTCCCAGTTTTCCTCGACATTCTCGGAGTTCGCATCAGTTGTTTCTAGTTGGCTGCACATATCTTCGACAAATATCTGTTTCACATTCTCCTGTTTCAAGTTGGAAACATTGACATTTTTGGCCTGCTGAATCTGTATATTGAACCTGGAGACTATGAATCTGTGGTCAGTTCAGCATTCTGCACATCTCATGTCCTTCGTCACTTGGACATCCTGTCTATCTCTTCTCCTGACGATGACGTAGTCAATGAGATGCCAGTGCTTGGAGCGTATGTGCATCAAAGACGTCTTGTTGCGGTTTGGCAGGCGGAAGACTGTGTTTGTGATTAGGAGGTCGTGTTCAGCGCGTTTCCTCAGTAGGAGGAGTCGGTTGTTGGTGCATCTGCCAAATCCATTTTTGCCAATGACACTTGGCCATGTATGTTGATCTGTGCCAACTCTAGCATTGAAGTCACCAAGGACGATATGCTTGTCTGCCCTCGGTCCTTTTGCAATAAGAGACTCCAGGTCTTCATAAAATTTGTCCTTGATCTCATCTGGGTTAGTCATATTGGGTGCATAGGCGCTGATGATATTTGCATGTCTTTTTTCAGACAGTGGGAGTCTCATTTGCATTAGTCTGTCATTCACGCCCTTTGGGAGATTTTTGAGCTTGCTAACTAGCTGTGATTTGATGGCAATCCCAAAACCAGTTTCACGTCGCTTATCTTTACTTCGGCCACTCCAGAAGAAGGTGTAGCCGACTTCTACTTCGGTGAGTTGTCCTTCCTCAGCTAGGAGAGTTTCACTCAGGACTGCTATCTGAATGTTGATTCTGGCCAGTTCTCTATAAAATAGAGCTGTTCTTCTCTCTGGTCTATCTGCTGATGTACTGTCCGCTAGTGTGTGCACATTTTTGGCACCGATGGTGAGTTGCGTCAACTTTGTCTTCTTGTTAGATTTTCGACCGTTAAGGTGGGAACCCCGTCAGCTACGGTATGCTGACTAGGGTTAAGGTGATGCAGGCAATGTTTAGGGCAACTTTTATAGCCCCTTCCTCCTGCTACGGAGGTGAGCAATGTAATCTTAAAAGAGCAGCTCAGTCGCCCAGGGGGCTGCCGAGTTCCTCTGCTGCTTCGGTCCAGTGGAAAACGACCCTATGCCCCGATCTGCGTGTGTGCAGGTCTGCAGCTACAGCTCCCAGTGTATCCACACCTGCTGCTTTGCTGCTCGCCGATCGTCACAGGACTTGAAGGTATCTGATGGGGGAAAGCAATAATGTCATGACTTGCGCGTGAATTGATTTAAGTGAGGGAAAGTTGCGAAGAGTCACCTGTCTGAATCAAATGGCACGACAATGTCGAGACGTCTGGAGACGAGTCCGGATGCTGTGGATGGCTGTCAGTTCCTACTGCACCTGGGTTGATACCCGGCTCTGTCCACACAGCTCTTGCCATGAGCATATCTGCTCGGCCGTCTGATCCACCAGAAAGAACTTTCCAGAGGAAGCCAGGTGTAGCTGTTCACTCTGAGTCAACAGTCACAGGTAGTACGGTCTAATGTTACATACGGTAGCATGCGTAGCCCGACCTGACCAACGAATAAAACATTAACAGTCCCACATCACGTAAACATCACAATTGGTTTGATGAGAACGATGCTGTCATACAAAGACTACTGAATGAGAAATATCAGCTACAAAAGACCTGTTTAAAAGACAGCCTTGAACAACATCAAGAGGACTGTCCTATGCAAACTCAGAGAGTTGCAAGACTCATGTCTGAGCAACAAGGCAGATGAGATTCAGTCCTACGCAGACAGAAATGCCACGAAGAACTTGTATGATGCTTTGAATACAATCTACCGACCACAGCCATCAGAAACATCTCCAACACTGTGTGATGACAGTACCACACTGCTCACTGACAAAGAAAAAATAATACAAAGGTGAGCAGAGCACTTCAACAACATCGTCAATCAACAATCATCTATCAGCGAGGAGGCAATTGATAGACTGCCATAAGTGGAAATCAACATATCACTTGCTGATCCTCCAACTCTGACTGAAACTTAGAAAGCAATTGATCTGCTGCCAAACCCCAAAGTACCTGGAGCTGATGCTATACCAGCAGAAGTCTGCAAAGTCAGAGTCTCGCACATGGCACAGTAACTAACTGAACTCTTCCATTCAATGTGGACTCAAGGAACTATACCCCAGCAGTACAAGGTTGAAATCCCTTGTCGACTTGTGCAAGCTGAAAGGCCACAGACAATCCTGCGACAACCATCAGGGCATCTCCTTGCTGTCAATAGCCGGCAAAATCCTCGCCAGAATTCTCATGAATCGCCTTGTGCATCACATCGATCAAGGACTCCTTCATGAGAGTAAGTGTGGCTTCAGGAAAGGACGAAGGACCAAATACATGGTATTTGCAGCTCATCAACTCCAGGAGAAATGCCAGGAAAAGAACTCCAACCTATACACGACATTCATCGACTTGACAAAAGCTTTTGGCACAGTCAGTCGATGGGGTTTCTGGAAGATCATTGCAAAATGTGGTTGCCCAGATACATTCATCGTAATGGTTCGGCAATTCTATGATGACATGCTCGCTCGTGTCGTGGACAATTGCGAGTTATCTGAACCATTCCCAGTTTCCAATGGAGTCAAGTAAGGCTGTGTGTTGGCCCTAACCCTCTTCAGTATGATGTTCTCTGTCATGCTTAATGATGCCTTAATTAAGGCGTATGACAGTAGGATTGACACCAGTTACCGGACTGATGGCAAGGTCTTCAATCTGAGGAGACTACGGGCAAAGACGAAGTTACAGGCAGTGGCGGCGCGAGGGGGGATTTCTCCAGGGCTGCGGGCAAGGGGGGGGGGGTGAAGCGCCATCTGGAGCTTTTTCTTGGCCACCCCCACCCCACCCCACCCGCAGCAAAGTCCCCGTTTTCAGGGCTTAGATGAGGGTTGGTTGGTTTGGAGTTTGGCAACTGACATAAAAACTGTTCTCTGTGGCAAAGTAGGGGCGCCACTAAATAACATGGCCACCAATCGCCTCGGTAGGGGGGGGGGGGCGCCATTAAAGAACATTGCCTCCGGGCGCCTCAAACCTCGCTCTGCCACTGGTTACAGGAAGTGACTGTTCGTGATCTCCTATTTGCTGACGACTGTTCCCTGAATGCCAAATCTGAATATGCATCAGAGTATGGACCATTTCTCTTCAGCTTGTGACAGCTTTGGTCTCACAATCAGTATCAAGGAGACAGAGATGACCTGCACAAGGAAAGCCTTAAGTAGCGCCTACCATCACAGTAAATGGCCAAACCTTCGTGACAGTGGACAAGTTCACCTATCTCGGCAGTACACTGTCACATGCAGTCAACATCGATGATTAAACCAACGCCAGAATTGCTAAAGCAAGTGTGGCATTTGGCAAACTAAGCGCAAATGTATGGGAGCGCATAGGCATCCTTCTGCAAACAAAACTTTTTTTTTCAGACACAGGCCCATGACTGGTGACTTTAACAAAATCACAAGCCCGGACTCAAATACCACAAGCAGTGACTCATATTCCAGGTGCCCAAAAAGGGCCCTATTTTGTTACTATTATTTGTCACACAACGTTGCAATTTCTTTATTTTAAATATGAAAAGAAATAAACAAAGTCATATTAAACTGACTTGTGTGTTTATTCAGATTCCAAAATATTTCACGTAAAGCCATGTTTTCCTCCACGTCCTAATGTCAGCCATTGTCCAGTTACTCAATCAAGGTCCTCGTTACTCATTGGATTAACAGTGTTGATGTTCATTAGCATCTGAAGCGTGTCTTGCATTATACAGTTCCTCTTTACACTTTTGATGTTGTTCATAGGTGCCGCTTTGTTTGACCAGTTTTACATTACTTACTCAAGTGTTTCAGCCGAAATCATTTTTTGGTCGGTCTTCGTTTTTTCTCACCTCCGCCTAAGGACGTTTTTTTTTTAATCAAAGACTCAAAAGCCATCATGGACCACCTCTGATCCCTTTGTTACTTGTAACACCTCAAAAAAACATCCTGCATTTAGCCTAAACTCTCCAAGTTACAACAAAAGGGTAATCAATTAACAGCTAGTTGTGTACACGTGGTAGCATTAATTCGATTAATCAGCCACGCATCACTGCACCGGTCGCAACGACTGCTGTAACAGTTGCGGTCCCCAGTATACTGGTTCTCGCTGGTTCCTGTAATGCTTGGATAGAACGTGTAAAGAAAAGCATTTTTTTCTTCTTCTTCTTTAATTTTTGTGTGAAAATCTGTTAATTTTCAAAAGCGGTAGATTTTAACTATCAAACAGTGTGTGCTGTAGACGGCCTTAAAAACATTATTTTTGTCCTACAAGCAATAAAATCACATGAATGTTAAAGCCAAGTGAGCACTAATTATAGGTAATCCAGGGAATCTGTTCCCCATTCATAGGTTACATACTTCGCTTTGTACACAAGTTTATAGCTTTCGATAGAAGTGCTGTACGTAGACACTCTTCATAAAGGTAAGGGACATGTATGGGGATAAATATTATTAATTTACTAGTCTTTCAACAACTTGAAAATAAAATTCCGCATTTCGTTAGCGCGATCGAAGTTTACTTAGGTAAATTAGATTTTTTTTTATCCCTTTTCGATAAGCCCGATGGGTTCACTTAGAATACAGGAGGGGCCCGATCTGAAATTAGAGGGGCCCAGGGTGTCAAACTAGCGGATTTTTTTAGCATTGGGAAGGTCTATAAAGCCATTGTGTTGCCGAGCCTGCCGTGTGCATGCGAAAGCTGGACTGTGTACAGACGCCATGCCAAGAAGCTGAACCCCTTTCACATGAGCTGCCTGAGGAAACTGATGGCAGGACATGGTCCCAGACACTGGTGTTCTCACAGTTACAGGCATTTCAAGCATCCGCTCTCTGCTGATGAAATCACAGATGAGATGGGCAGGCCATGTCACCAGGATGTCAGAAGAGCGACTACCAAAGAAAATCTTCTACAGCGAGCTGAAGGAGGAAAAGCGATCTCAGGGTGGTCAGAAGAAATGCATTATATTGATATGAACACAAATTTGAGAACAAAAGCAACAAATAACTTTTAAACAGATTTTTTTCAAACTAATGAACAACGCAGTGTTTCGAAAATCAATTAAAAAAAAATTAAGGAAAAAGAATAAATGATCATTTAATAAGACCATCAGAAGATGAAAGGCTACGAAAACTAACTGCTGTTCCCAGGTTTCTTGTCAGAAAGATTGTTTTTCGACGGCCTTATTTCTGTCCATAATATAAAAAGCAAAATTAGTAGGCCAGTTGACACTGGAATGTCATTATTAGATTTGTCCAAGCTTTCAATGTACGAATTGTACTACAGACACATGAAGAAAAAAAAATTAAAAAAATAACAAAGTTAAACTTTTTATATGCTGATATAAATTCTTTTCTAACTGAAATTGAAACTGAAAATATTTATGAGGATATGGTGGAAGCTATTACCTTGCACGACACTTCTAATTACCCAAGGGACCACAACGTATTTTCAAATAGCAGTAAGAAAATTGTTGGGAAGTTTAAAGACGAGGCTGGTGGTTAGCGTGATCCATTTATTCGGAAAATATGTCCAGTTAGAAATGTCTTTCTATTTTTTTCTTCTCTTTTTCTGCAGATTCTTCTAAACTGACAGATCGGAACTTCCAATTCTTAAAAGTGTTTATTTTATGCTAAGAACTTTGAGATATGGGCTTAAATTGAGAGTTCCAGCAGATCCAACATCGTTTGGCAGAATACAAAATACCCAAAAGTCTATGTAAAGTTACTCCACAAAAATGACGAATGCCTCATATTTCATTTTTAACATACAAAAGTCCTTAATTTGTATTAAATACCACGAGTCGGCTTTACTAAACTATTATCGTGACTTATTTCAACATGTGGAAAAGGAACTTCATCAGCATGATTTAATTCATTCATTTGCATCTAAATTAGTACGTTACCATATAAAATAAATCAAAAGATCAAAGTGCGCCAACAACCGGTCCCATTTTTTCTGCTAGAACGAATTATGCGGCTAGGGAACTCTCGATGTAATTTTATCATGAGAACTCAGCTTGAGATCATAAGATTTTCGTTCAACTATGTAGTAATATAACTGTCAGGGGAAAACTCAGTACGCATTTTTCTCGATGAATCTTTACCAACAATGATTCCCTATAGTACCTTGATTGGTCGATTGATTTATTGATTGATTATTTTATTTATAAATTGTCGGCCGATGACCTAAAGTCGAATGGCCGCACGCGTCGTTAATCCAACGAACGAACGAACGACCTAAAGTCCTTTCTGACGAGCAGATATAATTTAGCGCTAACATTTGACATTTTAAAACAAAACTGATCTTAACTGATCCTATTAGAGGAAACTAATTTTCTAGAGATGTAGCTTTGGTATTTTGAATATGTTTCTGAATAACAGTTTTGACATTCTGATACAAAAATGATCAGAACTGATGCTTTTCGCGGACACTAATTTTCTAGAATCCGCACTTTGGTATTTTGAATATGTCTCTGAACAAAGACTTTTATGCTGTCATTAAAGGTCTTCCAAAATGCAAAACCTTAAAAATTAGATGAGCTCTCATTTTCCTCATAAACGACTGTATGTGTATTTTATACTGATTAAACCGCATAGCTCAAGGATATCCTCAATAGTCAACACTACCCCCCCCCCCCCACCCCTGGCAGTAATCCACTGCGTGTGTACACACTTAAAGAAACATGAGATATGGTGTGGTACCATACGGGGCACATTACTAAATTATTTTGGAAATCACGAGTTTACAAAACTCTTTGGCAAGTTGATATTAATAGAGCATTATGGAACGAGTCTTGTCTTTGAGAAATGCTTTGCACTGAAATTGGTCTCGAGAGGTCCGTTAGTACAGTGAAAACTGTTATCTAATCGCTCGTCATTATCATCATATAATGATGTACTGTATGTAACCGTGTATAACTTATAACCAACTGGAACAGCGCAGACCCACATCTACCGTCACATCATGCGCGGGCAGATAAGGGTCTAAATTGTTCGCTGCTTACGATTTCAAGCGAACAACGTAAACCCAGATCTGTTGGTGAATTATACGGCAGCAGGTACTGGTATATGCTGTACACAGTGGGGTGTTTGTATAAACGACTAAATACGGTAATACCACAGTGTAAGCAGCTAAGAATGCAAATGGAAAGCTCTTAATTTGCACGACAATGATACCGCATGCCAAATCTCGGTTAACTAACTCGTTGTACACTAGCTTAAAGATTGAACTGGAAGCATTTGGTTGATTGTACTCGGGGACGAAAGAAATAAAACAAGCATTATATGAATCTCAACCAGGGACGGAGTCGTCTTGTTTATTCAGTGGAATGGCGTCATAAATCTTTCGACTGAAATAATATACCTCTTTGTACTATATCTGTATATCAAACTTTAGCAACTATAAGCTCATTCTCAATTGAAAGAAATAAATTTGCCATAATGTTATCTATATGTAAAGTAAAGGTATTGCAAAATCACAAATTGCGGCGTAAAGATGCAAAAGAAGAGTTACGGAAAGAAGTTTTGTTGAAGAGAGAGAGAGAGAGAGAGAGAGAGAGAGAGAGAGAGAGAGAGAGAGAGAGAGAGAGAGAGAAAAAAAAAATAAGAGAAGACCGGGAAAGATGCCATGCAAGATGGATTTCCGGACTTATATACCCTTCATTGAGTGCTCAGTCTGGCTACCTTAGCTATCCCGACCAAAACGTTATAGCCCAATCACCAATTCCGATGAAGAATACTTTAAAAATGACGAAAGTCAAGCCTTAAAGATTAGAATCATGCCGATTAAAAGTTCCACTGTAAAGTTACCAAACTCAGAGTATTAGTAATGGTCCCATGTTTTGAACTATGTAATAATTCCTGACAGGAAAATAAAGTCAGAATTTTAGGTTTTTTCTTAGTTTCATTGGAACACGTTCAAACCCAGTCTACTGAAAATGGCAAAAATGTTAACTGGCAGAAATTTTAGTAGTATAACGATTCTTGAGGTCAAGTGCCAAAATTCGCGAAATTAAACACGTCACGTTTCCAAAATATTAAGTTCGTGAAATTTTTACAGCGAAAATGTCCCCTATACTGTCTGTGGATGAATAAAAGCATTCCGATAATCAGACGTGATAGTTTCTTATTACGTTTTTTATACTGTTGTATACTAATCATTTAAACATGCATCTTCAGATAAGTGTATTAACCAAACAAAGAGCTTTGTCCTGTAAGTAGTCTAGCGTTATCCTAAAGGCCAGACATTGCAAATTAATCAGTAATGTGTCACCTCACTAAACATGTGTGTACCGTTCTCGTCGTCGTCATCTTTAGCGTGCCACCCGAGGCAGCGTTGATGTAGATGCGAGTCGGCGCCAGTGGATGCGATATTGTGCCTTTTTGTCATCGGGTGTGCTGTTAGGGGTTGAGCTCCTTGAGGTCCTGCTCCACCAATCTGAACCAATTGCTTGTCGGTCTTCCTGCTGGTCGCTTTGACCTACGCGCTGGTTTTCCAGTTGCGGCTTTAAGTGCACAATTGTGATCCATATCAAGTGGTGCTCTAACAATGTGGCCAAAGAGCTGCAAGTGTTTAAACCTGTGACATTGTTTTAGGCAACTATAAAACAGTATGAACCAGGTTCCTATCCAAATGGTCAGCGAGCATACCCTTTCTTTATTCCACCCATAAGTACAATTGACAAACACGGTTTCCCTCTGGTGCTACATAGTATACATTATGATCAAAATATGTACACCAAGTACTGGGAGGTTATTCTTTGACTAAAAGTGTCTTAATGATCAAACGAGGCTTATCTTAAAGCTTATCGAGCATTCTTAATAAAGACGTTGATTACATAAATGCACAATTTTCATATTTTTATGTTATGTTTAGCACAGACCACACAAAATGTTTATTGGTAATACATATTTTCGCTTCTGCACGAAAATCTTCAGACTGTGACACTAACTCACTTAGTACATAACAAAGGCACGCATTGCCCTCCTTTTCATCAATTCATTCTAGAACTTCTAAAGTACATTATAAATATATTTACCTTTATCGCTTAGGCACAAATAGTGCTGACGGACTTTAGGATATAGATGTTGTATTTTTTGGATAGAAGAAAAAGGAAAGAAAAAAAAATGAGCAAGACCTAACGGTAACAATCAATTATACAACCCTTTACCAGTCTCTCGCTCGGCGTATATTTTCGGAGTCACGCCAGAATCTGGTTGAACAAGACAACAAACTCCATATACATCTGTGTGGTTGGTGCCCTGTAGTATGAAGTCAGTGGGGTGGGGGTGGGGTGGGGAGGGGATGGGAGGGGGATGGGAGGGAGTGTTTATGCGTCTGTGATAGGAAATGTGGTTAGGCCTAAATCACCACAAAGATGCTACAGTGATCTTCGTTCAACTGAATTCTTAATTTAATATGCATCATTTTCTCGAACATAATCAAAGTCACCAATACATTTAATAAACACTTAGGGGTAAAACAATATTATGGTCCAAGCGACAAAGCACACCCCAGATTTTATATGGACTCTGAAATGATAATGGTTTTATCTTTCATAGTTAGATTTGTTCTCAGATTAAAAAATGTTGTGACTTCTTTTAAAACATGACTATGAGATCAGATCGTAACTTACATCAAAGATTATTGCGGGTGATATATGTATAAATTATTACACTATTATCACTGGTGATATCCCTATCCGTTATTACACATTACTACAATTATTATTTAAAGCAAATAGATCGGTAAAAACTCTAAAGATTAAGAGAGAGAGAGAGAGCAGCGTACATAATTTACCTTTTCTTACGCATGTTTTGTATTGTATTCAAACATATTAATTATTCTTTGGATAAATTCTATCATCAAGTTAAATAGAGAATAAGATGATATGGGAGGGAGCAATCATATCGATAGGAAAAAAGTCTTGCTGATATTGAATTATATCTAGTGCAATATTTTCACGGATATCAATATAGCTCTGTTGATGAACATTCAATAAGTATTATAATAATACAAGGATATACGTTCTAGAAATTATATTATTCATGGTGCTTTTTGAAGCCATCTTTGTAAGATGGGGCAGTAAGATCTCGCGCGAAACAAATGAACTCATGATTTTATTATCTGTTCATGAAGAACTACCTTATACACTCATAATGGAAAACCTTTTATTTTATTCCTGTATTCGCTTACAAGTCGAGTCCCGCTGCAAACTGCACAGACCCAGATCTGCTGTCGTATAATGCGCCGGCAGATCTGGGTCTATGCGGTTTGTTGGAAGTTATCAGTAGAACAAACAACATACACCCTGATCTGGTGACTTATAAGTGGCTATATACGGTACATGTAAAATGGACCTAAATGCTTGCAGTATTGGTATTCGATGGACTTTATATCATCTGTCATATGTAAGAATCATTGTAGCCAATTGGAATGAAATTCCCCATTGAATCTCCATGTATATAATAAGGACAAATTATTAAAACCTTTGAGTCTCTTTGAAACTGAGTGATGAAATTTAAGTTTTATGGTAAATGTCATTGGTCAAAACAATGTCAGCCTCTATTAGATATAGATTGGCAGTCAGACATCAGGAGTTTCATACTTTGTAGGAATTGACCATCTACAATATATTAGAAGTCAACTGACTGGCAGTTCATTCACGTTTCAGGATATGACTTTCTGATGGATACAAATTTGAATCTGACCATTGCAACCAATATACACGACTCTGTATCTTTACTCTATTGATTAACACTTTCTCAACCCTTGACTTCAGAGTTATCGTCCTTTTCCGATAAACCTTATTGCCACGTATTTGTACAAGTGAACTAAGCGTTAAGTAACCTTGAAGACACCCAAACAGTTTGATTAGTATCTGCTGTTTCATTTTGTAAACAAAATTAAAGTATGGTCCTCTTTTATTTTCATTTAATTAGACTAGAATTTATTAACAGTCCTTTGTCAGTTCATAAGTCAAGAAACTTCCATATGTTGACACAGGCTTTTTCTCGTATCCACGATCAGTAAAGATAATCATTTTCCGTCAATATGATATGGACAGCTGAATCACGTACTGGCATTTTACAATCCCGCATGGGCGTTCGTCCTGGAAAATAAATATATATCTAGACTGAACATTCGGGGTCACAACAGACCCCAAAATGTATGTCCATATAATAATAATAATAATAATAATAATAATAATAATAATAATAATAATAATAATAATAATAATAAATAATAATAATGATGATGAAAATGATGACAAAGGCGCCGGGCGAGGGGGCGGGCGCCGTTGGATTTTTTTTTTTTGGGCTTTATCTTTATTTTTGTTTTTTGCCAACACCCCCCCCCCCCCACTCCAGCCCCATTTAAGCCGCCGGTTTCAGGGCTTAGATGGGGGGTAAGGGTGGAGGTTGGCAACTGACATACAAAATAAAAACTGTTCTCTGTGGCAAAGTAGGGGGCGCCATTAAAGAACATTGTCCCCTGGCGCCTCAAACCCTCGCGTAGCCACCGGATGATGATAAGAATAATAATGTCTTTATTTTAAGAGAATGACACATTTAACATTAAATCTAATCTTCCATATGGTCCTCATAAAACTCTATACAAAATACATATGTATATACATGTGTTAAAACTCGTAATCCTTCTTGAAACGTTGACAAAAATGACAAGTAAAATAATAGGGGATGATATCACAAATTGAAAAAAAAAAAAAAAACAAAGGAGGGAAATATGTTTACACAATAAAATCCGGGAATACGAGTCTGGATATTATTAACGGTGAACTAATAGATAGTCATTATACAAGGACTCGAACTTACAGTAAGTAGCTATGGTATGGTTAGTATATGAACCTAAACTTACGAAAATGTCGTATTTGATTGAAATAATGTTTACAAAGTCAATACACAAAATTTGGCTATCTATATGCATGACAAAGATCAAAAGTATCTCTGCAATTGCTTTTAAAAAGAATAACCATAATATGGGACATCAATCTATAATTTCTATAGTTGGTCTTTCAAAGTACCTTCATTTGTTGTATGCAATTCTGACATGTTCCATAGACATATGTAATCAATATCATTTTAATGTATATCAATTGGCTTTTTGCATTTAATATAAGTAATTTTGATTGAATGGTTTAGCATGTGTTTGTTGGTTTTTCCATGTGCATCTTTTTCCAGAAAATCTTGATATGCTATGAGCTAAACCAGTATAGGCCCGTTATATAAAAATGACATGTTTGTAAATCTATCAATCTGATCAACTTACCTGTACAACAGAGTTGCTCTGTGCAATTGCAATGAAACAGACACTCGGGTATGTTAAGGATGCAAGTAAAATATTTCCAAATTTGATTAATTATTTATCGCAAATATGGATTCAGACGAAGACATCGAATGGTTGGACTTTCTATCACTCTGGCAATGATGCGGTTTCTGCAGCAACTTGCAATAAAACTCGGCCGAATCTATTATACGGTTTCTACAGCAATTAGCGATAAAACTCGGCCCAATCTAGTATTTATATCAATTGAAGATAACTCTCAATTGTATTTGTTTCCACGTGAAGAGAACTTAAAATTTACTTTGAATTGTTTCTGGTGACTTAAATTTAAACTTATCAATACGATGTAATAAGAACAGTTTGCTGATTCGAATATATTATGTTTCCTTCTGCACGACACAGAGAAGGAAACTAATTTGATGATGTTTACTTGGACTTCTCGAGATCTATTGCCAAAAGAAATATACTCAATTTTAAAAAATCTTCTTGACATCGAACATAGTGAGGTGAGACTTAAGTCAAAATATTTTTCTTACATTTTGCCTCCCTGAAAACCGTATTCATTCCAAGGTGAGCAGATGAGTCTCTTCTTTAAAAAAAAAAAAAAAAGGAAAAAGAAAATTTTAAAAAAAATTCTCATCTGGTATGCTATTAACATACCCCTCTGTTCTGCTTAGAAAATAATTTTTCAGCAATGACTACTTCAGGCTTAATAGTCGTGAAGGATAATCGTTCGTGCCTAGTGAAATGTTTACTTTATGCAAAGGGGTATCAGGCAGGTAATTTCATAGTATGTACAAGATGTCATCATTCGACAGATAAGAGTATTTGATTAGATTACTTCTTGTATATATAGGACAATGATAATGGTTTGCTTTCGTTTTCTAAAAAAAGGAGACTTAATTTTCTATGCATGACAAGGAGTGGACGTTATTTAACTATTTTTTTAATGTTTTTATTTCAATATCTTGATAAGAAACACTACCAGTCTCATTCAGGGTTTCTGGTACATGTGAAAAAAGACCAAGGACAAGAGAACGAGTTACTCTAAACGGGGTGGGGGGGGGGGGGGGGGGGGGGGAGCATATAATTATTTGCTACATCCGATTATATTATGCACCATGAATTCTGTTGGTGAAACATAATCCGTAAAAATTACCAATTTATTGTCGCCTTTATTGGGAAGGTAAACATTTAAAACATTTAAATGATTTAGTTTCAAAAACTTAATTCAGTTTTCATTTTATTAAATCGCTTTCATTTAGTAAGTTCTTTTTTTTAAATGTATTTGTATCATTGTTTTGGTTCGTTTGTTTTAACATATTTTATTGAAAATATTCATAGATTATGAACTTTATATATAAAAAAAAAATAACAAAATATATTTAAAAAAAACACGACTGTGAACAAAACACCGACAATTCGTATTTTATCTAAGGTACAAGCGCTGGGATGGACATTGAATATATAAATTATAGATACGCAAAAATAATAGTGGAAACACCTGTGATTGGCTGGTTGTAAATAATCGGTTTGAGTTTTGTTTTGAAAGTTATTTATGTGGTTACAATCCATTGAACTTTAAAACATATCTCTCCAAAGAATTATTTATTTACTCGGCTAAGTGTTATTTCGTCTGCAGATGTGCTCTCATGATCGATTATTATGATGAACTGATAAAAGCTGATAACCATATATTACATTTTTATACATAATTTATGAAGTCGTCGTATTCCTATTGGATATTAATCATCCAACATATAATTGTACTTTCGTTATAGTATTATTCTAAAGGCATTGAACTTGGTATTGTCATTAGTCAGCGCTATTCTAAATGTAATATCTTGCAAATTATACCAATAAAGTGTGTCACTACAGAACACGTGCAAATTATACCAACAATGTGTTTCCTACTGAACGCGTGCAAATGGAATTTGGCACATATGAAACAGAATAGATCAACTCCTATGCAAACAGTCAATAGAGTTTTGAGTATAATTTACAAAAACAGATGTTACGCATTATTACGCGATAGGATTCTGTACTCAGTGATATTGTACTTTTTTTGCTGTGACTTAAAACGAGTTTGTGGTTACAAGAGTTTGTGGACAGATGTTTCTATATTTTCTTGTGCCCATAAAACTTCATAAATAAGTGTATGTTAGATACACTCGTAGTCTGATTTCAACAGATTGAACTTGAACTATGAAATGGAAATGTCTTTGTCTCTCATACCTAGATTCTTTTTCAGATTAAAAAATAGTATTACTTATTTGACTACATGACAGTGGATGTAGATCATAGATTACATCTACAATATCGATGATCATGTTTCCTACCATTTTTATTGCCACATTTATTACTATTATTTATCATTTATTACTTATTTTATTATTATTATCCGTTGCTAGAACCTATATACTATAAATATTACTTAATGCATGTAGATAGGTAAATATACAAACGATAATGATGGGACAGGTGTGATAATTAGAGATTGCAATAGTGTTACATTAGCTACTTTGTAGCCAATAAGTTTTTTGATGAACTTTTATCTTGTATTAAAATACATTCATTATGCGTTGAGACGATTCAATCATATCGTTTTAGATTATATATTTAACATTATGTTCGAAACAATTGTATTCAGTAGTTACAATTATTGTCCTTGAATGTTATTATGGAGATCAATGTTTTCTGTATCGATAAATTTTTAATATGGATTATCACAGCAGAAGTATACCTTTTCAGACAATAATATTAATCGTATTTTTTGTTCGCACAATGAAAGGCTGTGAGCTCTGAAATATTGAAAACTACATATATGGACCTAAATAATCACAACAATGGTATTATGTGGACTTCATATTATCTGTTGAATGTCGGAAATAATTGTAGTCAATGACAATAAAAAAAACTGTTGAACTACATGTAGTTAATAAGGGAAACGCTTATAGCGTATCATTAGGTGGGTAGATACTACAATCGCACGTCGCGCGGAAGATTTGAATAAACGTTATCTCGAGGCGAGTGTGCGGACTTTTGCGCTAATAAACGGACAATTACAGCTTTGTAAAATCAGCCTTCGTCTCATGTTTATATATATATATCTATATATATATCTATATATATATATATATATATATATATATATATATATATATATATATATATATATATATATATATATATCGACAATGTTAGAAGTTTATTGTTTTTGCACGGAAAACTATATGGAATTATATATATCCTAACGTAACACGGTATATGCGAATGACGATAATGGGGTTGTATTTCTATTCCTAATCAAAACACATAGGATAAGACATGAAGTTTAATATAGAACACTTTCCATCTTATATAGTCAAGTAATCCAGCCTTTCGCTAGACTCCAAGGTTCTTAGCCAGACACAAGTTTAATAACAATATATGCCATCAAATAGCATCGTTATCTTGGATGTTTCCTGTACTAAATCAAAATTTTATTTAAATTATTATTTTGAGAGTTACTGTTTCACGTCAAAGCCCATTTAGAACTTCCCTTTACTAAAACGTTGGTGGCAAATTAAAAGAAAACGAGAAGAAATAACAGAGTTTTAAGATGACACAACTGCAAGGCATTTGTAAAAATGTGGTTAAATGTCTTTAAAACAACACAAATAAAAGCAAACGTCATTACCATTCAAAATGTACTGCCAAAGGGTATTAAGAATAGATATTATTGGAATAGTATTAATGACTTTAATACCCATCTTGAGCCTATTGACAAAGAGTTTACATAAAACTGTCACACGATATCCAAAGCTGCACTTTGCTAATTTTCACAAGGACACAAAAACTACATTTGTTTTATTGGCAAATAGCCTGCCGAAGGACGGCGGCGGCTGGAAAAGCCGGTCTTTCCTGTGATGTGTTTTAGCTGTTTTAGTGTTTCCTAATTAGAAGTCAGACCAGTTTCCAATGTCATAAATCATTAGACTGTCATTGATGTAAGTGGAGTTTAAAATCACACTCAAATACGAAACCATTGCATGTAAAATAACTGAGCAAAGCAAGGTCATTTGAAAATGATCAAAATGTGAATATATGATTTCAAACATTGATTTGAATCAAACTGATCGAGCGAATGGAAGTTGACTTGTCGTTTTCCCTCACAACGTAACTGACATAGCGAACGTTTCGAAATACTGTTTTGTTTTAATTCGCAAAAAAGATTTAATTTTCACAACCTATTATAAAAACCTATTTTGCAAAAAGAAACGAGTCACTCGGAGAAAAGAAAAGAACAATGTTCAACCCAATCGAACGAAATATTCCTTAGAACTGTCACGTGCCGTATTGCAGCAAATCTCCATGACGTCGCGGCTTTAGTCAGTGCACTGTAAGCAAATGACGCCATAAAATCTAAGTTAGTTGTGTCTACTATAGATCTTCCGTCTATTTAATTAATTAAATTTGAATCAGACGCGTGTATGGAAGTTTCATGTGTTATTTATAAACAAAACAGCCCACGATAAGCACCAAAATTCAAATAATTGTCAACAGTTGTATAACTGTAAGTTTAAGTTTTATTGATATGCATGATGATTGAAGCAATGGAAGAAGTAGAAGAAGAAATTAGAGTTGGAGGACAACTACTGAAGGATATTTGGTTCACCGATGATCAAGGAATGATTTCAGGATTAGAAAGTGGTTTGCAAAAGTTGATGGATTCCTTGAACAAATATGGAAAGATATACGACATGGAATCAATGTGAATCAAGGAGGTGGTAAAGATCTGAATATTACTTTCGATAGAGAAAGAGTAGAACAAGTGAGAAAGTTTGGATATTTAGGATCTTTGATCTCAGATGATGGAAGGTGCCAAGATGAAGTAAAAACAAGAATTGGAATTGTCAAAGATGTATTCAACAAGAGGAAAGAATTGCTAACACAAGAAATGAGCAAAGACCTGAAGAAAAAGATTGTCAAAATCATTGTATTGGGTGTAGCGCTGTATGACTCAGAAACGTAGACGCTGAGAAAAGAAGAAGAAAAAAGGTTGGAAGCATTTGAGATGTGGATATGGAGGCGCATGGAGAACGTTCGTTGGAGTGACCGAAAGACAAATGAAGAGGTCTTATAAGATTGGTCGATGAAAAGAGAACTTTATCGAATGTTATACTCAAGAGTAAGAAGAAGTGGATCGGACACGTTTTAAAAGGTGAAAGCCTTTTAAGGGAAGTCAATGAAGGCAGAATGGAAGGAAAGCGTCCAAGAGGAAAGCCAAGAATCATGGTACTGGACGATCTCAAGAAGAGCAACTCATATGCAAACATGAAACGTAGAGCGATGCTAAGGGAAGACTGGAGAAGATGAATGCGTCGAACCTGCCTTAGGGCAGAAAACCAATGAATGAATGATAAACATAAGAAAGAGTACAAAATTCACCACGCAGTCTTGCTGCAGATTACTTATTTACTTCCAGTTTCCGTCAGTATATTGAAAAGATCTTTTCTAAAGAATCTACTTTGCTAGGGAACTAAATTAAATAACATAGATAATCACAAACTTTTAGGTGTGATTATTGACAGGCATTTATCATGGAAAAATCAAATGAAGCGCGTGTGTTCTGCAGTCTCATCCAGAATAGCCTTATTGAACAGATCTTAATATGTGCCAGAATCTACGCTAAAAATATTTTATAATGGATATATATTGCTTTTGTTTGATTATGCTTGAACCATATGGAGGAATTCCAATGCTACTAATCTTAATCAGATAATTAAACTCAGGGCCGGTTTAACCGCTAGGCAAACTTTGCGATCGCCTAAGGCGGCAAAATTTGTGGGGCGGCAAAAAAAATAAAAAAATGAATGAATAAAAAAAGAAAGAGAAATAGCGTAAAATAGAAGATTATAAGCGTCTATAAATAGAAAGAGAGTACAGAAGGAAAGAATACATGTACAATATTCTATTTAGACAGTTGATTGTGGGTGAGGGGTGGGGGAGGGCGGGGCGCAAAGCTGAAAGTTCGCATAGGGCGCAAAATACCCTTGCGTCGGCCCTGATTAAACTCAG
Organism: Margaritifera margaritifera; assembly: GCA_029931535.1. Classification (NCBI taxonomy): domain Eukaryota; kingdom Metazoa; phylum Mollusca; class Bivalvia; order Unionida; family Margaritiferidae; genus Margaritifera; species Margaritifera margaritifera. Next base: position 8,222,664 of record JAQPZY010001668.1, read on the forward strand.
AAAACGAGCCGCTAGAATTATTACAAGAACAGACTATCCATCTTTTCATTTATTCGTTAATTTGTAGTTGTTATCTTTTAATTGTAGAGTAAAGTACTTGAAAGCTATTTTGACATATAAATCTATTCATAACATGGCTCCACAATATATCAATGATCTCCTAATTCCATCTTCCATTATCTATTCACACAATCTGCAGTCTATTTCGTACTCTAATCTTCATTTGCCTAAATTCAAAACGACTCTGTACAAAACATCTTTAACATATTCTGCAGCAGTGTTGTGGAATATCATTCCCAACGATACTAAAAAAACACCAACACTCTATTTTTTAAGAGCGCGCTTCACAAATTTCTTCTTTCTGATTATGCCAAATCTCAAACAAATTGAGATACCTGACTTGCATACCCCCACCACCTTCCTATCTCCCAAATCTACATCTATATCTTACGTATGCTTTGATCTAATGTATGTATGCATGTATATATTAGGTAGGTAGGTAGGTGTGTATGTATGTATATTTTATGATGACATGTGAATGTGTCAGACACTGTAATAAGTAGAGTTTTATTTGTATACGTTACATTTATAGTTTTAATATTCTATTATTGAGGACCTCGTGTAATATTGGTTGATTTATTCAGAATCAAATGTATTATCCTCAGAAAATAAACTTGTTATTATTATAATTATGTGCGTAGCTGTCGCGCCGTGATATGAGTCAAACATTTGTACAAATGCTTTTCAATTATTCTCCGGAGGTCAGCAAGAACAGTGAAAATTATCCCCCAATCACTTGTCACTGATAAGATTGTGTTGCATTATACCTCAATCGCGACAGCCGAGAGAAAAAAAAGGAATTCACGATAATATTGCATACTAACATGGGCAAGTTGCCAAAGGAATATACCAGCTAAACACAATGTCGTGATAACGCTATCTAGGGCCGAAAGAAACTAATATATTTGTCATCATCATCGTTTTTTGAAAATGTATCTTTCGGAAACTATCAGTCGGCAACTGTTATGAACCATTTTATTGGCACAATATACAATTTGTTATCTGTAAAAAGATATATGTATTATAAACTTATTCGAATGGAAATAGAGTAGACATTCCCCAATCAAGCAATCTTATTTCGTTATGACTTTGGCTCAGGATGTGGAAGAAGAAAAAATATTTTTCTCTCTTTTTTTTGTTGCAAAGGATGAAAGATTCGGCGTACCAAAATTGGCAAAGTGGTATTTCAGATTCTCAAAAAATATACATACTATCGTTTATACGCTTTTGGATCCGGAAAAATATCTGTCTTTGCAGACCACCATATATATCTAATAAAACAAAAAAACAAAAAAAAAAACATACGCTTAGCCCCGTTCAGATGTTCTGTGCATACCGTTTATACTCGCGTATAATCCGATACCAACTGCAAACCGCATAGACCCAGATCTGTCGTCGCATAATGCGCCTGTAGATCTGGGTCTATGCAGTTTGTAAGGACTAATCAGTAGAACGAACAACATAGACCCTGATCTGCCGGCGCATTATGCGACGGCAGATCTGGGTCTATGTTGTTTGCATTTGGACTTCAGTTATACGCGAGTATAGAGTGTAATCTGATAATAAAAACAGGAAGACAGAATAAAATTAATAGCGATAGGATGTATTGTCATCTCTGTCTTAAGACCAATATCCATTTAGTAGAGGATGAATTTCATTTTGTTTATGCTTGCCATGCATACAGTTATTTCAGAAAGAAATGATGTGCATTATATTAATCCATTAATAAAAAAATTGTTTCATTGATAAGCAATAAGAATATTATTGTGATCAGTCACATTAACTGCACACAACATTCTGTCTTAGAGAAACGCTTATCTCTGAAATAGTTTAAGAGTGATATAAATTATGGTACTATTTGATTTGTTTGTTTATGGTTTACTTTCTTTAGATTTATTTCATCTCAGTGTTTTTAATTTACTCACTTGCTTCATCTTGTAAATTTAACATACCGTATCCAATACCAACCGCAAACTGCATAGACCCAGATCTGCCGTCGCATAATGCGCCGGCAGATCTGGGTCTATGCAGTTTGTAAGGACTAATCAGTAGAACAAACAACATAGACCCTGATCTGCCGGCGCATTTTGCGACGGCAGATCAGGGTCTATGTTGTTTGCGTTTGGACAAGGATTATACGTGAGTATATATGGTATATATTATGTGACAATTTTACACTCTAATACATAATTGTTCAAAGGAATTGTTATACTGACCACTATTGCGCTGAAGATAATAAAGTTTGCTTTGTATTGTGTATTGTGACCTTAAGGCCTAAATTACTGAATAAATATGTTCTTATTCTTGTTCTAAATGGCGATTACTGCCCTTCACATACTACACAACGAGTGAACGTCGTATCAAGAAATGGACAGATGTATAACAGAAGAAAATAGAACCCTAAAACATAATAGGTATCTTTAATTGCGTAATTCATCTTTTAATCTCTATTGCCGATCCAATCTGAATATCTCAATTGGATCTGGGAGAAAATATCCCAATCTACGTTACTTCTAGTACGGTTCGGATTCGGTCAGGATCAATTTTATAGTCATCTTTCAGAAGACGGGGAATTAGTTTTGCTTAGTTTGTGGCATTCCTCATGAACTTATTAAATCACAAGTCAATTGGCGTAGCAACGTCTACAAAGATGTGTAGAGCCTCTCTTTTGTCTAAGCAAACAAGCAGCTCATAGAGGGACTCAGTACACAATTGTTTGCCGTATATAGTCTCTACATTTGTGTTTAAGTTCTGAACTTTCCAGTGTGATCAAAATCCAAATAAACAATATGTTAATCAAAAGTATCTTCCTGGACAAACTTGCAGTGAAGTTCTTGTGTTATCCGGTCTTTTGGGGGTGGCTGAACTGTAAACAAAGCAACGTGTCATGGATCACAGATTTTACATCCGGGACAGCATCAATTAATTCATTGATTCACTGTGCGCTACAGTCAAATACACACAGATAATCACACCATAATCCTCATATTCTAAAGAATAAACAATTTCTTTTCAATCAATACCAAGAATGCCTAAATCTAAACCAATGATTACCATAAAAAAGGAAAGTACTCTGAAATAGATAGGGACTACATTCGTGGGTACCAGGAAGTAAAAACTGTGAGCTGAGTCCTATCAAATAAGCATTTTTGTGGTCAATTTTAGTCAAACTCTTATAGTTGCATCCCACACATATTTCAACTTTACCCACAAAATCTGATAACAATTCATGGCGAGCTAAGAGTTTATCAACTGCCAGAAATTGTGTAGTGTTGGTGTTGGGACCAGATGTCTTTAAGACCCCAGAATTCAATTTGCTATATCTTCCCAGATGATAAGAATTTTCATAACAGTACAATCTTATTTCTCATAAAAAGACAATTTCTATCTGAAAATCTATTTAAAATACAAAAATAATCATAAATAATTTTATTAGAGTTTAAATAAAAAATTTAAATTTTACAAAGCTTTTTAATCGTATAAATTAAATTTTCGCACAAATTTAAAGAGATGAAGCTGCCAAATTTAAGACACCAATGTGGACCAATGAATGACATTTAACGCAATATTATTGGCAGTTTGGGTCTGTGCAGCTTGTAGCATTTAACCCAGGAACAGTGAAGCATGGTAGCTTACATTGAATTTTGAGGCAAAATGCAATATACCTGTTTAAATGTGTATAGGTGTTCACACTAAAGTAACAATAACAAGTGTTAGGTACTCAGCCAGTTGTTAGGTTAGATAATAGCACACTCAAATTTCCGATAGTGATGAGACCAGTACCATGTTTTATAGCAAAAGTGCAAAGTGTTTAATGTCAGTAATCCTAAATGGTGCTGTAGAGTCCTAATTTCCATCCACTCATTAAGTACCATGTAATTATGTTTATAAACAATAACTGTAAGTCATATACGCTGATATGTGTTACTAACATATATCACCATCATAAGTACATAAAATAACTGCTTGGATCCATAATAAATAGAGTAAATGACTTGCTGGCACAATATCAACTAAAATGATGTCATCACGTGTTGTGAATAAAAGCCTCATTCTAACTTTTAAGTGAGGAAGTATTGAAAATGAGAATGTGAAAAGTGAGCAGAAATACAAAAAATGTCAGTTTACTTTGTACTGATACAACTTAAAGATGCTAAGCTGTAAACATTAAAAAAATTATTATTGTTTAATTTTTCATTATAAAGTTTTACAATATACATTCAATTATTCTCGAAATATCCAGTTATACAATTCTTAAATGTTTGATATAATGTGCAATATGTTCGGGAATTTTCAGGTTAGTGGCTTCAGTAGCACGCCCAAAGCGAGAGATTTAATGGCCATGCCCGCCGCCCCCCCCCCCCCCCTCCTACATTACTGTGCTTTCCAGCGTGTAACAATCCAAAAAACTCATATGCTAATTAAAACTATCTTACTGGACAAACTTACAGTGAAGTTATTGTCAGAAGTTATGGGGCAATATGGGGAGAGGCTGAAATGTAAACAAAACAATTTGCCATGGATCTCAGATTTCACCTCTGGGGGAAATACATGATTATTCATCGTACACTGCAACCCAAATACACACAGAGAATCACACCATAATCCTGGTATAGTCAAGAATAAACAATTTCCTTTAAACCAGTACCAAGACTTCCTAAATCTAAGCCATGGATCACCACCAAAACGAAAGAGAGGAAACCAAACTCTGAAAATAGACAGGGACTACATTCATGAATAATGATCCGAAGTAATAATTGTGAGTTGAGTCCAGATTGACCACTGAAATCACTGCCCGGTTATCCTAGTTCATTAACATAGTTAGGCGTGTGAGACTTACAGTTTAACGTTATGCTCTGTAATTAATAATTGATATTTCTTTTTTTCCGTTCTTTCCTGTTTCTTTCATTGCTGATATTTATTTTTCTTCTTATTTTTAAAGTACGAATTGGTTCCTACTACTGAGAGTTTGATTGATTGCATTGATTAATATATTGTGTATGCAATCTTTCATCCGATATTATAATTATTGCATGGTAAAATGTCGTTCTATAAGTCAAAAGAAAAAAGAATAAAAAATACTCTTGTCACCCTCTCTCTCTCTCTCTCTCTCGTCATTTGAATTACATATAGTCGTTTTGTAGGCCTACGTTTGGTTGGTCAGTTGAACTCTCTAACGTTCTTGGTCGCACACATATCTTCGTGGTCTGCCCATAATTTGATGAGCTTGAAGGACACGGAAGGTGGTTCGGCCAGAATGTTTTGGAAAGTGTGTACTTTTTTTGTTGTTGTTTTTTTTTTTTTTTTCGTTATGTGTAATCAGTTTATGTATTGTAGTTTACTTCAATGCTAATGGGGTATTGTGCATTTCGTTGTGCGTTAAGCAGATGCACATCTCGACCACTTTGAAGTTTGTGTGAGTTAAATGGGATTGTTTTTCATAATAAATTATAAATCTCATATGTCGTCTGCAATATTACAATGTATGAATGTCAATTATATTGAGTATTTCATCCTCCTCGATGCCTTTTCTATTTATGAAGCTGGCCTATTTATGTATCAGTGCGTATCTGTGTGCCTCATTCGGTGTTTCATTCAATGGTAGGACTTTCGTGGAATGTTTTGTAGCTTTGCTGACAACTTATATTCCAAGGACTGAAGCTTTCACATTTTACTTATTAAGATAATGCTTCTCCTTGGCACTATTTATTAGTACCATGTTTCTGCAGTAGACTATCGAGGCATGTAAAACTTGAATCTCACGTGATTCTAAAGACATTGGTTGCGTCACTCGTTCAAGAACATAAGTGGAAAGTTTAATATCCAAGGTATCCGAATGTTCTTTAAGTTCAATATCACCGCACTGTTTTGCAATTTTATTGAACAAATACGATGTTTTTTGTCATGTGATAAATATAATATTACATTTGTGCTCATTTCAAATTTTAATTTATGAAACTCGAACAGATTCAATCTTTGCGAGCCGCCAACAATTTAATTTGAAATGAGCACTCATGTGATATCCTCTATTTATGGCTGTATCTCTTTCTATCTTTATTCTTAAGAAAAAGTCGAATTACATAAAAAAAAGTGTATATTCCTACGGATGCCATTTGTATGTAAGTACGGAGAAGACTTTCGTGAGACATGGTGTCAGATGCCGACTGGTAGTCTGGATAGACTGTATGAACACCATAACCTTCGTATAAGGCATATGTTTACTCCAACAACTAAATTAATCAAACAGGATCTGTCACGTCGAAATGAGGGACACTGGATTCAACCCCTCTAAATGTAAATTATACTCCAAGTACGCGTAAACCGATTCTCTTACGTTACTTTTTGCATGGCGTTAAATTTGATCTTCATAATTAGACAAATATCTAGTATGAATTTTTTGAAAAATCTTACTTGGAACAACCTCAAAGCATCGATTTTTATAAAGATAAGCAAATCACTACCTGGGCTCCCTATGAAGAAATATTTAAATCCATAATGAAAACCTACAGTATATAATCAGGGGCAGGTATGTTAGTATCAGCTATTATTTACAAAATACGACTGCTTCGCAGTGCAAGTACAAACTTATATGTAGAAACATTGCATGTTTCTGACCTAACAATGCGTCTAATCACCACGATCTCCTGAATTTCGGTACCAAATCTAAAAGGAACCAATCCCTGTAACCCACTTTTCATAATTTGTCTATTTACAAGCACTTCTGTGATGGCTTAAATTCAGTCAGTATAGAGTTTTAGGACAATATTTCAGACGAGGGAGAGCTGGTTTTGATTTATACTGTGGCCGTCTCCCTGAATGTATTAAACAACAGGGCACTGGCGCAGCAACGCCTACACAAGATATATAGAACCTTCCTTGGGTCTCCATAAACAAGTTTATCCGTAGATTAGCTTGGGAGGTCACTGCCCGGGTATCCTAGTTCATCAAAAAGGCAGGAGAGGCTTAACGTCTCGCCATATAACCATAAATTAATATTTCTTTATTTCTTTCCTTGTTTCTGTCACTATTTATTGACATTTTGAGCTAGCGAAACATTATTTGTTAGTGATTCAATTAGGGATGCGAACTCGGTGTTGTTTGATGATTCTGTTTTAAATATGGAAAACTCTTTGTTCGAGTCTGTATCTCCTGGAATTAGTTCACATTGGTCTGTGAGTAATGCTACCAACTGCCCTAACAATGAGAACGTCATGGAATTGTGATACATTTTTGGGCTCTTTGACTCATAGCTAGTCTAGACAGTACGGGTCATTTCAAGAGAAATTCCCACTCTTCGGATTACTAGAGGTCAAATGTCCGCAAGCAAGCCACTGGAGGCCACGTGCTTAATGAAAGATGAGAGACTGTAAACCTCAAACTCCAGTTGAACTATGATTACAATCCACTGAGTCACTAGCTTAAGTTGGTACGATTTCTTTGTCTGGTGTGAGAATGACTATCATTTAGAAACAAATTATTTCAACAATGAGGTTTGGGAGAAATGCAAAAAAACCAATTGATATCCATTATTTCTTGGTCTAAGGTTTAAGAAGAGGCAGAGTCGGATCACTCTTGTACTATAGGACCTTTGAAATTAGCAATAATGCAAGCAACCGTCCATAATTGATTGACTGTACTTGCTAGGAATTTTGGAATGGGACTCTCAAATAAATGACTTTCTTTAACACGCCTAATTTCATTTTGATGTCAATACTCATTTTTACAAAAAAAAAACAAAAAACAAACAAACAAACAAACAAACAAATTTCTTCTATTTCTTCAATATAATTTAGAGTGCATTTCTTTTTATTATTAAGAGTTATACCTTTCTCTATAAGTAATTTCTTGATAGTAAAGCCCTTGTCCGTCATTACGTCATCGCCCAGTTCAAGTTTTTCAATGATTTCAACAAGTTGTGTAATTTAAAAATCTGACCAACATCCAGTGTACACAGTTGAGGTAAATGTTACCGCCGTATGGGGTGCATAAGCATCAGAAAGTCTTAGAGTTGTGAAAAGGTCTTTTTTATTTTAGTACAATAAAAAAAATGACCCATGTTCTTGTATACAATACCTTGAAGCAATCAGGCATCAAACTCTGAACTGTAGTTTCGGCAGTCATATTGGACTGGATCCCAGAACAAAGTACAATAAATTTGCCCGAGTCAGAATTTGTCTGCTTACTTTGTCTAGTACGTAATTCAAGCGTATTCTTAAATCTATTCTACCCGTAAGCGGCACTGAAACATAAGTCGTCTGCTAACAACATGCATCTTTTTCGGCCTGCAAGACTCACAGTTTCACTGCTCTTATAATAAGCACGTTGCATATAGTGTGCAGTAGGTCGAATGCAGTAGAAACACGCCAGGAATAATGTATGTGTAGAAAAATCTTCGTAAAAATTATTAATGGAATCATCATAAGAGAATCGATCTATGCCAAAGCGTTAAAGTTCTACCTATATTCTTATGATGACACATTCATCCTTTTGAAGTTTTAATTTGGCCTCAAGTTCCTTAATTTCTTTGTAATATATTTCCTGTCGATCAGGGGGGCCTGGTTTCACTACAATTCTCAAAATTTCTTCTCGTCGTGAGATACATTAGACAATATTTTTGTCAGAGGTAGAGTTAGTGGCAAGGATGCAAAATCACTTTTAAGTTTTGAAATTTAACACATGGAAAGTTATTTTTTCTTGAAACAAGAGTTGAAAAATTCCTCATATTTTAGGAAACCCTTAAATTTCCTTAAAGATAAAGCATGACTCCTTGAATAATAAGTTAAGATTTTATGAATGTATTTTAAAATCTAGCATGCATGCTGAATACTCTGTGGAAAAATCATTGTTACCAACCAAGCAGAAGACACACCGTATGATACTCGCGTATAAATCGGATCCAAATGCAAACAACATAGATCCTGATCTGCCGGTGCATTATGCGACGGCAGATCTGGGTCTATGCAGTTTGCAGTTGGTATCGACTTATACGTGAATATACACGGTATATTTAAAAAATCTCAAAGTCAGCAAGACCTTTAGAGATGTTTAGTGAAACTGGCACCAGATTCTTCTCATGAGGTTCGACTCCACAGTTTCGTATTATGCACAGGGTTGAAATTCTATATAAAAATAAATAGTAAGAATTAGAGATATCGAGAGGGAAAAAGAAAAAGAATGCAATAGTCCTGTGAACAGAAATAGTTAAATATTTGAAGTAAATAAATGAATTATGGAGTATATACAGAGAATAATAACGGTCAAGATTTTGCAAAGCAGAACCTTTTAGATATTTTGAAAGAAAGAACTAAAACAAAACAAAAATTGATAGATAAAAACTTCTCCTGGAACACAAATCACGAATTAGCCTTCAATTGTTTACTCATTTTATTCTACAAAATGGATTTTTGAAATTGTATTTGATGAGTTACGTAGTCTCACAGTCTCTGGGGTAAAATTTAAAATATTAAATGTCAGAAACTTTGAAAAAAAAGACGAAGAGAAAAAATATATATTTCTGTTGAAGAAACAAAATTGTTTTTAAAAAAGATGTAAATGCTTAGAAACAAGTTTTTAAACAAAAATTATTTACAAATTCTGATTCTTCTAACGGTTTTTTCTTTTTGAACACAGATTTTGCAAAAATCGATGATAACTCGTACACTAACATGAAGTAAAAGATATATAAGAACAAATCATTTTTAAATAAAGATTTTAAAAATTTTAAATTTGCATTTTTTTAAAATTTCGACCTGTTTTGTACTCCTCTCACTTCTTTTGTTCTTCTCATTTTCTTTTCAAAAAATATAACGAACATCAAAAGCAAAAATTAACGTTCTGAGATATTTATTTTAAAGTGGTATAGAAAGTCCCTATATAATAATACTGACTGGTCCATAAACTGAGATTCCATAATCGACAATTACCGCCTAAGCAAAAAGTTACAGCGCTACGAGTTTCAAGAATTGCAAATCATCTGCTCTGTAGAATCGATGAGCGTTTCTCGTTGAGAAGTGCGTAGCATCTGCAAAACAAAAATTTGCTTTTAGCCGCATCCTTTATATTTTATATTGTACCGAACACACTTTTGGTGTTTTCCCAGCGGGACACCTCACTGTAGTAATTTTTTTGTTTATTTGCTTGCTTTAAAACACTAACAAGGTCATTCACCTTCAAAAACTTTAACATTTTCTGACTCGATGCCACTTGTTCTTTCTGTCTTTAAAGTGTTCTGAAATAAATATTGACTGTTATGTAATCTGCATGAAAAGAATGACCAATATCACTGTAATTTGTTTTACATATATGGAATATTTTGCAGCATTGTTATACAAAATCAAATCAGTCTTTTTGTTTTTCGATGAGGAAAATAAGTTCTTCAAATTAACACCAGTGGAAGGTTCACTTTTCAACACGAATTCTACGGTAACTATTATTGACTTGAAATGCCAGTGTGTTTTTTGTATTTGTTCTTTTTTCTTTACAACATATTCAAATTCAGTGTTTAGAAATTTTAGATGAACTGCCAGATAAATAATACATAAGTAAGAGGAAAATTCTTATTTATAAATAATTACAATATACCTTAAAAAGAGGGCCTTCATCTCTTTGTATTTTGATGGTTCTTTTTTGTAGTTCAGGATCTTTTGGAATGTGATGAAAGTGCATGGATTGGTCATATCTTTCATCAGAATTATCATCTGGCACACAGCAATGCCGGGCAGTTTTTCCTTTATTGCGTGTAGTGTCAGCCAGTGTGCTGTAGAAACCAATTGCCACGGATCTTGCTAGCTTTAGCCTCGTTCTGAGTAAAGAATTTATGGTATGCATATAATTCGAAAGGAGGCTATTCTTCTAATATGCTTCTTCTTTGCTTCTCCTTCACGCTATTTATCAATGCGAGGTTTCTCCTGTAGACTATTCAGGCATGTTACAGCTGAACCTCACGTGATTCTAAAGACATTGGTCGTGCCACTCGTTCAAGAACATGAGGGAATAGGGTCATGTCTTCGCTACCTGAGTGCACTTACAGGTCAATATCAGCACACATTTTTGAGATTTTATTCAGTAAATATTATATTTGTTGTTCTGTGTGTGTGTGTGTGTGTTTTGTCATGTGATAACTATAGTTTTTCATCTGTGCTCCATTGGAAATGAAATTTATGAAACTCTTCAAACAATATCGATATTTTTGCAAATCTTCACAGAGTGTATTCTTCTGTTTATGCTCTTTATGTCTATGTATATCTTCCTTCTAAGAAAGAATTCGAATAACATAGAGTGTTTCTTCTCACTGATACCATATATATGTAGCAACTGAGGAGATGTTTTATGAGACATGGTATCAAATGCTCTCCGATAATTCAGATACTGTATCAACATCATAATCTTCGTATAAGGCATCTGTTTACTCCAGCAATTAAATTAATCAATCAGCTTCTCCCGTCCGAGGAACATGGGATTCAGCTTCTCTAAATGTCAAGAAGTCCAAGGTTACGGAAATCGATTCTCATGCACTACTTTCTGCGCGGCGTAAATGTGATCTTTATCATTACACAATTACCTGGTGTAGACTTGTCGAAAAATCTTACTTGGTACAACAACATAGAATAGATTTATAGAAAAAGTAAGTACATCAAAACACGGGTTTCCTTAGCTTGCAATATTAATTTGATGTGAAACATATTCAGATAATAATGTTTTTATTACACACCAGTGGCGTAGCAAGAAAAATCTGCCCCCCCCCCCCAAAAAAAAAAAAAAAAAACAAAAACAAAAACACAAATTTAAAAAAAATTAATTATGGGGCCCCCTTCTAATTGAAAAAAATTGTTGTTTAATGAGAATTCTGGGACCCCACTGGGACTGGTATACGCAAGGGTGGGGGTTGCTTACGAGGCTGCTACGCATGTTCCTTCCACAATTTCAGCCCCAATCTTTCAATAATAATAGATCTGAATCTATGTTATATTTCCTAATGTCTTGATATGCTGAGGGCTCATCTACGCCAGTACTGAATTAATTTGTATGAGTCTTCAGACGTTAAGAGCATGTCAACATTCTAGCTGTAGTTATGCCATTCTTTACATTGAAGACTCTGGATTGTATATTAGTCCACACTGAACTTGTTTGACCAATCTTGATTTTTTCCAGATTACAATAACATATATGTATTTTGTTTGGCTTAATTTATCAAGAAATTAGTCCAAAAGTTTCTATAGCTTTGTTACGTAGGTTGAGAAATTGGAATTGACAGTTTTCAGTAACCGTTCATGAATTTTTTGTCCAAGATTTGCATTGTCCTGAAATTGGAATAAGTAATATTTCTTACATATTTTCTAGTGCATTGACGTAGATATATTAACAATACATAGCGTTCGATGAAATGTGTGCGTAGTGTCACGTAGCAGCCGATAAACGGTACACTTGGCTAACTCAGAGATGGGAAATATCGTTGTATTTACGAACATGCATTCTCCTTCTCCTTTACAAACACACTGAATTAAAAATAAAATCGCCGTTAATATATCTACTCAGTTTTCAATGTAAACAACGTCCACCATGTTGTGTCTGTTAAGTGCGGACTACTCTCTCAACTTTGAACGGTTAATATTGTGTATGATGTTAGTCATGTGACCCGTAGATGAATTTTCTTCTCTTATTTGATTGAATAAAAGCCTGAAAAAAAGGTATTTTTTACGACGTAATAGACTGCATTATGTGCAATAAAGATATATGTATCTTTTTGTGAATATGACATGCACTTTTCATACATTAAAAAAACTTTTCTTTTTTTTCAGTACAGAGTCAGCGGCCATTGTGTATACAAAAGATACATATAGCGGCCTTTGAACGTCACCCCGTGGCTAGCTGCGCCCTGTAACGGTAAGATGTCAACAGGGCTCTCAAATTTAGATTTCCCTTTTTAGCTTATGAAATGGCTGTCTGTAGCCATATCAAATGATACAGATAATAGAAGAACCAATTTTTCTACAATATTAGATGAAAATTACTTTATTAAATATTTTAGGAATATTTCGGTAAGAAAATTTGATGTGAGAATTCTGGAGTCTTTGGGGGGGTAATAATGATTACGTTTTAGGCAATATAGTAACCTCCAGAATGAATTTAGACCCAATTTATTTCGGAATTCAAGCAACTCGTTCTCGCCTTTTAATGTTTTAAACCCATTCTTTTTCTGATTTTCATGCTCGATTTTAAAAAGAAATTAGCATACTTTTTCACTAAATCGAGAATTAAATTATCATTGTTTTGAAAACGGAGTTTGTTCTTTGTAACAAAAATTTTTTCAGAATTTTAAATACCGTATATACTTGCGTATAAACAGATACCAACTGCAAACTGCATAGACCCAGATCTGCCGTCGCATAATGCGCCGGCAGATCTGGGTCTATGCAGTTTGTAAGGACTAATCAGTAGAACAAACAACATAGACCCTGATCTGCCTGCGCATTATGCGCCGGCAGATCAGGGTCTATGTTGTTTGCATTTGGATGCGAATTATACGCGAGTATATAAGTTAGCTCACTAAGCTGCTGAAGAGCAGTTCCGAATGTCTGCACTGCTGACTAGCAGCTTTCATTGTATTTTATTCAGGCAAGCAAATAATTTCATATTATCGTATATTCAAGAAATACATTTATTGCCAATAACGACAAGTAACAATCAAAGTCAATTTTGAATTTTTATTTGGGTAACTTTTATAGGTTGTGAATGAACTGGAATCCTTAGTTTTTAAGAGTCATCCTTGGTCTTGCAGCGTTCAATTTTTCAAATATTTTCCAATACCGTCACTTAAATAGTTCGAGACAAATTAATTTTTTCTAGACTGCATTGCAAATATTTAATTATATTTTCGAGTTTTACTGCATAGTAAACACACAATTCTAAAATAAGAATGAGTTAGGCGAAAATTCTACATAGCATTTATTAAGTGCACGTTAGTCGAAATTCTTTTTTTAACAGCATGTATCATTCTTGGATCGGTTCCTTGCTGCATAGCATTAATTATTGTATGATAGGAGCAATGCTGAATAGCATATATCATTTTTGGATAGAATGGATTACTGATAGCATAAATCACTTTATAATACAACCATTTGCTGCATATCATCAATTATTTTATGATAGACGAAATGCTGAATAGCATTGATCAATTAAGAATTGGCTAGGTTGCTACATTGTATCAATTCTAAATTACAATAGGTTAAGTCGCTGCATAGCGACTCTCCTGTTAAGCAAGTAACTTTTTACTTCAAGAGAATTCACTGCCATGTGAAAAGTTTCTTACAAAGATGAAAGGTTGTATCAACATAAGCGTCGTAATATCGACGTTGTATGAAGAACTCTTAACGTCAAATTTCCGTACAGGTTTTACGTCAGTGCTTTTAATTAATTTATAGTAATAAGTTGCCAGGCGAATTCTCTCCCTTCTATTGTATAGAAAACTTTTTTAGGCCTGTAATTTGTAAAATATGAAGCTTCAATGTTAATCCGAAATTCCGTTACGAGAAAGGCCTGCAAAATTGTCACTTTCATGACCTACGAAAATTGTGTAGATCTTTTTATCACCATTTTATGAAGCGTAATTATGAAATATTTGTTACTATTTTTGTAGCTAGAAGCTAAAATTCCATTTTTCTTATTTGTACAAAACTTTCATCAGAACTGCTCTGAAAATAAAGTTGCGATGTCTGACAAAAGTTTATGTAAGGAAATTTTGTAATTGATCTGGTTAAATGAATGTGAAATACCTGTTGTTAAGCGTAGAGGTTCTCACCATTTGAAATATATTATTTGATGCTAAATTCATAAATTTGATATACTGAAAAGTCTAACGTTGAATACTTTCATTCGGAATGCTCCACATTGCTGCTTAGCTTAGAACGTTTTTAATAGATCTAACAAGAGCAACAAATAACTGCATAGTTACATGTAGCTTGAAATTATGACTTCACTCAGAGTGAACCAATTTCGTGAATAACTGCCGTCTTTTCTAAATTACTTAGTCAGTGAAGTCACATATACTAAATTAATGGAAATTATGAATTTAGGATCGATACTTTTGAGTAACCGCTGTACTTCGACAATAGAGAATGGATCAGAATGAGTTTAATTTCTACTAACAATGCTGTATGTAATGGATTTCAGAGTAGTAGATAAAACCTTTATACCTAATTCATTTTCTTACACTATGATGTACTAGAAGAAGATTTATGGTATGTTGCTATGGCAACGCATTTCATTGATTTAAATTAGTTCTAAATCTTAGATATATTGATTCCGATCACAGTGTTAAATGATACATTATAATTTATTTTGGAGAACATAATTTGATTCATATAGATATTATGTGAATTCACAAAATAATTAGCAGCATTTTCATTAATTTTTGACAGACTAGTGAAATACTACTTTGAATCCTTCAATTGACTTGGTCGTATAGACTGCTAGAAAATAACTTTGCATTTTTCGGTGATATTATAACGTGTGCAAGATTTGAACAAACGCTGATAATTTCATTATAAATAGTTTTTTATGATTGATCGTTCTCTTTGATTCACAGTAAAATGTTAAAGTTTATTTCAAATGGTTTGCATTGTCTTAAAACAACGTAATTTTCCAGAATGTTGAATTGATGGTAATGCAGTGTTTGAATTGATGGTAATTCAGTGTTTGAATTGATGGTAATTCAGTGTTTGAATTGATGGTAATGCAGTGTTTGAATTGATGGTAATTCAGTGTTTGAATTGATGGTAGTTCAGTGTTTGAATTGATTGTAATTCAGTGTTTGAAATACAGCATAGACGTGCTATATTTGTCAATGTAAAGTTTAACGTTTAAATTTAATGTATGTATGGATGTAAATTCAATTTACGTACATATAATTCAGATATGTGAAGATGTGAACTGTAACGTGATAAAGTCAGTCATATGTAAATATTATGCTAATTTACTCAAAGAACTGTTTTGTGAAAGGTTTTGAATTATTTTTAGCATTTAAAAAATGTTGGTGTTGAGTAAGCATTTCTCACTTCCTAATTGCAACACCGATAACGAGAAGCTTCCAGTCAAACAGTGTAGGGTGTTTTACCAAGAAATAGCACATCATCATCAGTCCTTCCTTATAAACTACAGATAATGAACTACTTCTTGCTAACAGTCCTTCCTTATAAACTACAGATGATGTGCTACTTCTTGCTAACAGTGCTTCTAAACTACAGATAATGTTCTACTTCTTGCTAACAGTGCTTCTAAACTACAGATAATGAACTACTTCTTGCTAACAGTGCTTCTAAACTACAGATAATGAACTACTTCTTGCTAACAGTGCTTCTAAACTACAGATAATGTTCTACTTCTTGCTAACAGTGCTTCTAAACTACAGATAATGTTCTACTTCTTGCTAACAGTGCTTCTAAACTACAGATAATGAACTACTTCTTGCTAACAGTGCTTCTAAACTACAGATAATGTTCTACTTCTTGCTAACAGTGCTTCTAAACTACAGATAATGTTCTACTTCTTGCTAACAGTGCTTCTAAACTACAGATAATGAACTACTTCTTGCTAACAGTGCTTCTAAACTACAGATAATGAACTACTTCTTGCTAACAGTGCTTCTAAACTACAGATAATGAACTACTTCTTGCTAACAGTGCTTCTAAACTACAGATAATGTTCTACTTCTTGCTAACAGTGCTTCTAAACTACAGATAATGAACTACTTCTTGCTAACAGTGCTTCTAAACTACAGATAATTAACTACTTCTTGCTAACAGTGCTTCTAAACTACAGATGATGTTCTACTTCTTGCTAACAGTGCTTCTAAACTACAGATGATGTTCTACTTCTTGCTAACAGTGCTTCTAAACTACAGATGATGTTCTACTTCTTGCTAACAGTGCTTCTAAACTACAGATGATGTTCTACTTCTTGTTAACAATGCTTCTAAACTACAGATGATGTGCTACTTCTTGCTAACAGTGCTTCTAAACTACAGATGATGTGCTACTTCTTGCTAACAGTGCTTCTAAACTACAGATGATGTTCTACTTCTTGCTAACAGTGCTTCTAAACTACAGATGATGTTCTACTTCTTGCTAACAGTGCTTCTAAACTACAGATAATAAACTACTTACTGCTAACAGTCCTTTCTTCTAAACTACAGATGAGGTGCTATTTCTTGCTAACAGCCCTTCCTTATAAACTACAGATGAGGTGCTATTTCTTGCTAACAGTCCTTTCTTCTAAACTACAGATGATGTGCTACTTCTTGCTAACAGCCCTTCCTTCTAAACTACAGATGAGGTGCTATTTCTTGCTAACAGTCCTTCCTTCTAAACTACAGATGAGGTGCTATTTCTTGCTAACAGTCCTTCCTTATAAACTACAGATGAGGTGCTATTTCTTGCTAACAGTCCTTTCTTCTAAACTACAGATGATGTGCTACTTCTTGCTAACAGTCCTTCCTTATAAACTACAGATGAGGTGCTACTTCTTGATAACAGTCCTTCCTTATAAACTACAGATGAGGTGCTATTTCTTGCTAACAGTCCTTCCTTCTAAACTACAGATGAGGTGCTACTTCTTGCTAACAGTCCTTCCTTATAAACTACAGATGATGTGCTACTTCTTGCTAACAGTCCTTCCTTATAAACTACAGATGAGGTGCTACTTCTTGATAACAGTCCTTCCTTATAAACTACAGATGAGGTGCTATTTCTTGCTAACAGTCCTTCCTTATAAACTACAGATGAGGTGCTATTTCTTGCTAACAGTCCTTTCTTCTAAACTACAGATGATGTGCTACTTCTTGCTAACAGTCCTTCCTTATAAACTACAGATGAAGTGCTACTTCTTGATAACAGCCCTTCCTTCTAAACTACAGATGAGGTGCTATTTCTTGCTAACAGTCAAATCTTCTAAACTAAAGATGATGTGCTACTTCTTGCTAACAGCCCTTCCTTCTAAACTACAGATGAGGTGCTATTTCTTGCTAACAGTCCTTCCTTCTAAACTACAGATGAGGTGCTATTTCTTGCTAACACTCCTTCCTTATAAACTACAAAGGATGTGCTATTTCTTGCTAACAGTCCTTATAAACTATAAATAGTGTGCTATTTCTTGCTGACAGTTCTTCCTTTAAAAGGAAGGGCTGTTAGCAAGAAGCAGCACATCATCTGTAGTTTATAAGCAAGAAGTAGCACGTCGTCTGTAGTTTAGAAGGAAGGACTGTTAGCAATGAGTAGCAGACCAGCTAATTCCCTGTCCAGCTTGGCTATTTAGCCTCCATGGCCGGCTGGTCTCTTTGTGGTAATTTCAATTTGCTCTACAGTTAAATTGCTTGTCCAGTACTGTGCATTATCAAAAAACTATAATAGCTTAAATATTGTAAATATTTGCAAATCGTACATAATGACTGTTGCAAAATATATTAAAGAGTAATGCAGTTTGTAACTGTGAATTTTCAAAAATAGTACCTTGTCGAATGCAACAGTAGAATGACTGTTCAAAAAAACAAACTTGCCTGTTTAGTTCGTGCAATTGTTTCAATTAAGATTCAAGCATAATTCATATCAGTTCTGTTTTGTTTAATGCTCCAAAATGAACGGCTAATTATCAATAGACCTTTTCATCTGCAATTTTCGCATGGACTGTCATTTTTCATCTCGCTGTGATTACACGAACACTAATCTGCAGAAAGTCACATGTTAGTTTTACCTTTCACCAAACTCCCCACTTCACAAAATTCAGGCAATACACAGCCATTTAAACTGAGTCCATGTGTCACTGTTGATTAATACTATTGACCCATCGAAAACTCAGCATACAAGCACCAACCTAGCCAATTAAATTGATTCCTCTTTAAGAACCAGTTGACTCTGACAAGCTAGGCATGGTTACACATCGTAATGTTCATGAAATACGGAGTAGTATTACTATTTCATCTCGTTGAATATAAACTAAAGGTCAGGCGTTAATTCGATTAGAGCAGTGGTTCTCAAACTTTTTTGTTCGCGGACCACTTGACTATTAAAGACAATGTTTCATATAGAATATGAATGGAGCTCGCGGACCGGACAACAGTTTGAGAATCTCTTGATTAGAGGAAAACAAATATAGTCTTTGTCAGGACCATGTATTATTCAAATTGCGTGAAAATTCGGCCAGCCATGCTAAAAAATGTTTTTTTGTTTGTTTTTTTGTAGCACAACAAGTATGAGCAAAGAGTCCGATGTGGAGTTTTCTTCATTCCATTCCCGTAGAAGACTGATCTTATGAATCTGATTACATTTTATGGCTATTCCCAACCAAATATCGGTAATACTTCTAACATTTTATGGCTATTCCCAACTAAATATCAGTAATAACATTTTGTGGCTATTCCCAACTAAATATCAGTAATACTTCTAACATTCTGTGGCAATTCCCAACTAAATATAAGAATATCATTTTATGACTATTCCCAACTAAATATCAGTAATACTTCGGGAAATAAACACATTTCTTGGTATAATGTTCATTCAGATATTTGCGATTTTTGTCCTTGACGAATTATAATTTGTCTGATCTCTCAACCAATTTTCAAATATTTGTAACAATTTCTTTTTTAACTTGCATAAATCTGAGGTTTAATTCCCAGTCTTTCAACTGTGTATTCAATGGCATCTCCTCAGGCAACATATAATAATACTTCATATCGTGAAGTAGTAACAAATTTACCATCCATGATAATACTGATTATTTCGTTATGTGTTCACGTTCTATTTATCCATGAATAGATGGATGAATAAATGAATGTATGGACAGATTTAGCAAAAACAGCGATTTCATAAAGGAAGTTATCCAGCCTCACACCTGTCAGTGCACATGGCAGGTGATATGTTGGCAGAGAGGTTAACATGTGAATACTTTTGGATTAAATATGTACTCTGCTGACTCGATGTGTCAAAGTTCTCGGTGACTTTTTTTTTTTCAGTGCCAATTTGAATGTTTGACGGAGGGAAAGGTGAACATAGAAAAGCAGAGGAAATATTCTAATAGTGTCAAATGTCATAAAGGAAATCAACGTTTTAATGCATTCTATTTGTAAACTACTTTCAGCTTTTTTTAATTTACCCACTCCTGCAATTACACATTCTGTGTTATATGACGATTTAAATATAAACATACTAATACCAACTACCCAAAAAAGGACATCCTCCTCCTGTCCCATAGTCCGTATGTAATACTGCGGTCATAACTGCCTAGATACCAAAATGCTTGCCAGAGCTGCAACGGTAAAGTACCTATACAGTGCATAAGAATTTTTCGATTTTCCTAAGTTCCAAGTTTATTACAGTTTGAAGAATTGTTACCGTCATCGAAAATATTGCTTTTCCAGAATTCTTCATACGACTTTTTAAGTTTGTGATCAGTAGCAAATATTAGTCAACATCGTACTTTGTGTTTTCCATATATTACTAAACCCAATTTTACATAAAAACCTATTAAAGTTATATCCAAATCTTTTAAATATAAATATATTATTTTGCATTCTTTCCTAACTAAGCTATCTTGTTTAGATTGTATAGCATGATGCCAAAATTTAACACTCGATTTTAGTGCACATGTGGCCATATATGCACACCAAACTGAGCTCTCACAGCATTATTAAAGCAGTTGTATGAACCCCCAAAAGAGAGCTGATAAACTTTTGATTTAATTTTTCCAGGAAGGAAATTGTCATAAAGTCAGTTCATGTCTGTGGTTATTAAGCAAGATAAGGCCATATCTATCAACTAAATCTAGGTTAATATATTACAAAAGCTATATACAACCATACTTGGACTACTGTGATGTTGTTTACGGAAACACTTCTGACAAGAATATTTGCAGCTTATTCCGCTTGCAAAAAAGAGCTTGCCGACTCATCCTAGATAATGCTGAAAACATCCCAAATGCAATGGATGATATTAAAATGTTAACAGTAAGTAAACGAATATTTCTGAGAAAGGCTTAACTTATGCACAAAGTTTCAAACAATATGGCCCTTTTATATCTCAAGAAACTATTTCATGCTAGAAAACAATGTAACACTCCCAAGATCAGTTTCAGCTAATCATCTTTCCATTCCCAAACCAAATAAAGAACTATTTAAGAAAAGTTTTCAATATTCGGGGCCACTAATTTGGAACAGAATCCCAAACGAAATTAGAGAACGAACAATTATAAACGCATTTAATTATAATCTAATTCAATGGATGAAAAGTGGAACCTGTTTGACAAATAAATTACAACTTAAAGTATAAATTCTTAAACCTTCCACTTTGTTGTCTCACTATTTTAGTACTGTATATACACAATGTACCTATTATCAATGGGGTTTTTCTTTTTCTTATTGTGTGTGCAACTATGTACTGTGTACGTAAATATGCATATAATAGAGGGTCAAAAGGAGGATTAGTTCCATGCAACTAATTGTGTCACCCCAGGGCCGGTTTAACCGCTAGGCAAACTAGGCGGTCTTCTAGGGCGGCAAAATTTGGAAGGGGGAAGGGGCGCGGCAAAAAACTGAATGAGTGAAAAAAGAAAGATAAATAGTGTAAAATAGACGATAATAAGTGTCTACAAATATAAAGAGAAAAACAGAAGGAAAGAATAAATGTACAGTATTCATTTTCGAAAGCTAAGGGGGGGGGGAGCAAGGTTGAAGGTTCGCCTAGGGCGCCAAATACCCTTGAGCCGGCCCTGTGACACTCTCTTTAAATAAGTCGTTATTATTATTATTATTATTATTATTATTATTATTATTATACCTGTTTTCTAATTGTTTTCATTCTTTGATTTTGAAATCAAAGGGCCAGATTTCCCTAGAGTACAATACGATGGGTTTTACACAATATTCATGCATCTTTAGGTGAAGTTGTACAATCATATTTATAAGCTTTTATTATTCAAAAAAAAAAAAGCTTCTAATGCTTTCTTACATAGGTATTTTACACCATTTGTATAAACACCTGAAGACTTAAAGATTAAACCCAAATGTCCGCATTCGCCAATCCATCACCTGTCGTATTTACATATGAGACTTTGAGCCTTTTTTGCAGCTTTCTAGACTCATTAAAAATAATAACTTTGATTTTATTAACATTTACATTTAAATTCCATGTATCACGAAGGCATAAAACTTCTTCAAGAGTGCATGTAGGCCTGATGCACTATTATAAAGATGAACTACATCATCAGCATACAATAAACGTGATAAATTAAAACCATTGATTTCAATTAGCTCACAGAACCGATCAAAGTCACTAACTAAATCTATTACATATATTGAAAACATGGTGGGACTTTTTAAAAAAAACCTTGTTTACCTAAGGTCTTTGTTTCAAAGCTGTTAATTATTTCCTTATTTGTTTTAAAAGAACATAACACCTTTTCATTCATCCTTTGAAGAATGTTACCGAATTGTCCATTTATATTACACTGACAAAGTTTATGTAGTAACGCTGATCTATTAACAGTATCAAAATATTATTTTAAATCCACAAAACATGAAACAGGGTATGGAGGATATGAACGCTATATCTATTAATATTTTCAAGGTTAAACGGAAAATCAGGACTGAGATACAATATGCACTCAGATGAGAGAGTTCATTTTATTTATTACATCTTTAAAATCTGAGCATAGTACGTCCACCAATTACGGAGAAATTGCCTTTAATCTTTTTCTATATATGATGTTTTGATGATATGATGTGATGTTTTCTTTTTATTTCTGACACAAGGGTATCCGCCATTTTGACGTAGGTGGCGCTGTGTCTGTGACGTTTAACCGGCACTTTTCATTATTTCCACGTTGGCGCCGTCAGTCATATTGAAAGCGGCCATACTGTTATATGTGTATGTTTCTGAGAGAGAGAGAGAGAGAGAGAGAGAGAGAGAGAGAGAGAGAGAGAGAGAGAGAGAGAGAGAGAGAGAGAGAACAATGAGTTTTACAAGTGCAAGTAAATGAGCCCTCTGTAGTTTTATATGCAAATTATCCTCTACGTGGTATTTTATAAAACACAAAGAATGAACAGCTTATGTACACAAGTTTTATGTCTCCTAATCTATAAAGTTTAAGAACATTAAAAATATAAAGCTTATGAACGTCGATGGAGGGCGTTTGTTTAGCCACAAACAAATGTGTGCAACTCAGGTCTTAGGTAAATGTGCGAATGTTAGAGTCAATACAGCGCGGTGCTGTGAAGATTAAATTTCGTCTTATATCGGCATTATCTGATTAACAAAGCTTTGATAATTGGTTAAATGGCAATACATTGATAACAAGTTTGAAGGCCGAATGTTTCCTTTCTAGGTGGGCCTGATTGATATATACTTCAATCGTGAATTTTAATGTTTTAGACATTTCACGTGCACTGCGAAGACTTGACGCACATTCATTCACTTGATCAGGAGATACGGCTATTTAATTACTACCAAAATGCAACCACTAAGGTAACACCTGAGCGACTTTTCGTAAACAGCCCAATCTGCACGTGTAAGCTTGTGACGTCAGTGGGGAAACTGTGCGCAATATGCATAATAGCCAATGATAGTACCAATAAAATTTGCATTTTGTTTTGCAACATTGTTTACATAATGTGTATATTTCCACTAGGTATGGTTGGCTATCTCTGACGCGTAATTTCATTTTCATGAAAAAATGTCGCTTATGTTTTTGTTTAGCACTGACTTGGGTGTCAAAATCTTGCCATAATCGCCCCAAAAAGGACATATTCTTTTTCTTAATAATTTTCTTCACAAAAAGGAGTGCAATAGTAATAGCCATGTACCAAAAAAAAACAAAAAACAAGAACCAATCGTCTTCATGTCGATTATATATTTATACAAGAAAGAAAATCACTTTAAAAGGGTCATGTATATTCAATACACGTGTATTTAGGTGTCATTTATATTACACGTAGCTCTCTGACATGGAACATAGTATTTAACGGCCCCGATTGTAGCACATCAATTAAGGAGCAGCGGAAGTTTAATAATTGGTTAATTGATAATTGATAATTTCAGATCCTTCTTTGGAAAGGTGTCTTTTATATTATACGAAGCCATCTGACTTTAAGCATCTTATTAAACGTCTCCAATTGTAGCCCAGCAACTGACAGCGGAAGTTTGATAATTGATTGATAATTGTCCTTAAAAAATCAATTCAATTTAATATACTTGCAGCTAAGAACATCCAACAATGGGACTTTACAATTGATGCGTCTGCTTCAGAGAGAGGGGGCCAAGGGTGGCCGAGTGGTCTAAGGCGTTCGTCTTTACAGATCACTGACATCTCACCTCTGTCCGCGTGGGTTCGAGTCTCGGGCTCGGCCAAAGTGGGTACGCGAGAAAGCTTGCCAGTTGCTTCCCGTGGGTCGGTGGTTCTTCCCGGGGGTTTTCCGGGTTCTTCCTCCACCAAATATTCTGGCCTATCATGTGCTGAAAAATGGCGTTAAACCCATAACAACAACAACAACAACAACAATGCTTCAGAGAGACATGCCTGTGAACCATGTTTTACCTAGGCATACTTATGAAGAGAACAACGTTTTACTAAGAGAATTTTATCACACAATTTTACAATAGCAGCTGCACATGAAACTTTCTCATCCAATATCCGCTATTAATGGTGTGTGTGTGTGTGTGTGTGTATATATATATATTTTTTTTGGGGGGGGGGGACTACATGTATTGTGAAAATATTAATAGGGATTTACATGTCTTCAGCAGTCGTAAGCATAGTCTTACATTGTCTCTCTCTCTCTCTCTCTCTCGGAAAAGAATTAGATGATTTGATACATTGCATTTAAATCTGACGTTTAGCTGATAACGAAATCGTAGTTCTGATATTCTGTTTTTCGTGATGTTTTGACTGCGAGGACATAAACTAGTATACTCGTACTGCTACATCCACTAACGATACACCTCCTGCCCGTGCTGAATAATACACGCAGTCAGAAAACAATTCAGAGAAACTTTACAATCGACAACTGGAGAATAATGGTGATTCGCAATGCGGGATTCCCCTTGTGAATACGCAGGGACTCGAGTGATGGAAACTGCCGAAGTTGTACATACCCAAGGGGGAATATATTGACATCTACATTTAAACTGAAATATCTCGCTAACCGTTGATCGCATCGAGTCGATTTTGCAGATATTGAATAAATCATCATACTGAATAATTAAGAGGTAAGTGATATGGGGATCTCAAGTCTGCCTTTAATATATGATCACTGGTTCGGCAACTATTGCGGAAACCAATTTGTTCAGAGCGGATTAGGTTGTTTTTCTCTATGTATGTATCCAAACTATCAAATACAATTCCGCAGAAAAGTTGACTAATACAGCTAGATATGGAAACACCCCAATAATTTGATGAGTTTGCACTTCCACCACCCTTGGATATTGTCTTGATAATATGATTTCTCCATATCTTTGGGCAACTCCCTTTGGTAAGATAAAGATAATGTGTCAACATGTTCGTTAACATATAACCGCACATATAGTTTCAAGATCTGAGTCGATACTTCATCAGTAGCTGACGCAAAATTATTAGGATAATCAACGTTCATTAAATCCTTGAAGTATAAAATCCATTTGTTATTAGGAATATCCGAAGATGGATCCGATTTACATTTTTCCATGACGTCATTAACAGTGTTCCAAAAGTACTTAGGAATTTTGTTTTCATTATGTATAAAGTTACTATATAACCTATTTTTAAATTATATTTGTTTTCTAAAAGCAATTTTTCTATAACTTTTAGATTCTGAGTATAACTTTGTGCGTAACTGTACGTTAAACTAATCATTAGACGACTGCTGACTAAAATATTGATTAATAATACCCCAGATGCTGCTCCCTAAAGTCAAGTGTTACCATCCCTAGCTGTCACGTGCAATCTCCCATTGAGCTGTTTACGTAGGAAAATTTGAACTTTCAGGTTTCAGAAACCTTACAATGTAAATGTATATTCACAAGGCATGAGTGGTTAGCAGCCATCTGGGTAAAATTCCTGGAAATAACTTATTTGTGTGCTTTTGTATTGTATATAAAGGCCCATTTGACTTAAATAAGGTGTGAGTCCTGTAATATATAAGTACAGTGTATTTATATGTAAACTAAATAGATGTTGCACTATGTGGAAACTTAATGGGAATTTCAACGTACAAAGTAGATGAAATACAAAAAGTTGGAAATCATCAGAATTGTGGGTAAGCAAACCCTTGTGTTACATGAATTTGTGATATCTAAGTTAAAGCAATAAAGTAAATTCTTACACAATGTGATGTCATTTATTTGTTTTTTGCCAGCTTTGATGTTACTTTTATTGACTTCATATCCCATTCTGATATTCATACCTTTTTTAAGCTTTGTTAGATTTAGTTGGATTTTTAAATGATACAAGTAGTGCTCCAATGACTATTTAGCACTCTTAGTTTTTGTGCTTTATTTTTTAACCAAAACGGTAATCGCAAAAATATTCCATCAACTTAGAACAATTCAAAATGAAGACACATGTCTGTTGATGAATATTCATGTAATTACTGGACTTTTGAGGAGACCATTAATGCATACCACTTAAAGATGACTGAAGGATACTTAAGATACAGGTTTAATTGGTGTCTGTAAATAAACTTATTACTTCTCAAATTGTATCTTTTTTAAAGTATCCACTAAAGCATGCTATGAATCTTGAAGTTTGCAACTTTTCTCTCTTTGCTGTTGATTCTCCTTGCGTTGTTTGAGAATTAATCACTGAGTTCCGTGAGACCAGAGATTACACATGGCATTCACATACTTCTGTGAAAAATGGAAAATGGCTACTTAGAAATCAACCAGCGACCAGGAAAAACTCCTGAATGATAAGCAACATATTAAGATGGATCCGGATGTCTCGTGAGTGTTTACAAGCTGTTACTTTTATGTATGCTTTTTTTTCAACTGTTTCAACAGACTAGAATGCATCGAAAGCTTACTTTATAGTGAAGAGTACAAGAGAATGGTGGAAATGAATAATTCTGCAGTCATGCGTGGTGTAATAAACAATTTCCCCTTTGGTCCAGTGAAGTTTTCTTCAGATAGTTAGTAGAGCGTCGTACTCGTAATCCAAGGGTATCAGGTACAATACCCGTCCATGCCAGCAAGGGTCATCTGCCTAGGTGTGACCTTGGGAAGGGCACTTAGCTCCCATTTCCTTGGCATGATATAGTCAGTAATGTTTTGAAAAAGCCATTAAAAACCAACGCAATCAACGAAACCAAGTTTTCTTCGTCTCCATTAATGAGGAAGTTTACACACTTTTTGCTGCAGCTCAAACTGTGGAATGGAAACAACGCTTTAATTTCGTTATTTCCATTTATATATTAGTAGCAATCCCTGTCAAATAATTGTTGTTCTTATGTAAAATAAGAGTAGTAGTTGTATAATGCCGTTTTGGGCCCAGATTGTATCACAAAATACTATATCACGGAGCAGCAACGTTTTTTGTTAGAATCTGAAAGCATGGGGGTGGGGGGGGGGTCTAGGCGGGAGAGGGGGAGGCATAGCATCAGGAAATAACCCCATTCAGCAGCGCGCTGCGCGTCGGATCGCTATTTAACCCTTTCAGCACCTCGATGGATGCGTGGTCGCAGATCAATCCATCACCTTTCTTCTAAATAGGGAAGGTTTCGTAGGTGAGCGGAAGGATCAATGGGTCACCGCAACGAGCTCTAGCGGCGGCGCGAGGTCATACGAGTTGAAGTGGAGCAGGTGGTCAGACATTGCCCTGAACGCCACTCAATGAGTCCCGTGGTTAACAATGCCGGCCTCATTCCCGCTGCGCCCAGGCAGGCGCTCTAGCTCGCCTCGCATGTAGACGCCCGTGAAATGCTTCAGGGGCCTGGTAAGCCGCAGCAGATCACCATCGCCGCGCAAGTCAGAGACCTCAACATTTTTTGACCGGTCGCCGAAGGCGCCTCCCATAGCCTTTTGAGCAACCAGTTGCAGCCTTGCCAGCGGCCATTAGGGCTTGAATTGCCGCCGCCTTAGCAGTGATCTCCAGAGAAGGGAGGCGGACTAACAGTGAAAAACCTTTTTTGCTTGGCCTTTAAAGCTGCCATGGAAAGATTGCGGGCCTCTTCGAGGCGCTTGACCTGGGCGGCCATCAGCATAATAGGATGACGCCCGTGGAGGTCGCTGGCGCCCAACCACAGCCGGGAACCGCGGTGTGCCCTCCTGGACGTGGCGAGCTTATCCAGATGGCCCTCAGTGAGGGACACAAGGTGTCCTTCGTGTGGCAATACGTGTGTGTGTATATGCCTTGAGCTTTATTTTGTGTGGTGGTGGTGGTGGGGGCTTCGACTACTCGGATTCGCTCTCCACTTTGTGATTGTCAGTGAGATAGCGGGCGCTATCAAACAGCGCCATGATCCCTGTTGTCCGCCGCCTTTGAGATCCGACCCACGACCTCGTGGCAAGCTCAGCTGGAAGAAAGTAGCCGGAGGTGTCGTGGACCAACAGGCCCACCCGGCTCTTTTGGTTGGGATCACTGGCCTCGTACGAATAGTATTATAGGTCGCGGATGCTGCGGTCGCGCAGCACGGGCGTCCCCATGTCGAAGGCGGGGTCCTGGACGTTCTAAAGGAGTTTATCGCGTATGTTGCCACATGGTCGACTCTAATAAGGAGAGGGACTCAGGCTCGAGTCTTAGGCTAAGTTAACGACAACGGCATCGTGCATTTCCTCGACCGCTAGGTCTGCGACCTTTTGTTGACCCGCCTCGTTGACCACGTCTAGCATTCGGGGGGCATGTTTTTAGTCGCCAGCTGCTTCAGCCGACCGAGGCGCTCACTCACTTTTCTGCAAGATCCTTTCCACAGCCTTTTGACTGCCCTTGGGGTCGAGAGCCGGAAGCCCTTACTTGAGAGCAGCCGTCTTGGATGCTAATAAAGGCGCACGTGGCCCGGTTGCTAGTGTTGGAATCCACGTAGGGGCTGCGGGGTAGAACTCCTCGCGGCACACAAAGGTCGGATCATTAGCGCGGATGCTCAAATTGGTACCGTCGTCTCCGGATCCGTGATCTGCCACTGGACCTCCTTGTTGATGGCGTCGATCTCGTATGCGCCCGACGGCAGCTGGAAGAGATAAAGTTGTTGGCCGGAATGCTGCCAAACGAAGCCGGTGCAGGCGTTAGGTGAGCTGTAGTTTATTTGCAGCAACGCCAACGCGATTTCCAGGTCGCGACTGAGGGGATTCGAGCGGTGGGTGGTACGCGGCACGGTCTGTGGATGGCGCGCGCGAGGGTCTCCATGATATAGATCATCATACATTTCTCTAATTAACGACCGTACGTGGGTCTATCTATGTCGCTGGCTTGGAAGGGCCGTCGGCAAATGGCACCGGCCTCGTTGATAGGTCGATGGACTTGCTACCGGATAGGTAGGCCCCGAAGAGCGTTTCTACGCGGCTGGCAAGTTCTTCCACATTATCGAGGCAAACCACCGCGCCCTAAGCCGCAGCCCCAGGTAGGCCTTTGCCCGTGTGCGGCTGCTGCGGCTGGTTACTCTGCTTCGTTTATTTCTTTTCAATTTCTACCTGTTGTTTCACACCTCGCGCCAAAAATCGTTCCACTCCTTATCAGTGCCCCAACCAGTCTCTTTGAATACAAGCTCCGACCAGCCCTGAGGCGTAACGTCTCCGGTTGGTGGTGACGCTAAATAAGATGTATAATCTTGCCATAGTGGACGTTACCCTCACACTAGCGTATTTTTTCAATAAGCTTCTTTCCCTCCTCTTTAAACGTTTGCTCTGGATCTTCTTCGGGACATCGAGAAACCCCTCTTCTTCTTTGGCAGGTTCCTCAGGCACCTCCGCCGTTTCCGCCCGGGGCGCCAGCAAAGGCCCCCGCTGGCAACCCAAATTTTTCCTTTCTGCTCTTAACCTCTTTTAGAAACCACAACCATACCGGGCTGGTCGCCATTCTTGCTCCTGTCGCTTCGCGGTACACCACTTTGGCCAGTGACAGCCTTCTTGGTGACTGCGATTGTCGTTTTCGTGCAACAGTAGTTCTTTCCAGTTGCGCGGGATCGCAGCCGCGACCGCCTCGGTTACATGTTCGAGGAGATACTGGCGACCCTCCTGGATAAACGTATGCGACCTGGTCGGCATTCATCACATGTAACCGGGAGAAGTCTCCTGTACCCGGATAGAGGCGACTATGCCTCGGGTTCCGCATGCTATTGTCGCGACTGTTTCTTCCCCCACTCCTCGCCTGCCAGATTTACGTCTTTGACCTCACGGGTGTCTTCGGCTGCTTTCGCAGCGGCCTTAATGGGGATGATCAAAAATGCGAACTTTGTTTCAAACTCGAAGACCGTCTCTTGCTGCTCGAGCTGCTTGGCGGCAAGCTTGTCGTGCAACGCTCTGCGCGCGGCCGTGTGTTCCTTGAGCAGTCGTATTTTGTTGTCCGCAATGGTCATTTTCGTAAACGGCATTGTGGCAATTTGCTGGTATGTTGCAGTAGGTTGCGGCAAGTTGCGGGTAAGATGCGGGCAGGTTACAGTAAGTTGCTGGCAGGTTGCGGATATACATTGCCAGTGAGTGGCTGAGAAAACAGGTCATGTGGCAAATCTACCTGTTGACACCGCGCAAACTTGTCCGCCAGAGTTTGTCTCGACCCCCAACGAGATTCATCAGGCCGATGTCTTGTTCCTGCCACACGACAGGGTTGGACGGCCCGTGTACAAGTATTCGCTGACCGTGGTGGACGTCGCCAGCCGCTACAATGGGGTTGAGCACTTATACAGCAAGGAGGCTGCCGAGGTTGTCAAAGCTCTGGAATGGATCTACAAGTGGGGACCACTCCGGTGGCTTAAGCTACTGCAGGTCGATCCTGGACGGGAGTTGATGGGCGTCGTGTCGCAACTCCTGGCCAGGCGTGGTATCTGCTTGGAGTGATGATCGTCGAGAGGAGATAGGGCAGAAAAGATGGCCCATTTGAAGCATCGGGTGTCCTGGTTTTCTATGTTGATGACTGCCCTTTTGAGAATCATATTCGGCGTCGGTATATGCCCTTTACCTAGAAACAGACTGTACTGCGAGATGTAAAATGTAGAGCTTTACCTCCTCACATCGTACTAACCGCCAACCTGAGCCCATGTTTGTAAGCTTTTCCAACCGCTCCTCGGTGTTAGCTATGGCCTTTGCTACCAGTTCCTCGAGGTCATCGGCCAACAGAGCCACTTCGGCTCGCTCAATAGCTAGGTATCCAGGCATGGAGATAGCCTCCCCCTCTGCTGTAATCTTTTCTATCTGATCCTTGACACTAAGGTTAAACTTAACAATCTTATTGCCAATCTCCTGTGTTAGGATGTTGATCAAGCCGGGGGTCATGGCTCTGAGTAGCTTAGATAAGTCCACTTCTAGAGTGTAACCTCTTGGTATCATGGCTTTATAGTCGACAACGATTTTATCCTTTCCGGTACAACCCTCCGTTTGTACGAGAGTTGGGACTGATGAAACCATCACAACCTTGGAGGCCTTCCGTCTGGCTCGTCGCTTGATCGCCTTGGATGGTCTCGAGGCCGGTATGGGTGGCTGCCTCGGAGGTGGTGTAGGTGGCTGCCTCAGAGCCGGTGTAGGCTTTAACCACCTTGGGGCTGGCCTTGGTCGCACGATGGCTGGGGCTGGCTGCCTAGTTCGGGCTACTAGTACTGCCTCCGGCATATCATCGTATTCACCTTCGGTGATCTTTCCCTCCCTTAACAGGGCGTTCATACGCTCCATGTCCACATGGCTAGGGTGGACAGTTGTATCCTATAATGCACTACCAATCTCTAAAAAAATCACCGCTGCTTGCTGTTGGCTGCCGAAAGGGCAGGCGTATATGTGCGGCTATGTATGATGATGAACTTAGATTATACTCGCGTGCGACCAATCTGGTCATGTGCGAGGGATCCGGGCTATGTATGCTATTGTACCTCTCTAAATAGTCGACTGGAGGTCAGGCGCAGATATACTCTTGCTCTAGAGCTGCTCTAATACGGCCGTAGGTCGCCTTGCGCGTAACATGGGCCTTGGCAAATACCTGCAGCGCTACCTTTTTTTCTTTTAGTAAGTTTGTTAAACATTTGTGGACAAGGACTGTCCGTAAGTTTCTGTAAAAGCACCGCGCTATCCACAGAAAACTCATTCTAATTTAAGTTCGAAGTTTCTTTTTATTTGTTATTTTTCTTTCCTGAACATATTTTTCAACATCACTGCAATTTTTTTTCTCCAAAGTTTATGTTTTTTGTTTAAATTTTTAAGTAATTCTCTAACTTAAGGTGATGCTTTCCATAGAGTGCCTCTTAGACAGATGCGTTTTGTAGCCAGAGCTGATTTTTTTTTACAGCAAGGAGTGCGTTTATAACGATATCTTCTTGGTTTCCAATTTTTTGTCTTTCAAACATGTGCATGTCTGTAACTTTCTTTACGAATTTTTGTGTGTGAAAAAGATGTGTATCAATGTTTATCCCAAACGAGATTGTTAATGGCCTTTGAAATTTCTTCTGTTTTTCAGAATTATCATATGTTCTGTCCAGAATGTCTTTTTCAGAATTATTTTTTTTGTTTTGTTTTGTTTTGAGAAAATGCATTCCATTATGATGAAAAAAATATACCCTTTTCTGAAAGCTCCTCATATCACAGTATAATCCCTAATCGTGTAGAAAGTTACGAAGTAATTTAGCGTTAATCTCAAAGTTTCATTGAAGTCTCCGCTAAGAATTATTTTGTGACCGTCCCTGTAATTTCTTTGATAACACAAAGGATGTCTCGTTCTTTTGAGTAACTATTACTTGTAACTCTACAGATACTTCGCGCGGAACTGCAGTCACACTTGACTATTTATGTTTCCTTACGTCAGCGTTGGCGGAGAATAAAAGTTAATAAGTTAATAAATATAGTTGACAGAAAAAAAGATGGTGGAATAATAGGGAAAGAAAGATATAAGTGAAAGGAAGATTCATATTGCATTTTCAGTTCCTAAGCTTGACAACCTGGCTACCGAAATGGTGCCAGAGTTTCAACTCTATTGGCATAGCTCCTGACATCATAAGATCGTACTTGCAATTTGTCCCCAAGTTGTTCTGGAATGTTTAGGGCGGAGAGCTGGTAACGAGTTTCAAAGAGGAATTGACCTTATGGAAAAGCTATATTTAAAAACATTCGTAGAGGTTGTATACAGTGGAGCCGCGAGGGGTTGGGGTTGGGAGGGGGCAGTTGCCCCCAGGCGCTAGGCGAAGGGGTGCGCAGTCGAGATTTTTTTTTTTTTTGCAGCTGAAATTGTCCTAGTATTTCACCTTCACCTTAGTGTAACGGGGAAAATTCTTCACAAAACTTATATTTGGTGGCTGGGGTTGGGTGGGTGGTGTAACTGACATACAAACTATTCTTTGTAGCAAAGTAGGGGCGCCACTAAAGAACATTGCCCCGGGCGCCTCGAACCCTCGCGCCGACACTGGTTGTATACGGCCTAAATTTGAGAGAATTATTTCATCTTGTACTGGAAGATGCGGGAGTGAGGAGTTCTGGGGCTGGGGTGTCTAAACATTTTTGTTATGAATTTGTATAACATGGTAAGCTGATGGTTCATTCTCCTTGTTTCCACTGACTCCCAGCTAAGTTAATTGTTCAACAGTTTCGATTGCGGGGAGGCAAACGGGGTGGGGGGTGGGGGAGGAACACACACACTAGCTCATTAAGAATCTGTAGTTTTATTGCAATTATTCGTTCATTTCCATCTAGTAATTTGCGAATATAAGAGAAATTGTATTTTCCCATAAAACGTAGGTGCCTGTGGGTCTTCCACGGAGACACCAAATTTTAAAATGGCGCGAGTCTTCTACTATGTTTCAGATTTCTCAAGTTTAAAACATATCTTTGACATCCTGCCGAGTTTGGGCAGCAACGTGATTGAAGCGTTACAAGCATGGACGGGGAAATGTCAACAAATGTTTTGGAAAAATGTTTAACAGCTTTGAAATCTGCAAAATCTGATAATGACATGTTTGCAGCACTGTTGATGGTAAAAGTGACACATTCTTAAGCGCCTTATTACTCAAAGCATGAACCAAAATTTTTGAAAATTTGAAGTTTGTTGTTACAGTGGACATAATAGCCCCACTACATAGGGATTTGGGCCTAAACGGGAGGGATTAGTAGTGGTGGGTGGTTTTGTCTTGGTCTGGGTAGGTATCGAACCTGCGACCTTTGGATGACGAGTCCGACTAGCAGCGATGTCGTAGCCTCGACATGGTCGAGACTACGAAGCGATCATATACCTTGCAATGGTGCAAATAAAATTATAGACAAAGTTAAAAAGAAAAACTCAGTAAAAATCTGCTGCCTAAGTAGAGTTTTTTTTTCTCAGGAAGTTTGGATTATTATAAAGCTATTAAGCCTATATAAAATAAAATATATTGGTATGTTTACATTGAATTAGGGACGTTTCGGTCCAAGACATTTCGCCCCACTTCAATGGACATTTCGCCCCACTTCAATCTACATTTTGACCCACATCAGTGGACGTTTAAATACAATTAAATTATTGTTTTATTCCAAAACATATGTGCTAATATTTTATTTCCTTTGCAATAAAGCTTCAATGACTTACTCAAAACCTTGCCTCAGCTTAAATACATTGATACCACATTGAGTGGATTCTCTAACTACGAAGATCAAACAAGCGACCTGGTTGTAATTAAGCCCAAAGAACACTTGCTAGATAATCATGTTCATTTAAAACGGTGTTCTTTTGAAATTATAATTATTTTTGAAACAAGTCTTTATGAATTATTTTTTTTCCATGTATCGTCACCCTCTAGTGTATGGATCTAATGACTGCAAATGATTGATGAAGGGTATAGAAAAGAAAAGAGATAGTAAGACAAGTTATCCTCATATCAGAAGGAGATAGTAATAATAATAATAATAATAATAATAATAATAAGAAGAAGAATAGCCTTATACTTAGACTATTCGATTTACTGACCCATTTCAATTTGTTTAATTTACATTCAGCCTGTCATTATAACTGACAATATTTTCCCCTGTTTCTCCGTTTATGAAATAAGATTGATCAGAAAATGAATCTATTGTTTACAGGGATCATCATTTTCTATTTTGCGATACTTTTATTTTCGCAGTTACGAAGACTGAACTTTATGATGAAGGGTAATCCTATTTGTTGGGAATTGAGAGGTCGTTGTAGATAGTTAAGAAATGTAGAAATGTCCACTGAATGTGGGGCGAAATGTCTTGGGCCGAAACGTCCATTGAAGTGGAGCAAAATGTCTTAGGCCGAAACTTCCATGGGGCAAAACGTCCAGGTACGTCCATGAAGTGGGGCAAAATGTCTTGGGCCGAAACGTCCGTGGGGCGAAATGTCTTGGTACCGTTTACATTGACCGTACTTTGTCCACCATGACAAATAACACGAAATTCTGGTGGTAATTTATTTTCGAAATAGTAATTCCATATTTGGATATTATATGGTACATTATTAATTGTTAAATGACATAGCATGTGAACAGCAGACAAATACATCTTTTTTTTTCTCATTTAAATGGCAAATAATGAAGAACTAATATACCATTTTTACTTTTAATTCACTGAATCTCCAGTTCAAAGCACACCATATTTATTATGATCTGTTTATGTTCCGAATAGGGATGTAGTGTCCTTATATGGCACACCGAAAAATGAGGCTGAAAACAGAAATAGTATTGGATGAACTATTATGGCAGATGATCCAATAGCAAAATTCATGTGAAGAATGTAAACGCTATTTTTTATGTGTTTCTACGATGAAATTCAGCAATTCTGGTATTAAATACGAGGACTGTTTGATTTGTTTAAGGATGTATATGCAACATCTTCAAACATTCTGATGATACAGTATGCTGAATAAACACCAGGTGTGAATCATTGTGTTATCTAAACATAATGGCCAAACTTAAGGTGGCCTTTTCAAGTCTTTTTTTTTTAAGCTCAACTTGTCATAGACCAGAAGAGCTTATGGGATGGCCACTTGTCCGTTGTCTGTCCATCCATGCACTAGCACAAGTTTGTTATTGCTACTCCTTCTTAACTACTGGAAGAAAAATAGTGCTGATCTGATATCCAATATGGCTTTCATGACAGCCATCTTGAGAGTCTTGTTGTCTCTACTTCATTTGAATGGATATCGGCATGGGGTTTCACAAGAAGACTTCTTTTGGTGTCTGGTTCATCCTAAATGAAAATGCTGCTGCTTTGATATCCAACATGGCCACCATAGTGGCTGTCTTGAAAATTTTGTTCCAGCAACTCCTACTGATTGGATGGCCATATCAACATGAAGTTTTCACCAAATGACTTCTTGTCATATCTAGTTGATCCTAATTGAATATGGTGCCAATCTTACATTCATAATGGCTGCTATGATAGACAGCTTGAAAATCTTGTTATTGCTCAGGAATATCAGAAAGACGGTTTCAACACTCGGCCATTAAAAAGAAGAAAAGGTCTTGTATTGGATTCCTGGAAATTCTTTTTGGCAGTGGAGCACCAGTTCCTTTGAGGGACTCTTGTTTCATTAAAATTGGAATATGTTCCGCTGTTTTAAATTGAAAATTGTTAGAAAAAAACCTCTTGAAAACAAATATAGGAAAATAAATCAGAAATAATTTTGTTGTGCATATCATAGTAAATAACGTCATCTTTATTGCTTGTAGAAAAAAATTATCTTTAATGCTTGTAAAAAATTTTATTAAAAAAAAGTATTCTGTGACATTTTGGATTTAATTACCTACCAGGATCATGGCTCCTGTTACTGCAAAATACTTTCCTCCAACTATAAAACTAAATACTTCAAAATAGATAGAAGTTATTATAACCATTCTCCATTAAAAAAAAAGAAAAAGTTAAAATGTAGCTTTGTTAGGCATCACATAAAAATGATCCTGTTACACATCAAGAAAATCTTACTGGGATGTATCCTTGTATTAAATATTACCATTGAGTTCAAGGTAATCATGTGTCAGATATAAAATATTTATGTTTATAAAATATATGCCTAACAAAACAATTCTTGTTGATTGGAGTACCACTAAGTTTGTATTTCTGGTCAGAATATAAGGAGTCTTAAAAACACAGTCTACTTTTCGCATAATGTGCTGGCAGATCAGAGTCTATGTTGTTTGTTCCACTGATTACTCCTAATAAACTGCATTGATCCAGAAGGTGCTGGCACATTCTGCGATGTCAGATCTGAGTTTGTTTAGTTTGCAGTTAGACTTATAAGCGAGTATATACATTAAGTAGAATTTTGACGGCAAGTTAAACTGCTTGAATGATTGTCGGATAGACTTCTTCTAATGATTTCAGTTGAGAAAGAAATGGAGAAAGATATAGAAATTTAAAGGGATGAAACTTATAGAGATATTTGCAGACAATATCTGAAATCAAACCTGAAGAAAAGCATGTGCACAATTGATGAAAGTGAAAATAAACTTGCAAAATTATAAAGTAAGAAAAATTATTTAAAAAACTTTGCTGTCATCAAAAACTTCCAATTTATATATATTATTTCTAAATAAAATCAGATACTATATATGTATATATGTGGTAGCTTTTTACTGCACAATATTGGCTATATGGTGCCAACTGAAGGTAAAGTTCGAAAAATGGCAAATCGATCGCAAAACAATTTAGGAAGATAAACCCTTCAAGACCAATGTAAATATTGAAGTACAAGATAAAGTCTAAAATGTAAAGATGTTAAAATACTGTAAAATATATATAAAATAAAAGATAAAGGTAATGCATATAAATTCTTAAAACATATGGTAAAATGATGTCATGGTCATGAAATAAGAAAGAATAAAAGGAAGAAATTGCCTGATCTCTAGGCTCATTTGCATGTAAAGCTGGTGCAAATTCAACATACTTTTCAGACTTCCGGTATAAAATGAAAACAGAATTAAAGAAAAGGAAAGAAGGTTCTACACATGATGGGAAATTGATCATTTTCAGTATAATAAGGCAGAATTATTTATGGCGTATGTATTTTATGGGAAAAAGTAGACAAAAGTCAGTAATACAACATGCTGCAATGTTGGGAACAAAGCTATATCACCCTGACCTTCTAAGTCTTGTGATCTAACATGGCTCCTGAGAGAGTGGTTTCATAATGTACATGTAGAAAATAGGCAATAGTTTCTATTGAGAAATAAATATCATTGTCTTTATTTATATATTATACATGTATGTGATCATGATAGTGTGGCACAGTTTAATGTATATACTTACTCGTAAGTCGGGTCCTACTGTAAACAACATAGACCCTAATCTGTCATTGTATAATGTGCCTGCAGATCAGGGTCTATGTTGGTTATTTTTTCTTCTATTACTCCTAACAAAACTGCATAGACCCAGATCTGCTGGTGTATTATGTGATGTCAAATCTGGGTCTGTGCAGTTTGTTGTTGGACCCAACTTATAAGCGAGTATATATGATACATTCACAAACATACCTTTTTCCATAACTGCAAAATGAACCACAATGGGCAATGTGGTATCAGAAGAGAGATATTCTTGCCTTCCCTTTTTTTCCCTCTTCTCTTCCCCCTTTCATGAATCCTGTATAAAAATCACAGCAGTGGGAAGGGGACATTGAATATTGCATTTGAAGACTTTATAATGTTAAATGGTTTTATTATAGCAGTACTCCAGGGCATATACTCCTACACTTTTCCAAGTAAAAAGAAGAGTATTTTATCCTTTCTACATACATGTATACAGAGTATTTTAATGCCAACTATCTGTCCCTTCTATACTTTTGTCCATAACTTTATATATATCCAGTATGAAATGCACTGACTTAGATTTATTGAAATTGTTCATAATGAATACCAAGCACAAGAAGAGTAATATTTTTAGCTGCTACATCTACTTCTGGAGTTTCTGAGAGGGGAGTCAAAAAGTCAATATGTACGGTACTAAAGTGTCGGTTTCTGTGACATTTATAAGTATTTTTTGACACATTTTGTGCAGTCATAGAAGGAAGACACAATATAGGTAATGGGCTTATCATTACAATCCCTGGGTCAAGGATGGAAAGGGAAAGGAAGGGGGTCATGGGTAGATTTGTGAATACAAGTCATTAAAGTTTTTATAGCTTATGTTATTTATGTTCCAGATTACCAAAATCACCAAGGGCAGTGAATGTGACAAAGAAATTAAGCTGAGAATTCTGGATGCAATTAATCCCAAGTTCTTCTCTCGACTGCTGAAAACCAGTATGTTTTTCATTATGTTTAGATGGATGGATGGATAGTTAAGTGTGACATTTATTCATAATAATCTCTAATCACTTATTGTATTTGTTGGACTTTTTTGCACATGTATTTATCAGAAATATATTGCACTTTTTTCCGCATACAGGTAAGTTCAAATACAGGTAATGCATCTGTGCTTCCTGTGTATCAAGGCATCTTTGCAAAATACAGCTTTGTGTCCTGGGTTTACTTACCAGGGGTGGCCTTAATGATATTTTAACCCAGGTGAACCAGAAAAGCTTTGACCATTTAATCTTAATTCTGGAAAATTGGGTGGGTCCATTTCCAGGTTTTCTGGGTCCATGGAAAGATGTAATGCTCACATTTTGAGGGTTTTGTTCAGCGGGCTAGAAATCACAATTACCGGTACATTTAGTATCAGAAGTTGGCAGTCCTGGTTTGCCTAAGACAGATTCATTAGCCTCTCAGACTGAGAGACTTCCATCATTACTGTATATCTTTCAGTGTGCTAGCCCCTTAAAGAAAACTAAATAGGGTTTATTTCCTTTTGTCGTAATGTAATGCAACTATATTTCTTTATTCTCTAAATCAGCTGAGTGCACTGTAAATGATTGACTAGTACTAGTTCTTACTTCACAGAGTGTATGATTGTATTCTTCAGTACATATGCAAGCTTCCGTAAAACTGACTTCATGCACTGTCAGAGAGAATACATTTAAGCACAGTAAGGAAAAGATGTTGATTTCAGGCTGAAAAGGTGAAAGGTAAAGGTCACAGGAACTAAAAGAAGGAAAACTGTTTTCACACAACATGACATATACCAGATACCTTGATCAAACTTTGTAAATGGGTTGTATTTGAGATAAGAAAGATACCTATTACCGGTAATTTTGGGATCAAAAAGTCTAAAGGTCAAGGGCACAGTGACTCTAAGAAGAAAAATGGATTCTACATGATATCTTGAGTTCTTTTTCACCTGTTGGCTTGCATTTAAGACAGGGAAGACACTTATTCATATTAGGGTCAAAAGGATAAAGAACAAGGTCATGGACTGAAAGAAGGAAAACTTTATAGATGGCTTGCATTTGAGACAGGGATGACACCTATTGAGTTTGGGGTTTAAATGTCAAAGTTCAAGGTTAGATGGACTCCAAGAAATTAAATGGTTTCCTCAAAATAACTCAAGTCCTATACCACAAACCATGACCAAACTTTGAAGATTGGTTGCACATGAGACAAAAAAAGCACTATTCAATTTTGGGGTCAGTAGGTCACAGGTCAAGGTCACATACTGAAAGAAGAATTTTTTTCACACTAAATGACTTGAATTCTGTGCCTTATAATGTATAGTACCTCTTAAACAAGGTTATTAACTTATTTATAATGAAGAAATAATGAAACTTGAAATCAAACATCGCTTTGAGGAAAAGGCAAACCTTCTCACTAACACCATGACACCCATAAGTCTAGCACATGTTGTATCGTAACTGTCAAAATGCCCATGGACATCAAGCAGTGAAATAGCTTGTTTAATTTAAAATGGCTAGGCAACATCACTTGCGACAGTTACATAGTGCAGGAGTTAAAAGGGTGCTACTTGTTTTAGCACCTACGTTTTTTTCCCAATGAAAGAGGATTTTACATAAAAAAAAAATATTATACTTCTTTTATGTAAAATCCTCTGTCATTGGGAAAATTACTATTTACCACATGGTGGGTTATAATATACAGTCCTATTGTTTGTTGAGTGGAACATGACTGCCAATATGGATGGACAAAGCGTGAATGGATTAGTGAAGGGACAAAGGACAAATGTTAAACAAACACATTTTTCAAATAAATCTACAATATCATGACTGTTCTCTGACACCCACTATACTCTTAATATGAACACACTGACTGAATTTGAACAGATTATAATGTCATAGAAAATGCAACTGTTGCCATCTCAGAACTAAATGTATGACTTGTAAAATTAAACACCGGTGTCAAGGGAAAACTTTTGTTTTACACACAATGAAATGATTATTATTCAGTGAAATGAAATTTTTCTTATCAGATAAAATG
Organism: Margaritifera margaritifera; assembly: GCA_029931535.1. Lineage (NCBI taxonomy): Eukaryota > Metazoa > Mollusca > Bivalvia > Unionida > Margaritiferidae > Margaritifera > Margaritifera margaritifera. The sequence continues at coordinate 8,264,149 of JAQPZY010001668.1, forward strand.
TTGAATAATCATTCAAACAAACATTCTCATTTCAGATAATAGGTTGCAGAAATAATCCTATTAAAATAATCGATTGCAGAAATAGTCCTTTTAAAATAGGTGGCGGACAGATCAAACATTCCTTGGGCATGATTTCTTCTGGTCACCCCACAGACAAACCTTTGAAGGAGCCCCAATCAAATGCCAATGAAAGTCATGAGGCTGTACCACCTGACCCTCTGTTAATGTTGTGCAACCATCAGACAGCAATGCTGAACTGGGCCAAACATGCCCTTGAACTTAGTAAATCATTAGTATTGCCATTCCCTGGCAGCTGGAAGTTCACAGAACCATGTAGTTCATCATTCAGTCTAAGTAGCAGATACGTAAGAAATATCCAAGTATGTACATTGCAGTGTAACCATAATGTGAAATGTTGAAACACTGACATAAAATTTACATTTTCTCATCATTGTAACTGCATATACCGGTAATATGCATATTTGATACCAGTACAACAACGATGATAATGTCAGGGCTAATAAAATAAGATTGTCACTCATTACATAATCTGTGTCTACACAAGACAGCAGTATGCAGAGTTAGATCTGACTGACACAAAGACAGTCCAGAAAATATAACTCCTCCATGACTAGTTTTTGGTACCTGTTTTACATTCTGTCAAGCGGATATGGAGCTCTGTATCAGAAAATGCATATACCATGTATACTCACTTATAAGTGAACTTCAGCTGCAAACAACATGGATCCTGATCTGACATCGCATAATGTGCTGGCAGATCAGGGCCTATGTTGTTTTTTCTACTGATTACACCTAACAAACTGCATAGACCCAGATCAGCTGGTGTAATATGCACTGGCAAATATCGGTCTGTGCAGTTTGCAGTTGGATTCGACTTATATGTGAGTATATATGGTACTTTACCTAACATACATGTATAATCGAAAGAAAAAAAATAACAAAGAATTAGAAATGTGCCTCCTCACCTGGAGATAGGATGGGGCCAACAATGAGATGTCCCCAACAAAGCAAATGAAATGCTTTTTGCCAACACTAAAAACAGCAACCCTTTTTGTATCCATAAATGCTAAACCACAGATAGATACACACGTGTTAAAGCATAGGTGAGCTGTATTCAGGCATGACTGATGAAAAATTTAAGTCAGTCAAAGACAGTGAGTATGGCTGCATGCTATACATGGTAAATTGTAAATACAAGTCTGATGTTGTGAAAATTGGTTGCTGTTGTGTAGGGGCTATACACGTTAAATTGTAAATACAAGTCTGATTATGTAAGATTGGTTGCTGTTTTGTAGGGGCTGTACGTGTTAAATTGTAAATACAAGTCTGATTATGTGAGATTGGTTGCTGTTGTGTAGGGGACTATACATGTTGAATTGTAAATACAAGTCTGATTATGTGAGATTGGTTGCTGTTGTGTAGGGGGCTATACATGTTGAATTGTAAATACAAGTCTGATTATGTGAGATTGGTTGCTGTTGTGTAGGGGGCTATACATGGTAAATTGTAAATACAAGTCTGATTATGTGAGATTGGTTGCTGTTGTGTAGGGAGCAATGCATGTTGAATTGTAAATACAAGTCTGATTATGTGAGATTGGTTGCTGTTGTGTAGGGAGCAATGCATGGTAAATTGTAAATACAAGTCTGATTATGTGAGATTGGTTGCTGTTGTGTAGAGGGCAATGCATGTTGAATTGTAAATACAAGTCTGATTATGTGAGATTGGTTGCTGTTGTGTGGGGGGCTATACATATTAAATTGTAAATGCAAGTCTGATTATGCATTTTACCCACAGAAAACTATGGTGAGTGAGTGATTCTTTTAGTGTAGCAAGCCTTGCCATTACAAGTTAAAAGATTTAGCAATGATTTTCTTTATACCCCCCACCCCCTCCTCCAATCTAGGTCAGTGCTGTTGGAAATTGTGAGGATGTTATAAGTACAAAACTGTATTTATGTTGATCTTTGCTACACTTTTCAGAAGTGGTACCTGAGGGATGTCCACCCAATGTGTACAAGGATTTAGCACTATGTGTTTTGTCAGCACTTTGCTCCGACCCTGAACTGGTATGTTGTATACAAGTGCATAATAGTGCATTTTAATTTTCATACTCTAAAAATTGGAAAATAAGTAATGAAATCAACCATTATTCATTCATGTTCAGTATATTTTCAGGGAAGGTAGAATTCGACAGTAAGTTTAGATTTAGTACTGCCGGTACACTCTTATTAAAAAAAAAAAAAAGTGCCTATAATCCATATTTTATGCTTTGTTGACTTTGTTGAAATTTTGCATTAATAGTTCATTTCGTAGGCTATTCATGGTACAGACATAAAACTTAACGATTGGATGCTTCCATGGTATTACCACACACTTACAACAGAAAAGGTCACTGTGTCCAATATTTCATGTTTTATTGGATTTGGTTAGGTTTTTGTGTTTAGCTCTTGACCACAGAGGTTTGTACATGTATTCTTACTGATTATACTAACCTACCGAAAATCATGAAACTTGCTGAAGTGATGCATCTTTATGATTACTATACTTTTACCACAAAAATAGATCTCTCTGATTATTAAATTTTATGTTTTAATTCATTTCTTGGGTACTTTTCTTGTTTGAGTCAAGTCATGAAACTTGGTGAATGGATGCATCTCTGTTAGTGCTACACCCTTACAACATAATAAGGTCATTGTGACATGCATTTTATGCTTTACTAACTTAGGTATTTATGTTTAGCTCATGAGCACATTGATTTTTGCATGCTGTATGCATAATATCCTACCTAGAAGACCCTTTCTGCCCAGTGAAGTAGAAAGTGGGTATAAATATCCTAATTTAATGGTAAAGTTTCAATATTAACAACTGCATATTATATTCAGTAGTAAACTGTCCATATTAATAACTGTACATTTTATTCATTGGTAAACTGTCCATATTAATAACTGTACATTATGTTTAATGGTAAACTGTCCATATTAATAACTGTACATTCTAATCAGTGGTAAACTATCCATATTAATAACTACATTATATTCAGTGGTAAACTGTCCATATTAATAACTGTACTTATATTTAATGGTAAACTGTCCATATTAATAACTACATTATATTCAGTGGTAAACTGTCCATATTAATAACTATACATTATATTCAGTGGTAAATTGTCCATATTAATAACTATACATTATATTCATTGGTAAATTATCCATATTAATAACTATAAATTATATTCAGTGGTAAACTATCCAAATTAACAACTGTACATTATATTCAGTGGTAAACTGTCCATATTAATAACTGTACTTATATTTAATGGTAAACTGTCCATATTAATAACTACATTATAATCAGTGGTAAACTGTCCATATTAATAACTATACATTATATTCAGTGGTAAACTGTCCATATTAATAACAGTACATTATATTCAGTGGTAAATTGTCCATATTAATAACTGTACATTATATTCAGTGGTAAACTGTCCATATTAATAACTGTACATTATGTTCAATGGTAAACTGTCGATATTAATAACTATACATTATATTCAGTGGTAAACTATCCATATTAATAACTATACATTATATTCATTGGTAAACTATCCATATTAATAACTGTACATTATATTTTGTGATCGGTTGCTCAATAGGTTTATTGTTTATTTAGTATGATTAGGCAATATGCATGTACAGTATATACTCACTTATAAGTACCAGCAGATCCAGGTCTATGCAGTTTGTTGCAAGTAATCAATATAACAAACAACATAGACCCTGATCTGCCATCACATAATGCACTGGCAGATCAGGGTCTGTGTTGTTTGCAGTTGGAAATGACTTATAAGTGAGTATATACAGTAACCTAAAACAGTGGAATACAAACTTTGTATCTGAGGTTTTAGTTGTAGCCATTACTAAAGTTAATTGCGCATGCATGAACCATGCTTACAATAGTCGTCACAGTGGCTGTCACCCCAAGATCTTCAAAGGTGTTACTCCCAACTTGTAAAATCTGGCTTCTAGAGGTGGAAAATAATAGTAACTTCAGCAGCTGATATAAACAATCATTTTATAAAAAATATTCACTATTTTTTTGTATCAACGCATGATAGTACATTTACTTTAATACTGTAGAAAAGCATATTCAATAGTATTGTTTTTTTTAATAACTTTTATACCCTGTTACAGGGCCAGCATGTCAAAGGTCTATCTTTCTTTTGTCTGAATTTATTTTCTGCATGATAAGTAATGTTTCCCATTGGCTGCTGGAGAGTACTAATAGCTTTGTAGAAGCAGTTTATGTAATCGGTGATTACATTCTGGTTTTATTATCAAATGGCTCAGTTGAGCGATATTTCTTGATTTACATTCCTTTGTATGATAGGGATTCTCTATCGAATACATTACCTGATCACCATAACTTTAGGAATTAAACTCTGCTACATCTTGAATCCAGCTCTCCCTGAAAGAGTTTTGTCTTTCCTGTCTATATACCATATAGAAAGTGAAAATAGCATCTATGTGAAGAAACTTTGCCAAAATACCATATAATTACCTCCCCTTGCCACTACTAGGTGGCCATCAATTTACCAGATGTTCTTCAGTTTATGCTTTAGCTGTGATTCAGTCATCATCGCATTGCTTTTGCCTCTTGATGTCTGTTTGATTTTATCTTTTTTTTTCCAACCATCTGCTTGTAAAGTTGGTATAACATTGATATTTAAGGTTACTTCAAGACGTTGCTAACTTTAATTTTGTTTTTTCGCAAATAATTTTGCAAATTTTTCTACATGTGTGGACTTTGTCACTGACCTTATAGTTGCACACAGTTTCATTGATATTTGCTGTTTGATACATTTATCTTGTGTACAATCCTTTATTTATACATTTGCTTAAAGTTGGTGTTTTTATTGATATAATTTGCACTTTTGGGTTGTCATTTCCTGTCAGTTAGTTGGTTTCATTGTGGTTTCAGATATACAATGGTGACTAAATGTGCAAAGTGTAAGATGTAAGACATTCCTCATTTGCACGAAATTCACATCTTCATCACCTTGCAGTGTCTCTACAGAATTGTCAGAGGAGACATGGTCAACTGTCTTGCATAAAAGTCTGAAGGGCAGGGAGAGATGTGCTAGGTCTGATCTTCAAGCAGTGAAGTTATGAGTTGACATCTTAAGACTGCATCAGTGGCCAGCATATTGGGGGATGCCATTATGAGTTGACATCTTAAGACTGCATCAGTGGCCAGCATATTGGGGGATGCCATTAAGAGTTGACATCTTAAGACTGCATCAGTGGCCAGCATATTGGGGGATGCCATTATGAGTTGACATCTTAAGACTGCATCAGTGGCCAGCATATTGGGGGATGCCATTATGAGTTGACATCTTAAGACTGCATCAGTGGCCAGCATATTGGGGGATGCCATTATGAGTTGACATCTTAAGACTGCATCAGTGGCCAGCATATTGGGGGATGCCAAAATAACCCCTTGCCCTCCCAAGATTGCTATAACTTTACCTTTGGTGACTGTCACATCAAGTCGGCTGGAAGCAGAAAAACTGAGTGCAGTGGATGCATCTATACTACACCCACCCCAGTCACTGCTTGAGTCTTGAATGAGATTACTTTTTCAGGAGACAACAACACTGTTATTGACTTTAGGTGATTTTGTATCCTGCCTTTCATTGTGTCTCTTTAATACAGACTTGGACATGGCAGAAGAGTTTGCTCCCATATTGTGGCAGCCCCAATGAGAGTAAGCCCCACCTGCATGCCTGAGCAGGGCCAGAGTGCCTGTTAGTAAGAGTGTATGGGGTTTGAATTCAACTTTGGCAGTTTCTGTCACCAGTCTTCTCTGCCATCTGCCACTGTCCCAGTTTCTGACCAGCCAGCTGGCCATAATTGTTAGCAGCTAGAGGTTGGTCATTTTGACAAGTTGTGTTGCAAACTGGCTGACCATTCCATTGTATATGGTATGTTATGGGGACATACATAGCTGATCTGTCAGTGTTGCTACACAGCTGTCTGTGTCTGTTGCTGCCAGCATAGCTGGCCATTCTGGTGACACAAACCATGTCAGTTGCCCATCTGCCAGTTCATTTGACAGGTCTGATGTTGATGGTGTATCCTTAGGGCAGATAGTGCAATTTGCCAAGGGATGATGCCACTTCTTCCATTCCTCTTCGTATGATATACATGGACATGGAAGCTGTGCTGGCGGAGGATATCCCCACCCACCCTCCCAGTAAGTGCAGGAAAAACCTTGATTAGCTTGCCCACTCTGACCTCACAATGGAATGGATGGAGTTTTAAAGCGGTGATTTAAGAGATTTGTTGCATTTTTTTGCCAGTTGAGTACCCCCTACTGTCATCCACATGTCAGGCCTGAAAGGTCAAAGCCTCTGTACTCACTGATGATGAAGATGAATTCCCCTCCTTGTGTCTGCTACCATGAAGATTAGGGGGTTCTTCTATCGTCTGTCACACAAAATCTGAGATCCAGGGAACTCCAGGGCCTTCTTCTTGTAGAGCCAGTTGCCAGGGTCCTTCTCGTCCCACTGATATTGTATCCACATGGACACCTACTGTGCAGAAGTCCTGAGCTTGCATAAAGATACTGTGGCAGTAAATATTACCACCCAGCAGTTTTATAAGATTGATCATTGCTTCTTTCATCTGACACCCAAACCTGTGCTGAACATAGTGGAGATGTCGTCACTGCTTGACCTGGCATCTTTAGCAACCAATACTTGTCATGTACCACTCTATGGCCAATGCCTTGACGGCATCATATAACCTTGAATTAGTAGGATGTGATGCCATTCTTCACTCATCTTCACTTAAGATGCATCAGTTACTGGATTTGCATTTATTACCATTTGGTTCTCCACGTCTGTTTGGTGGTTGTATTGAAGATGTTCGGAAGCAGGCAGCATAAGAGCTGCCTCTCCAGCTATCCTTACCCTCTCATCCTGTTGTTTGCACACATCAGTCTCAGCCACAAGAGAGGGGGGATTGTAGGCAGAAGGAGAGAATGCCAAATCCTGCTCAACAACAGTAGTTTTTCCCAGGAAGAGGAACCCAAGTTTCTTCTTCCCCAAGCCTCCCAGTAACTGCCAGTGACTCTCATCCCCAGCCACTTGCTGACAACCTCCTCATAGATCCGAGGCTCCTTCATTTTTGCCAGGCTTGGATCAACCTATGCAGCAAAAGGAAATGGTGATCCAAGTTGTTTCAGAGGGGTTTCGGATTTCAGTCATCCAATTCCCTCCCCTTTGATCCTCCAATTCTATGGCAGAGGTCCTGACTGATCCAGAGAAGGGAGAGGTTCAACAGAAGGAACTCTGCTCTTTACTTTTCAAGTGGGCAGTAGAGATAGTTCATAGGCCAAACTCTTGTTGCTTATACTCAAGCTAACAAAAAGCTCTGACTGGTTGTATACCTGAGTCAGATCAACACATCCATTGCTGTGCCAAGGTTTAGAATGGAGATGGCAAAGTTGGTAAGCTTTTCAATCAAGAGGGATGAGTTTGCAATGAGTCTTGATTTGACCGACACATACTTTTATATCCCTATTCATCTGACTTTACAGAAGCTTCATCATTTCATGTTTTAAGGAACAATATGCCAGTTTCATGCACTCCTTTTTGACTCAGCTTAAGTCTATGGGCTTTCATGAAATTCATCAATTATGTTGTCACCGTGTTCAGATCGATCTCATCAATGGCAGCTGTATCATATTTGGATGACATCCTGTAGAAATATATGGTAAGTTCAATTCTATCTCAGGACATGAACAGCCATCTCTCCCTTTTCTCTCAGGTGGTATTTCTTGTCAACAGTGAGGTCAGATCTCACTTTTTCCCAGCAATTCATCCATCATGGTATGGAATTTTTTTTACTCATTTTGACCTTGTTTGCCACTCTCACATGTGCATGGCATGGATTGTCAAGCTCTCAGAGTCAATTTCCAACAGGAATCGATTTCCACAAAGAAGTTTTTGGAACTCCTTGGTTTATTCATTGTTGCTGCAAACCTGCTCTACCTTGGATGCCTCTTCATGCACCCACTGCAGATTGCCCTCCTGGCCCAGTGGTACCCCTTTTCCAATTGCTTAGATCACTGGGTTGCAATCGTGACTGAGACAAAAGAATTCCTGTGTCAGTTGCAGAAGAGAGAATTGAATATGGAAAACTCCCACAGATATAAGGTTTGTATGGACACCATTTAATATGATTGGTAGGGTCAACCTGGTGCCCTGTTTTACTATGGTCAGTGTCAGTTGGGGGCCAGAGTAAATGGCCCTTCACATCAGTCTTCTTCAAATGAAGGCCATAATCAATGCCTTCATGCTTGGAAGGAGCTCCTTTGTGGGAGGGTAACCCTTGTAATGTCTAACAACTCAGTGGTGGTGATCTACCTCTTCAAACTTTGGGGGGGGGGACCAAATCACGCGACCTTTGCATCCTCTTCCGAGATTTTCTGTGCAGGTGTTCCCAACACAAGATTAAGGTCCAGACCAGACACATTACTGGCAGGCTCAATGTCAAGGAGTGGCCAGACTCTTCATACCAACTGGTCCCTTCCATCTTTCAATCTTTCACTGGATTTGCACATTTTGATAGATCTCTTTGCAACAAGATGGAACCACAAACTACCCATTTTCTTTCTCTCTGGTTCCAGACCCAGAGGTTTAGACTGTGGATACTGTCAGTCAGTTGGAATGTGTTTTTGGGTTATGCTTTCCCACCAACTGTTCTTATGTGGAGAATAATCCAGAAGATAAGGGATCAAACCTAAAAAGTGGTTCTGATGGCCCCTCACAGATGGGATTAATCTTGGGTGAATGATTTACTCTATCTAGTGATAGATGTCCCCAGCAAAATCCCAGCAATGTCCAACCTGCTCCAGCAGCTCCAGTTGCAGGATGTCTATCCTTCTCCGGACACACTCCTTCTACATACCTGGCTCTTGTCAGGAGAGCCTTGTGCAGAAAGGAATTAAGCTCTTCAGTCATAGAGAGAATTGTCCTCCACTTTGAGGGTATAAGTGAGGATCTGGCATGTCTTTATTGGCTGGTGCAACATTGTGCCCTTGCAAAACTCAATCCCTCAGCTTGCTAACTTCTTTCTCTGGCTCTTTGAGGAGAAGAAGTTGGCACCTATTACTATCTTGGGTTACTCCTCCATGATTTCTGACTCATTCTGACATCATGGGAGACTTGCTGACCAATTTTGTACATTAGTCCCTGTCACTCATTTTGTTCCCCAAATGGAACCTCTCCTGGGTTTTGACATGACTCAACTCGGACAAGTTTGAGCCCTTGGCAAGAGCCTTGCTGAAGCTGCTATTTACAAAAGATGTTGTTTTTTTTATAGTCCTAGTTACAACCTGCAGGGTGAGTGAATTACATGTACTTTTGGTAGTTAAGGCCCCTCCATCATAAAACTTTACTCTACTTCAGTTCTTAATTGAAAATATTGTGACCAATGGAAAGGCAGCATTTGTCAATATTGAGTAATATTTTCAAGACTGGAGTAACATTTTGTTACTTGAAATACTGAGTGGAGTTTTATAATGGTGTGGCCTGAATTTTCTCCAGTCTCAATCAGATGGTTCATTGCTAATGACATGACCAGTCTTTGTAGTCAAGAATGGGCTGCAGTCTTCAGGCAGTCAGAAGGAGATCATTCGCTCACTGTCCTTGATAGATACTTAGAGAAAGGCAGCTTGAAACACATGGAAAACATTTGCCTGATGTCTTTTCCTTTCTGGTAGACTGCCTGAGCCTCTGTGTCTTGGCTCAAGTGGGTGATCCACTCTGTGTGCTCTGATATTTAAAAGAAACAGATATATCTCATGAAAATTTCAGCACAAGATTTGAGCAATTTCTACAAGCCTCATGTTTGAATGCAATGTTAAATCATTGAAACAGTTGATTGGGATGCGCAGTTGATGTTCACAGACTTCTGTCTTGTAGATCTAGGATTGCTGAGAAGGGTACTGAATCTAATGGGTCCAATGGCTGCTACCCACTAAATCACTGGACCCCATTAATGACAGCACAACCTCTTAATGGGTGTGGGTTTATAGCTTTTGCTATATTCACCCGGAATTTTTTCTTGGTAAGAAAATGACATTACCATTCTGAAGACCTCATGTGTCTCGAGACCCTTGGTTGTGCTGCCTTTATGTTAGTGGAGCAGTTTTATTTTTCACATTGGGACTCCAGTCATATTTCCTTCAAAGGGTAACCATGGTAGAGGTTGGATTTCTTCCTTGTATTACCTGTCCTGCTAACTTTAATGTGATCAGGTAATGTATTCAACAGTGAAAGGAAATTTAATAGTAAATTATGTTTCTCTGAGAACATTTACCAAATCACATTACTACAGGGGCAGATCCAGAGGGGTGCAGAGCTGGCACATGCCACCCACCCAAAAAATGAGCATGAAACAACTGGAATGTTTCCTAGAGTAAGTTTTCTTTACAGTTAGATAGTTAATATTATGCCAAAGAAATGCTTAAGATGCAGGAGCTTCCAGGGGCTTTGTCCTCATGTTCCACACAAAACGTTCCATTGCACAGACCTTAGCCTACTTGTCTATGCTCCCCTAAATTATATACCTGCATCCACCCCTGTACTATGAAGCACTCCCACACCTCCCTGAGCATTCTTATTGATGTTTCACTCAAGCTTAAACTGAAAAATGTCTGATATTGGTGGCTGCCTAGTGGTGACAAGGGTAGGTAATTATATGGTATCTTGGAAGAGTTTCTTCCCAGAGGTGCTATTTTCATTGTCTTTATGAGATAGAGATGGGAAAGACAACATTTTGTCTTCTTTTTGGGAGGACTGGATTCTAGTGGTAATGGAGAAACATACTTTACTATAAAATTTCCTTTCCCTTCATGTAAGTTTTCTCTATCTCGTACAGACTTGAAAAGTAAGATAATAGACAGTTGTTTTGTTCCATTCCAAATCAGAGCTTGATATAATATTTATGTTCTTTTCATCATGTGCCTGATTGCAAATTTATTCATTTAATTCATTTGTCACAGGCAGTGCATGAAGCTGTGAGAAGAAATATAGCAACTCTGAATGAAGCTGCACTCTCTGAATCCAGGTATATTAATCAGGATTTATACTTTCTTTATTACTTGCAGGAAAAATCAGTGTTACATCTAAATTATATATTAATATGGTTGACTTGTCAATTCAGGATACATGTTTTTATTCCCTCGCCATGAATATGGCTGGGTATAGCATAATGCTTCTTTGTCCATTCCATATGTATGTCTGTCCCAAAATTCTTGCATGTGCTACCATTCCTGCATCTTTTCATGGTCTGAATTGAAACTTGTCAGACACTAATGACATGAGGTGAACATATGCATGTGGCCTTATTGCATGCTTTGATCTGCATTTCCAGAGTTATGCCCCTTTTTGGTGCTAATAGTATGTACTATATGTGATGTGTAACTAGTCCAACACCTTTTGAGGAATTGCCTTGAAATTTGGCAAACATTATTGACATGCAATGAACATATGCATGTGGTCTTGTCATCACACTCCAATGTCTAGGTTCCTTCTGAAAGGATTTCCAGTAGCAGTCAAACTCTGTTCAGTTATGTAAATTTGGTTGTTAATCAGTCAAACTCTGTTCAGTTATGTAAATTTGGTTGGTAATCAGAGCAGCATATGTTGCTTTTTTTTTTTACAGTGGACAAAAAAAGAAAAAAAGAGAATCCAAAGTAGATTAGTTTGTACAATTTAGCCTTCTAGGAAAATTAGTAGCCAATGACTATTTTGGCTACCAAGAATGCTTTTTTTTGTGGTTTTGTCCTTTTTGATGCTATATGTATATACTGTATGTGATAATTTTTGTGTGTGACTAATCCCACAAACTGATACTTGGCAGACATTATTGACATGAGCTAAACATGTGAATGTGGTTTTGTTGTCAGGCTTTTGTACTGTTTTCTGTAGTAATGCCCCTTTTTGTTCTTAAATGTATATGCTGCTTGTATATATGATAATCCATGTGCGTGCAACTAGTCGCACAGCTTTTACAATAGCTACTGGAGACAACTAAAACTTTCGTACAAGTGAGGTATGTAATCACTAATTATTTTTATCTCTACTGGTCATAGACCAGAAGAGCTTACGGGTTATCTGTTGTCTGTCATTCACCATCTGTCCATCTGTTAGCCCAAGTTTATTATCCCACTCCTAAACTGCTTAGAGGATTGCCATGAAACTTTATACACATATTCATCCCAAGGTCTAGTTGGTCCTATATGAAAAGGGTGCTGCTTAGACATCCAATATGACAGCCATAGCAGCCATCTTTAAAATCTGGTTATTGTCACTCTTTCTGAATGGATAATATGAACATGAGGTTGTCACTAAAAGACTTGTTATGATGCCTAGTTGCTCCTAAATTCAAAAGGGTTAATGGTGGCTCAGTGGTTTGTGTGCTGGATTCATGATCAAAAGGGTGCTAGTTTGAATCCTACTATCAGATCAGCTCAGGCACTTTATTCGAATTGCCTCAGCACTAAATAACCTACTTACGTCACTGTGCCGTAAAACAAAAAACACCAAACCAAACGAACCAAACCTAAATGAAATGGTGCCAATCTGACATCCAATATGGCCACCATGATTGTCATCTTGAAATACTTGTTATTGTTTCTCCTCCCGAATGGAAAGTCATATCAACATGGGGTTTTCACCAGAAGTGTTCTTATGATGTCTACTTGGTCCTAAATGAAAATGGTTCTGCTTGGACACCCAATATGGCAACCAAAGTGGCCATCTTGAAAGTCATGTTATCGCTACTCCTCCTGACCGGATGGTCATAACATGGGGTTTTCACTAGATTATGTCTTATTGTGTCTAGTTGGTGTTAGATAAAATGGTGCTGATCTGATATTGAATATGGCAACCACAGTGGCCATCTTGATAATTTTATCGCTACTCGTCCTAGATTGAAGGTCATATCGACATTGGGTTTCCACCAGAATTCTTATGGTGTCATAGTTGGGACTAAATGAAAATGGTGCTGATCTGACCTCAAATATGGCTGCTACAATGAACATATTGAAAATCTTGTTACTAATTCTCTTGAATGGATGGTCATATCAAGATCAGGTTTCACCAAAGGTCTGCTAATGGTGTCTAGTTTGTCCTAAATGAAAATGGTGCTGACCTAGCATCTAATATGGCTGCCACAATGGCTAATTTGAAAATCATGTTCAAGAATATCAGAGATGGTTTCAAAACTCTGCAGTTAAAAAGAAGAAATGGGCTTATGTTGAATTTTTCCTGGAATTTCTTTTTGGTTAGTAGAGCATCAGTCCCTTCAGGGAACTGTTGTTTAGCTCACCTGACCTTGAGGTCTAGTGAGGTTGTAGTATAGCTTTGCATCCAGCTCACATTGCATATCATCTAAAGTCCATCAACATTTGCTACTTTCATTTTCTCCAGGGCACGAATAAGGAACTCTTCCAGGTCGGGTCAAATTTGCCCGGGGACAAGCTGTGGGTGGTGCATATGAGCTCATCACCAGTGACAACATTTTTTTCTAACAATTAATAAAACCTTACATCTTTTGATAAATGTTATTCTTGTTACACAGCGTTCATTTTGATAAAAAAAATTTAATACCTAGAAATTCTGTAAAAAAAGAATATGTTTTCATGTATATCGGCAGCAGAAGATTAGGTATTTATGTAACATGAATCGATGTAAACCAGATTATTGTCATTCTCCGTCTAGCAGAAGATATATTGCAATAGTTGGATCTGGATTTGCAGCTGCTTTTGTCTTAGTATTATCATTCCAGGATTAATGGGTGTCCTGTCAAACTAATTATTTATAAAAAATAAATTTTTCTTTTATAAAACAATACTGTATAATTTCACCCAACAACAGTGTTTTATTTCACTCTTCTGTTTTTAAAAATTATTAATTGACAACAAGCTGACTTACTACAGTGTACCTCGAAAATGCATAACACCTAATTGAGGGGCATTTCTGGTAAAGTCGGATGGTGAAGTTTTATTTGATATGTCCCCAATCAAGTCTTGGAGGATGATAATAAAAGTTAGTTGTATTTGCCAGTGTCTTTTAGTCTTAATTCAGGTCTAGGCTTCACATAGTTTGTTCTTAAGGTATGATGTGCTGAAAAACCACAATAAACTATAGTTCCAAACCATGTGGTGTGAGGAACTATATAATATCTATAGTACAGAGACTGGGGCAACCATTCAGTTAGAGGAATTTTGATATGTCTGTGAAATTTGTGAATTCTATATTCGGTTTACATTTTATTTTATTATCATCAGGTCTGACAATAATAATAATAATAATAATAATAATAATAATAATAATAATAATAATTTCATATTAAAGTATTGGCTTAAAAATTCCAAATAATTCCAAACAAATACCATTTATACTTGCTTATAAGTCTGTTACAACTGCAAGCAACATAGACTCTGATCTGTCATCACATAATGCACCAGTAGATCAGGGTCTATGTTTGCTCTACTGATTACTCCTACATGTAACAAACTGCATAGACCCAGATCTGCAGGTGTATTATGCGACAGCCAATCTGGGTCTGTGCAGTTTACAGTTGGACCTGGCTTATGAGTGAGTATATATGATACAAAAATAAAATTTCAAATGAAGAACCATAGGATATGAAAATAATTAATAAATAAATTTAGAAAGAAAGAAAACAGAAATCTCTTGTACATAAATTATATTTGAGAGTTTTGCCCAAAATGGCACCAATAAATTATTGTTTTTCCTTTTAAATCGTTTAAATGAAATTTAAAAAGGACAGAATGTACCATTGCACTCATGTAAAACCCATGTTTTTCTTTGTAACATCTAAAATAAATACTTCATGCTTGAATAAACATATTTTTTCAACAGAAGATAATCCTTATAGTGACATAAAGAATGAGTTGGTAGAGAAAGAATAAGTAACGCAGGGACATAAAAGTTTTTTCCTTTCTTTTTGTTGGACTGGATCTTTTGGTAGCAATACCTGTTTGATTCAAGTGAAGTAACCGAAGCCAATTTCCCTTTCAGCCAAATTGGCAGAAAGTATCCTGGCATAAAGGTCTTTCAAGATCATGCAAATTATGCCAATCTGCCATCCAATATAGCCATCATTACTAAAATTAGAAATCAGTTTAACTTTTTAAAAAACCGCTCAACCAAATTTAACAGATGGTGCTCTGTCGTAAAGGTCTTTAAGGTTTGTTTAAATGATGCTAATGTACCTACTAATATGGCTGCTATTACTAAAACTAGAAGACCTTTTAATGACTTTTCTCAAAAACTGCTAAAAAGAATTTTACCAAATTTGCAAAAAAGCGTCTTTGTATGAATGCCTTTACAAAATTGACACAAATGATGCAGATGTGTCTTTAAATATGGCCACTGCTACTAAAAAAGCCTATAAATAACTTCTCAGAAAGCACTCAACATAATTTGATATAGCATCTTTGCTTGAAACAGTGCCATTGACATTTTGTTTTCACTAAAACACCTCTTTCACTCAGAACTCTCTGACGTGAGAGTCCCTGCTTCCAGGGCCTCCATTGTCTGGTCCTGAACTCAAAGTTTTCAAAATTTGGTATACAGTTTTCTGTATGGTGTACCCTCAGTTTTTGAAGAATATGGTGCAGGACTTCCATTCTCAAAATCTTGTAAACAATTTTGAAAACCACACCTACTTGATGTTGGGGTCAAGTCAAGGGCCACTGCTTGCATTTTGTACTTCACTGAGCTTATGAACACAGTGACATGTTATGTATGATGTTTATATAATATTATAGATATTTTAGGAAATTATAAATGTTTCTTGACTTTAATATTTGCTTAAATCTTAATTTTGTTCATGAAAAAAAAAAAAAAAAAAAAAAAACATGTTTAACTACCGGTAGTGTCCTTGAATTAGGTTTACTTCAGATTTGAGCTAAAGGATAGTTTTGATAAACAATGTTTTCTCAATTTGAGGTCAAGGTTGATTTTGTTTACAGATAAAACTGGAAAATCCTTTGAGTTATGTGTAAAAAGACATGTCCACACAAGTAAAATTCCATTAAGATGACACATATTCTAGAACATTCTGTCATGTGACCAATCTTTATATGTACCATGTTTAGTGGACAGTTTTTCAGTTTCGACATTATTATCAGTCTTGTAAAGAGCTATTACAGTTGTGGAAAGTAATTCAAAATTTTAAGAGAGGAATTATTTTAAATATTCACTGGATTGTAACAGTGCTCATAGACTTTTGGATTTTGGATTTCTAATTGATGATTTTGTAATTTATGTGAACTTATTCAGAGATATTTTGGAGTACTTCATTTTGACATCAGCACATTAAAGACTACTAGTACATCAGGACTTTGAAGACCATTGGCACATCATAACATTCAAAGATACAGCCGGAACATTCTATATTTGAGACTTGTGATTAGAACACTAATTCTTATTGGATTATTTGGATTTTAATACACATTACTGTAAGTGTTTTTTGATTTTTCATCTTAATTATCTAGAAATAAATTGCTTGTTGATTTTTACTTGAGTTGTTGGTTTCACTTTCTTTCTGTTACATTTTTCTAGACCATAGAGTTGTAACAATGTATATACACAAAGGAATTTTGACCAGACTTTGCATTTTTTTGTTTTTCAGTAAACAATTTGATGGCATTCTGACAATTCATTTTCAAGGTCAAAGGTCTTGGCTCAAGGTTTTTATTTTAATATTTTTATTTAAAAAACATAAATGGATTTTTATCAAACCCAGTTTGTGGATATATCTGAAGATTACCTTGAATGAGGCCAGTTCAATAACTTGTGTTTTTTCACCTCCCTGAAACCAAACTTAGCATGTTGTATATTTTGACAATATCTGAGATGAGTTCATTGATTTTCTATGCATGATATCATGTTCAGGTGCAGAGGCCACAAAAAAGATTTTTCTCCTGCACTTACCAACATGTTACCTCAGATATATAAGAAAATAATTTTGTTACCAAATTTGGTATGTTGGAGTTCTGCAAGAATATATTAGCTGATTTGATAAAAAGAGGGAAGAAATAGATTTCTCGTGAATTCATATAAATTCTTTTTGGCCAGTAGTGCATCAGTCCCTTAAGTGGACTCCTGTGTCTTTACTAAATATGTCATATCTTTCCATATAAACTAGTTACGTTTATATATATATACATGTCATATCTTTCCATATAAACTAGTTACATTTATATATATATACGTGTCATATCTTTTCATATAAACTAGTTACGTTTATATATATATATATACATGTCATATCTTTCCATATAAACAAGTTACGTTTTTATATATATACATGTCATATCTTTCCATATAAACTAGTTACGTTTATATATATATATATATATACATGTCATATCTTTCCATATAAACTAGTTATGTTTATATATATATACATGTCATATCTTTCCATATAAACTAGTTACGTTTATATATATATACATGTCATATCTTTCCATATAAACTAGTTATGTTATTAACAATTAAGCTACAACCGTTGCTCTGTTACTTAAGATGGAACATATCTTTACATTGGAAAGTATACATCAAGGATAACTCGAGGACTTCCACATATTGTCTTGATGTCAAATTATTTATTAAATGTTTAAGAGCAGATTTGATTGAGTTGGTAAAGTTGTAGGACTCTGCATGTACACTAGCAGTTGATGTGCTTTTGCAGCTCAGTTGGTCTTCTAGCTCACAAACTATGTTTTAAAAACAAAGTCATACAAATAGAAGAAGAAAATTTCTTTTTCTTTAAAAACCACTGTAATTAAGGTTGAATATCCAAGTTACCATTTAGAAGATCCACAGTGGCTTAGTTGTTAGCATGCTGGACTTGCGACTGAAAGGGTGCAGGTTCTAATCCTAACATCGGATCAGCCTGGGTCAGCTGCACCAAAGCAAACCAAGTTACCATGAAAGGTTTTTGTTCTTGCAATACTACAAAAAAATATAAATATCACTTTTTCAAGGTCAAGAAGAATGCTTCACACAAGCAAGGTTCACAGGCTAGGCATAAAGTAAACTTCATACTTAGTACTAGACTGTACTGGTGTGAGGGGGGCGTTTGGGGGGGGGGGCAATTGCTCCAGGTGAGGGGAGCTGCTGTTCGGAGCTTTTTATTTTGAAGCTGTAACTGGGGCATAGATGATGGGGGATTGGAGGTTGGCAGCTGACATAAAAACTGTTCTCGGTGGCAAAGAAGGAGTGCCACTAAAGAACATTGCCCCTGGGCACCTTGGTAGGGGCACCACTAAAGAACATTGCTCCCGGGTGCCTTGAACCCTCGTGCTGCCACTGCATAGTGAGAGCTATATAAACTTCATATACAGTTAGAGCTGCTATAGCAAAAAATAAACAGTTTGTGTATAACATGTTTTCATAACCTGGCAAACTGAAACTTCATATCCTTCTCGTCTGTATAAAGAAATTTTTTATTTAATAAACTAAAAAAAATTTTAATGTCCTCTGGACTTTCTTCCATATGAAGTTTTTTGCAGAACTCTAGTGTCTATAAAACTGAAAACAATGAATCTACCTTCACTTTTTTTTCTCCCCACCTACATGCACCAACCTTCTTACCAACCTATCTACCTTGACTTCAGACTGTTGACAGGAGGATTGTAAATACATGTAATAAATTCAGGCTTTTTTATCTTTACTTCCAGTGAGTCACAGAAAGAGGGAAGCAGTCTAGTTGATGACTGTCTAGCAATTTTCAATGTCTTGTCTCAATCTCAGGAAGGACAAGTCCTTTTGTATCAGGAAAGGACCGTGTCTACATTGGCCGAAATCATTCAGCATCAAACTTATGGTAAGATAGTGATATGCTGCATTTTCTTGTAGATAGAGAGGGAAACAGTGTAGTTGATGACTGTCTAGCAATTTTAAATGTCTTGTCTCAATCTCGGGAAGGACAAGTCCTTTTGTATCAGGAAAGGACAGTGTCTACATTGGCAGAAATCACTCAGCATCAAACATATGGTAAGACAGTGATATGCTGCATTTGCTTTTAGGTAGAGAGGGAAACAGTCGAGTTGATGACTGTCTAGCAATTTTCAATGTCTTATCTCAATCTCAGGAAGGGACAAGTCCTTTTATATCTGGAGAAGACAGTGTCTGCATTGGCAGAAATCATTCAGCATCAGACATAGTAAGACAGTGATATGCTGTGGTTTAATTTTTTTGTGTGTCTCGGTGTTCATGGTTTTGTACTGTAAAAAAAGACATTTTTGTGGGTACTTAAATTCATGGATTTGCTTGTCAAAGTTTGCATATTTGTAGGTATTTAATTTTGTGGATTAACCTCTAAAAAGACCTAAATTAAAGAATATAAAAGAACAAAACTATGCCAACAACAAATGTCGATTGCTTCAGTGGTAAAAACAATACGACTACCTGTATGAGCACAAATCAACACGTCAAGATCAATCACTTACACCGTGTTTTTGTCCGAGTGTTCAGCATCTAAAGAGAGTCAACGCAGCCAACAATATTAAGCTAATTGGTTAGTAAAGAACATGTATGATCTCTTCCTTAAGACACAGTCCTTAAAGTTGTACCATCAGTATCTTCTGACGACCATGGTGCTAGCTCAGTGGCTAATTCAACTTAGATCCCTGTTGGTTTGGATACGGTTATTTTTCCACATGTGGACCAAACATGTGACCAGCTGCCCCTTGCTCAGTGCAGTTACAATGCAGTTAGGAGGCAGAGTCAGTATTTGATTTATTCAGAGCCCATCAAAATGCAAGATGCTAACTAAATTGAAAGACAATGGAATCACATCTTTGCTTGAGCCTGCCTCATGTACGAACCAACTTCAGCGCCTAAACTTGACAATAAATAAAGACTAATAAGATTTAAATTACACTTCCACTACTGGAATGTTAAACAGGTCGTGGAGACCAATCGGGGAAGATGAAGATGTCCCTGGTGAAGATCAGTGTACTGTATTAGTGGACCCTAAAACCTTATCAAACAAGCTGATTCATGCTAAATGGATAATTGCAGCTGATGTGAAAATGTGTGAAAGATCTGACTTAATTATCCATGGCTTTGAGAAAGTTAGACTTGTTTAATTCAACAATTTCAGGATTATCTACCTGACAAACATTTATGTGTATCTGCAGACTTGATTAACATGATGTTGATTCACAGGTTTTGTCCGAAAATCAGTTAAGCGTGAGCTTTAGTACTCAGCTGTAATTAGTGTATATACAACGTGTTTCATTAGTAATTGTGCTTCAAGCAATAGTTCTAGTATTTTACAGTTTTGTTTATTCAGTTGGATTAAACATGTATGGATAAAATAAGATATGCTTTAAGGTGGATTTAAATTTTTTGACAACAGTTTCACTTGAATGAAGAATCAATTTGGATAGTTTTAAATCTAATTTTCATATACTAGTATCATTTATTATTCTTTCTTTCATTGTCAGTAATGCTGGTGTTTGAGTACCTTATGCTTTTTCTCATTTCTCTCTATGCTTACTTATCTCATAAAATATCAATTTAAGGCAGGGGGTGGAAATAACATATACCAGATATCGTATACATACATATACACTGAAACAGTATAAAATGCTTTATGGTTCTTTTTTTTAAAAGGGTTAAAATTAATCACATGTTAAGCTAATATTTTTTTTAACAGATTTCAGTAATGATGTTGATTTATCAAATAGCTTTGCTGATCTCCAGGAATGTTTTTATAAGAAAATGGATAGGGGGGATTCTTCAAATTTTTTGTTGGGTATTTAAATTCGAGGTTCAGGGCAACAGCAAAATTCACAAAATATGGTACCCTGTGAAAATTATTGACACCACAGTACTGCATTTGCTTGTGGGTAAATAGGGAAGCAGTCTAGTTGATGACAGTCTAGCAGTTTTGAATGGCTTGTCACAATCTCAGGAAGACAAGTCTTTCTGTATCAGGAGAGAACAGTGTCTGCATAGGCAGAAATCACTTAGCATCAAACATATGGTAAGACAGTGATATATCTTTTTGTTTGCTTGTACATAAAAATAACCAGTTGCAAAAAGCATACAGAGACTGATCCCTGCATATTGTGTTCCAGGCACTGGCAAATATGGTTCTGCATTGTTTACAGTTGGATTTGTGTCGTACATAGTTAGATATAGGTGCATTTGAAATGATTGAGCTCATCAACACTTGAGTTTTGTAAAAAAAAAAAAAGTCAGAGAATGTAACTCTTGGGTCTCATTACTATGGAACACACAGCCCATTTTCTCATCAACCATGACATACATGTTGCTCAGACTACAGGAGATTACCTTATGTACTTGTGTATAAGCCAGATCCAAACGCAAACAACATAGACCCAGATCTGCCATCGCATAATGTGCCAGCAGATCAGGGTCTATGTTGTTCTACTGATTAGTCCTTACAAACTGCATAGACCCAGATCTGCCGGTGCATTATGCAAGGGCAGATCTGGATCTATGCAGTTTGCTGTTGGTATCGGATTATACGCAAGTTTAGACAGTACTCTTCACATCTGCATACATGTGACAGAACCAGGACATCAAATCAGAAGATTTTACAATTTTGATCAGTAGATTTGCTTCTAAATCATTAGTTTATATTGACATAAATTATACATGTTTTAAGGGTTTTTAAAACAAGACAAATGCATTTTTTGCCATAATATGTATTCTATTCATATTTAAATAAAACTGCAAGTTTTGAACATGAATCAGATTCTGATGGCAAAATGTTAAAATTAATAATTAATACGAGTCAGGGTATTGTCAGTTAAATGATAAAGGAAGAATTGTACACTTTATAGTTCACTGCAAATATTTTTTTAAAAAATCCACAAGCATTTTTAGTTTCCTTCACAAGTTCTCTGCCTGGTGACCATTGATGACATTCATTGTGATTATTACATTTCACACTTAACAGGCTGTCAGTATCTTTCTGGTCCAGGTTTCCCTTGGAATCATTCTGTAGTTTTCGAAGAATGGAGAATGCCCTCTCTGTATCTGCATTAGAATGTGACAGTGACAGAACAATCATGCTCAGCCTGCAAAGACATTCTAACTTAAGTTTTCCTATAGCTGGGTTTTTAAGGCTGCTGACTAATCTCCAATACTGTTCAAAGCTAAGTTCATCCTGAGGAGGAAGTTATTATGTTGGACTTAAGATGTATTCCTGAGCCTCATCCTCAAGGGATTCTTTCTCTTCTTGGCTTAGATCCAAATATCTGTTGGCAAGACTCACCACTGTAAATAAACAAAAGAGAGATTTAGACTTGAAATAATTTGAGGGGTCAAAAGTCAAGGTCACTGTGATTTAAAGAAGAAAAATGTTTTTGCATAATAGATTTAGTATGTACCTTGACCAAAGTTTGTAAAGGGTTTGCACTTTAGGTATGGAGACACCTATTGATTTAGGCAATTAAAAGGTCAGAAGCCAAGATCATTGTGGTTCAAAACAAAATTTGGTTTACAGAAAAACTTCCATGACAAAACTTAGTGGTTAATGACTTGCACTTAGGGTAAGAAAGAGACCTGTAGATTCAGGGGTCTAATGGTCAGAGGTCATGGTAATGTTAAGTCTAATAAGAAAATTAAGGTTTCTTCACATTAAATTTAGTACAATTCGGCATAATTTGACCAAAGGTCGAGGTCATTGAGACCCATTAGTCAATAATCTCCAGTGCCTGCATAGAGGATTGTTAAACATAGGGTGAGCATAGAATGTGCCGTTCACAGTACTCCTGCGTTTACATAATTTCTTGTTCTGGCTTTACTTCAAGACACATGTCTAGACCTAATTATCAATAAAATATGAAACAAATGTTAATTTAGTCACAATATAACGAAGTTTCATTGTTGTTTGCCTTCGTAGCAATATTTAGACCTCATCACAACTAGGTTTAAAGCTTGTCTTCTTTAGTTATTAGTTGGAATAGAGATTTGAAGGTCATTTTATACTAATCCATTAATTTGTTGCAGAATAAGAACTTAAAATAAATTATGCATATCCACTGTAAGTATGTTCATTATCTGATTATAAAGTTTTAAAATGATGTATTAAATGTTTTGCTTTTTTTTTTAGGGTACTTCAAATTTTTGACATGATTTTTTTTCTTCTCTTGATATACATGTACATAGGACATGAGAAAGCGTATGACATCGTGCTACATGTGCTCAATGAATGTGGTCCAATCACATGGCAGAACAACAAACTAGCTATGAATGAACTACTTCGGCATCTGGCTGCAGAGTTTCACAAAGATCAGGTATAGGTTATACATTTAGATGCTAGTGAGAGATATTCTTAAGTTAGACTCAAAAGTGAACTTACCTTGACAATATGCCATCCAATGCCAGCAAAGTTTTCATTTTAAAAATAAGCTATTTGAATCATATGATCAACACCACATTGTATTACATGCATTTGAAGAGAGATATATAAAGGATATATGCAGCAATTTATGCTTAAATATAAGACAGATATTTTCAACAATGCATAGATCAGACAGTAAAATCACATAAAAATTTAATTTACTTGGCACAAGATTTTCTTGAATTAAAATGAGTGTTTTCCACAGGCTGTTTTAGCTTGGTGCCATGCCATGACCCAGTTTTAATGTTTTCCACAGGCTGTTTTAGCCTGGTGCCATGCCATGACCCATTTTTACCATGCCATGCCCTTATTCGGTAACACCATGTCCCTATTTTCACACGGCTTGACCTTTATACCATAAAGAATCTCATTTCTGGATTTTTCTGTTGATGTCATTTTTCAGTTCCCAAATCCTGTCACGATGTTCAGATAGTATATAATGCAGGTTGTTTCCATTCCTATATTTCAGACAGAGGACCAGTCAGGTTTGTCCATGACTGGATGTCATTATCTTGTTGTTGCATTTGATAATGATGGTGACATTTCATACACTCCCAAATCCACAGTTGAGCTTTTAAACAAACTCGTTAAAATAAAGCCAGCATAATTTTCCAAGCGAGGAAAGATAAATTACTAATGTTTCACTCGCTGCCACGAGAATTGACAAATGCGCTTATATTGAGATATAATATTCACAATAGATATGAGCGTCTGGGAGCATTAGGTTCCCTAGATCTTGATTTTACCATACATGCTTAGAGATTTACAAAATACATGAATTAGAGTTGTACATACACTGTATTTTCAACCCCTTCCAAGCAAAACCTCTAAAGCCACACCCCATCCCACTCCAGCTGCCACCAAAGTTTTATTTACTCTTTCATCCACAATTAATATTTGTTGTTGTTCATAACCACAATAAAACTCAATGAAATCTTATAAAGACAGGGGGTGGATGCACATATCATGAAACTAGGAGTGGATTTATATTTACTTAAGTGCATTCAGAAGTGAGAAGAATGCTTTAATATACCCAGTTGACATAGATTTTAAGTAAACAAACTGTGCCCTTTTACAAACCTGCTTAAAAAGTGGATCTGCATGCCTTAAAAAGGAGAACTAGACCTTTTGTACATATGCTACTTATACTGTATATACTCACTTGTAAGTTCAGTCCAACTGCAAATTCTATAGACCCAGATCTGGATCACATAATGTGCCAGCACATCTGGGTCTGTGCAGTTTGTTAGGACTAATCAGTCGAACAAACAACAGAGACCCTGATATGCTGGCACATTATGTGATGGCAGGTCAGGGTCTGTGTTGTTTGCAGTCGGACTCGACTTATAAGTGAGTACATATGGTGCCAAATGTTCCATGCATACCAGAGCAACCTTTTCTCATCATTTACCAATATGCTTTCTTAAAAATAAACCTACCTTGAATGTAACCTTGCCCTGACAATAAGCAAACAAATATCTACTAATAATTTATAACACAATGGGGGGCATATCTTTGCAGTCCAGGGGCTCCGGATGGCTGAGTCGACTAAAGCGCTCGCCTTTACAGACCCAGATTTATTGGTCAACCTCATGTTCATCTTAGCAAGCCATGCATGATCACTATTCTTCAGTGTCCTTATCCAAATAAAACAAAATAAATCAATTTTCCACAGTATCCAAATAAAACAAAATAAATCAATTTCCACAAAAATTCTACATAAAGGGAATTTGGTGTAAATTTTAAAGGGTGAGGTCCCACAATAAAAGGGAGCAGGTTACATGGTCGAATGGCTGGACATGACTATAATTCATCATCATCATCATCATCATCATCATCATCATCATCTTTTCTTCAGTCTGAATCTAGCTGACATTGAGGATAGTTGCTCTTCATCGAGATTTGATTGGCTGTTAAGCATTGAAAACTACCCGATACGGTAATTGTATGGTGGAGGTTAAAACCTAATAGATTGCCTGTAAGTGGTAATTGGACGCAGAGGGAATCTAATTAGCCTACTATTCATTACTCCACATGCTTGACTAAGAGCTGTTTTGTAATTCACACCTTTGTTTGAAATGGTTAAGTAACTTTCCACCTACTTGACCAGTCTGATAACATGAGTAACATATGTTACCTACCTCTTTCTAGGAGCCGACTGGTTTTGAACACCTTGAACTTCAATTGGCATTTGAAATTCTGATCTTTTAAATTAGCCGACATCATAAAACTGCATACCATCTGGAAAATCGACCTGATCATGTAAGAATTAATTTTCTTTTAGCAACTAAAAATATTTATATAGAAAAAAAAATTGAAATGCAGCTATTTGAAATGGCTCTTTTAATCTGCTAATAAATCCTATCTCTAACATTTAAATATTTTACAGACTGCAAGAAAGTTTGAGCTGTGCAAGACCTTGACTTTTCTCCTAACAACAATGCCAGTACACATAGTAAGTTGCATATAAATTCAACTTTAATTAATTGAATCTTACCAAAGACATTTTTATATGCTGTTTTCAGAAAACTTTAGCTGATAATTAACATATTCTTCAATATATTTTTAGTTCCAATGCAGTACAAAATTCAGGGGAGATAATGGCTGCATTCCTTTTAGGTTTTTAATACCAAAATATGAATATGAAACATACATAGTGTTACCCTTGTTTGTCTGGAAAAATTCATGTAGAATAGACTGACAACTGAAAACTTAAGCTGATCAAAGAAAACAGGTCTTTGACTGAGAGTTTTCCTCAGTATTGATTGACTTGAAGAACTGAAGTAAAATAAAGTGTCGGCAATGTTTGACTATGCAGGCTGACCAAGTAAACATTAGAACTGTCTCATGAAAGTTAACATGTCAGCATATTGATATGCAAGGTCAATGTGTTTGAAAGTGGTGCTGATGTCAAAAATAGA
This sequence comes from Margaritifera margaritifera, assembly GCA_029931535.1. Lineage (NCBI taxonomy): Eukaryota > Metazoa > Mollusca > Bivalvia > Unionida > Margaritiferidae > Margaritifera > Margaritifera margaritifera. The sequence goes on from JAQPZY010001668.1 coordinate 8,290,588, forward strand.
AACAATTATCATCAAATCATTCAAAAAGCACAGCATTTGTCCACAGTGTTCATTGGAAGACTGGTGTTAAGGTATGTTTAATATCTAATGGAGTTGAGCAACTGTCTATTGTTTATATCAGTGGTTTGTCATCTGGGACAACTGGTCATAAAGCCAAGCAAGATTATGTCCTGACTTTTTGTGTGTCATTCATCATCCAGAGTCGGTAAACAATTGCTATTTTCAACTTCTTCTCAGAAATTACCAGACCAGTTTCAACCAAACTTGACAAAGAGCATCCTGGCATAAAGGCCATTGGATTTTTTTTTTACAAATGATGTCAATCTGCCATCAAATATGGTCCGAGTCACCAAATATAGAAAAATCTGTCTGTCGTCTGTGAACAATTGCTATTTTCAAATTCTTCTCAAGAGTCTCTTAACCAGTTTCATCCAAGCATGGCATTGAGCATCGTGGCCTGAAAGCCTTTCATGTTTGTACAAATGATGCTGATCCCATTAAAAATATGGCCATCATTGCTAAAAATAGACAATTTCTTCTCCAGTATCCCTGAACAAATATGGCCATGGTTACTAACAATAGAGAAACCTTTAAACAACTTCTCCAAACCTCCTGAATAAATCTTGACCAAATCTGACAAACCACAGCTAGACTTAATGACCTTTCAAGTGTTTACAAATGATGCCTATTTGTCTTCAAATATGATATTGAATGGTGAAATTGTTCTTTCCACTTTTTCCAATATTTTTCTTTTCATGACTATATCAGTATCATAGATACTTTGATTTCTTTATTAGACAGGTCTCGTTAGTGAAAAGGATGAACATGTGAGGTTTTTATATGGTATTCAGGGGATCCCAGGTGGCCGAGTCTGGTCAAAGGCGCTCACCTTTACAGATCACTCACACATCTCATCTCTCTCCGTGTAAGTTCGAGTCTCTGCTTGACCAATGTGGGCATGTGAGAAAGCTTGCCAGTAGCTTCCTGTGGGTTGGTGGTTCATCCCGCGGTCTTCCTGGCTTCTTCCTCTACCAAATATACTGGCTGCCATGTATAGCCTTTATCATGTGCTGAAAAATGGCATGATTAAACCCCACAAAAAAAAAAACAACAACAACAAAAAATGATATGGTATTCAAAAGTTTTTCCCTCTTGAACACATGTTCTTTGGCAGATTTTATTTTCATTTACATTTAACTCGTAACTTTTAACTGTACCACGAGGTAGATCTTATAGATCATTTTAGAATGTCTTTTCATGCATCAGGTAAGTTGGGCAGTACATATTAAAACCTTCAATTAACCAAACTCTTTTCATAAACAAAACTGTTGAGAATGCTGCTACCTGCATTGGTTTTGGTTAAATTTTTCCAGGTGAATTCGGCCACATATGTAGGTCCTGACCATCTTGTGTCCTACATTAATCATTTTTGAAGGAATTAAAATGCATGTTAAAGGAAGGGTCAGGAATAGAACAATAAGGTATATTGGATGTCTCATTAAACATTAGAGATGTTGGTGTACATATTGGAACATTCTATTCACCACCAGGGAAGGCAGGTGGGTGATGTTGGACTGTTTTATATAGCAACAGGGAGGCTTGGTTATGCATCTAAGAACATTAAATGTACCATGAGGTAGATCATGTAGGTTATTTTTGAATGTCTTATTTAGCATTGAGTAAGTTGTACTAAATCAGCCCATTTACCATGAGGATTATGTTGGACTGTCTCATTTAACATCAGAGAAGGTTGACTGATTATTAAAACATTCCATTTGCCACCAGAAAAGGCAGATGGTCATGCTGGACTGTCTCATTTAACGTCATGGTTGATTGTCAATGCATATGAAAACATGACATGTACCATAAGGGAAAATAGGTGGTCATGCTGAACTATGTTATTTAAACCTGAGGGGGTGTCTAACAGTGCATATCAGAACATTCCATTTAACTTAGGGGTAGGCAGGATGTGATGCTGGACTGTCTCATTTAACATAAGTTATGTTTGACAGTATATATCAGATTATTCCATTTACATGGAGGGAAGGGAGGTGGTCATGCTGGAAATTCTCATTTTACATCAGGGACTTTTGGCAGTACATATCAGAACATTGCATTTACTCTACAACTCAGGTATTTTTGTATTGCAGTGGTTTCTAATTTGAAATTCGCACTTGAAACAAAAGGATGATTTTCATCAGGAGTGTTTTGTTGCTGTGACCAGAAAATTTGTTCTCCATTTTTTTTTTTTTTTTTTGTGAGAGACTGGAATTATTTTTTGGGTAGTAGGTAGATTCCCAGTCAGAATACCATTAGGAGCCAACCATTTTTTTTTTTTGGAGTCGGGGTTGGGGCACATGGAATTTAAAAAAAAAAAAATGTCTAGCCCTCAAATAGCTTGAAAAAATATTCTTGCTCCGATTTATAGAAAACACGAACCTATTATATCCATTATATTAGTTGAAAAAAATTATCTTTGGGTAAAAGAAAAACAAAATGTTCATTTTTCAGGCATTGTTTTCAAGATAGACTCGTGAAATTGATGATGATATGCATACTATGACACCCTTAAGACAAGAGAGACTCATCATGACCTATATTTCATCTTTTACTGGTTTTGGTTAAGCTTTTGCATGATCTCATCACCACACAAGTTTTTGGCATGTTATATTGATACTATTGTTCCTAGTATCATCAAAATTGGTTAGTAGATGTGCACTTTGATATAATCTATATAATTTTTGACAAAATAGATCTCTGTAGCCCATATTTCCTGCTTCAGTGACTTTTTTTGAATTTTGTGTTAAAGTTCATTTTCTGGGTGCTGTTTATTATGAAGCTTTGCAGTTGGATGGATCTGTGTTACTACTACACCCGGAAAATCAAAGGCCACTGTGACCTACTTGTGTTCATGATCACATTGATTTATCCATACTAGACCTGTATACATCCTAGCCTACTGGGAATGTCCTATCTGGCCAATGTATTTGGAAGTAGGAATAAATATGTTTATTCAATGGTAACATTTCCATCTTAATGACTGTACATTGTATATTGTAGTATGTTACTCTCAGCAGGTTAACTCGGCATTGTACAGGTGAATGAGTATAGGAATGATATGATCAGGAACAGACTCTATCAAATAATTCACAGCTATTCGTAAGATAACTATTAGAAGTAAATTGAAAACGGAGTGAAATCTTTGTTGCTCTCAAGCTCTTGAAAAATACATGTAGAATAGTCTGACAACTGAAAACTTAAGCTGATCAAAGAAAACAGGCCTTTGACTGAGAGTTTTCCTCAGTATTGATTGACGTGAAGAACTGAAGTAAAATAAAGTGTCAGCAATGTTTGTCTATGCAGGCTGACCAAGTAAACATTAGAACTGTCTCATGAAAGTTAACATGTCAGCATATTGATATGCAAGGTCAATGTGTTTGAAAGTGGTGCTGATGTCAAAAATAGAAACAATTATCATCAAATCATTCAAAAAGCACAGTATTTGTCCACAGTGTTCATTGGAAGACTGGTGTTAAGGTATGTTTAATATCTAATGGAGTTGAGCAACTGTCTATTGTTTATATCAGTGGTTTGTCATCTGGGACAACTGGTCATAAAGCCAAGCAAGATTATGTCCTGACTTTTTGTGTGTCATTCATCATCCAGAGTCGGTAAACAATTGCTATTTTCAACTTCTTCTCAGAAATTACCAGACCAGTTTCAACCAAACTTGACAAAGAGCATCCTGGCATAAAGGCCATTGGATTTTTTTTACAAATGATGTCAATCTGCCATCAAATATGGTCCGAGTCACCAAATATAGAAAAATCTGTCTGTCGTCTGTGAACAATTGCTATTTTCAAATTCTTCTCAAGAGTCTCTTAACCAGTTTCATCCAAGCATGGCATTGAGCATCGTGGCCTGAAAGCCTTTCATGTTTGTACAAATGATGCTGATCCCATTAAAAATATGGCCATCATTGCTAAAAATAGACAATTTCTTCTCCAGTATCCCTGAACAAATATGGCCATGGTTACTAACAATAGAGAAACCTTTAAACAACTTCTCCAAACCTCCTGAATAAATCTTGACCAAATCTGACAAACCACAGCTAGACTTAATGACCTTTCAAGTGTTTACAAATGATGCCTATTTGTCTTCAAATATGATATTGAATGGTGAAATTGTTCTTTCCACTTTTTCCAATATTTTTCTTTTCATGACTATATCAGTATCATAGATACTTTGATTTCTTTATTAGACAGGTCTCGTTAGTGAAAAGGATGAACATGTGAGGCTTTTATATGGTATTCAGGGGGTCCCAGGTGGCCGAGTCTGGTCAAATGTGCTCACCTTTACAGATCACTCACACATCTCATCTCTCTCTGTGTAAGTTCGAGTCTCTGCTTGACCAATGTGGGCATGTGAGAAAGCTTGCCAGTAGCTTGATGTTGGTTTGTGGTTCATACCAGGGTCTTCCTGGCTTCTTCCTCTACCAAATATACTGGCTGCCATGTATAGCCTTTATCATGTGCTGAAAAATGGCATGATTAAACCCCACAAAAAAAAAAAAACCAACAACAAAAAATGATATGGTATTCAAAAGTTTTTCCCTCTTGAACACATGTTCTTTGGCAGATTTTATTTTCATTTACATTTAACTCGTAACTTTTAACTGTACCAAGAGGTAGATCTTATAGATCATTTTAGAATGTCTTTTCATGCATTAGGTAAGTTGGGCAGTACATATTAAAACCTTCAATTAACCAAACTCTTTTCATAAACAAAACTGTTGAGAATGCTGCTACCTGCATTGGTTTTGGTTAAATTTTTCCAGTGAATTAGGCATCATATGTAGGTCCTGACCATCTTGTGTCCTACATTAATCGTTTTTGAATGAATTAAAATGCATGTTAAAAGTAGAGTCAGGAATAGGACAGTGAGGTACGTTGGATGTCTCATTAAACATTAGATATGTTGGGAGTACATATCAGAACATTCTATTCACCACCAGGGAAGGTAGGTGGGTGATGTTGGACTGTTTTATATAACAACAGTGAGGCTTGGTTATGCATCTAAGAACATTAAATGTACCATGAGGTAGATCATGTAGGTCATTTTTGAATGTCTTATTTAGCATTGGGTGAGTTGTACAAAAACAGCCCATTTACCATGAGGATTATGTTGGACTGTCTCATTTAACATCAGAGAAGGTTGACTGATTATTAGAAGATTCCATTTACCACCAGAAAAGGCAGATGGTCATGCTGGACTGTCTCATTTAACGTCATGGTTGATTGTCAATGCATATGAAAACATGACATGTACCATAAGGGAAAATAGGTGGTCATGCTGAACTATGTTATTTAAACCTGAGGGGGTGTCTAACAGTGCATGTTAGAACATTCCATTTAATTTGGGGGAAGGCAGGATATGATGCTGGACTGTCTCATTTAACATAAGGGGTGATTGAAGTGTATATTAGAATATTCCATTTACCATGAGGGAAGGCAGGTAGTCCTGCTGGACTGTCTCATTTAAGATAAGGGATGTTTGACAGTATATATCAGATTATTCCATTTACATGGAGGGAAGGGAGGTGGTCATGCTGGAAATTCTCATTTTACATCAGGGACTTTTTGCAGTACATATCAGAACATTGCATTTACTCTACAACTCAGGTATTTTTGTATTGCAGTGGTTTCTAATTTGGAATTTCCACTTAAAAGAAAAGGATGATTTTCATCAGGAGTGTTTTGTTGCTGTGACCAGAAAATTGTTTCTCCATTTTTTTTTTTTTTTCGGGAAAGACTGGAATTATATTTTGGGCAGTAAGTAGATTCCCAGTCAGAATACCTTTAGGAGCCAACCATTTATTTTATTTTTGGAGTCGGGATTTGGGGCACATGGGATTTTTTCAAAAAAAAATGTCTAGCCCTCAAATAGCCTGAAAAAATATTCTTGCTCTGATTTCTAGAAAACAAGAACCTATTATATCCATTATATTAGTTGAAAAAAATTGTCTTGGGGTAAAATAAAAACAAAATGTTCATTTTTCAGGTATTGTGTTCAAGATAGACTCATGAAATTGATGATGATATGCATACTACCACACCCTTAAGATGAGAGAGACTCATCATGACCTATATTTCATCTTTTACTGGTTTTGGTTAAGCTTTTGCATGATCTCATCACCACACAAGTTTGTGGCATGTTATATTTATACTATTGTTCCTAGTATCATCAAAATTGGTTGGTAGATGTGCACATTGATATAATCTATATAATTTTTGACAAAATAGATCTCTGTAGCCCATATTTCCTGCTTCAGTGACTTATTTTGAATTTTGTGTTAAAATTCATTTTCTGGGTGCTGTTTATTATGAAGCTTTGCAGTCGGATGGATCTCTGTTACTACTACACCCGGAAAATCAAAGGCCACTGTGACCTACTTGTGTTCATGATCACGTTGATTATCCATACTAGACCTGTATACATCCTAGCCTACTGAGAATGTCCTATCTGGCCAATGTATTTGGAAGTAGGAATAAATATGTTTATTCAATGGTAAACTTTCCATCTTAATGACTGTACATTGTATATTGTAGTATGTTACTCTCAGCAGGTTAACTCGGCATTGTACAGGTGAATGAGTATAGGAATGATATGATCAGGAACAGACTCTATCAAATAATTCACAGCTATTCGTAAGATAACTATTAGAAGTAAATTGAAAACGGAGTGAAATCTTTGTTGCTCTCAAGCGCTTGAAAAATACATGTAGAATAGTCTGACAACTGAAAACTTAAGCTGATCAAAGAAAACAGGCCTTTGACTGAGAGTTTTCCTCAGTATTGATTGACGTGAAGAACTGATGTAAAATAAAGTGTCGGCAATGTTTGACTATGCAGGCTGACCAAGTAAACATTAGAACTGTCTCATGAAAGTTAACATGTCAGCATATTGATATGCAAGGTCAATGTGTTTGAAAGTGGTTCTGATGTCAAAAATAGAAACAATTATCATCAAATCATTCAAAAAGCACAGCATTTATCCACAGTGTTCATTGGAAGACTGGTGTTAAGGTATGTTTAATATCTAATGGAGTTGAGCAACTGTCTATTGTTTATATCAGTGGTTTGTCATCTGGGACAACTGGTCATAAAGCCAAGCAAGATTATGTCATGACTTTCTGTGTGTCATTCATCATCCAAAGTCGGTAAACAATTGCTATTTTCAACTTCTTCTCAGAAATTACCAGACCAGTTTCAACCAAACTTGACAAAGAGCATCCTGGCATAAAGGCCATTGTATATTTTTTTACAAATGATGTCAATCTGCCATCAAATATGGTCCGAGTCACCAAATATAGAAAAATCTGTCTGTCGTCTGTGAACAATTGCTATTTTCAAATTCTTCTCAAGAGCCTCTTGACCAGTTTCATCCAAGCATGGCATTGAGCATCGTGGCCTGAAAGCCTTTCATGTTTGTACAAATAATGCTGATCCCAGTAAAAATATGGCCATTATTGCTAAAAATAGACAATTTCTTCTCCAGTATCCCTGAACAAATATGGCCATGGTTACTAACAATAGAGAAACCTTTAAACAACTTCTCCAAACCTCCTGAATAAATCTTGACCAAATCTGACAAACCACATCTAGACTTAATGACCTTTCAAGTGTTTACAAATGATGCCTATCTGTCTTCAAATATGATATTGAATGGTGAAATTGTTCTTTCCACTTTTTCCAATATTTTTCTTTTCATGACTATATCAGTATCATAGATACTTTGATTTCTTTATTAGACAGGTCTCGTTAGTGAAAAGGATGAACATGTGAGGTTTTTATATGGTATTCAGGGGGTCCCAGGTGGCCGAGTCTGGTCAAAGGCGCTCACCTTTACAGATCACTCACACATCTCATCTCTCTCTATGTAAGTTCGAGTCTCTGCTTGACCAATGTGGGCATGTGAGAAAGCTTGCTAGTAGCTTCATGTTGGTTTGTGGTTCATCACGGGGCCTTCCTGGCTTCTTCATCTACCAAATATACTTGCTGCCATGTATAGCCTTTATCATGTGCTGAAAAAGGGCATGATTACCCCCCCCTCCCACCCACCCCCCCAAAAAAAAACAACAAGAAAAAATGATGTGGTATTCATAAGTTGTTCCCTCTTGAACACATGTTCTTTGGCAGATTTTATTTTCATTTACATTTAACTCGTAACTTTTAACTGTACCACGAGGTAGATCTTATAGATCATTTTAGAATGTCTTTTCATGCATCAGGTAAGTTGGGCAGTACATATTAAAACCTTCAATTAACCAAACTCTTTTCATAAACAAAACTGTTGAGAATGCTGCTACCTGCATTGGTTTTGGTTAAATTTTTCCAGTGAATTAGGTCCTGACCATCTTGTGTCCTACATTTATCGTTTTTGAAGGAATTAAAATGCATGTTAAAAGAAGGGTCAGGAATAGGACAATGAGGTACGTTGGATGTCTCATTAAACATTAGAGATATTGGGAGTACATATCAGAACATTCCATACACCACCAGGGAAGGTAGGTGGGTGATGTTGGACTGTTTTATATAACAACAGGGAGGCTTGGTTATGCATCTAAGAACATTAAATGTACCGTGAGGTAGATCATGTAGGTCATTTTTGAATGTCTTATTTAGCATTGGGTAAGTTGTACAAACACAGCCCATTTACCATGAGGATTATGTTGGACTGCCTCATTTAACATCAGAGAAGGTTGACTGATTATTAGAAGATTCCATTTACCACCAGAAAAGGCAGATGGTCATGCTGGACTGTCTCATTTAATGTCATGGTTGATGGTCAATGCATATGAAAACATGACATGTACCATAAGGGAAAATAGGTGGTCATGCTGAACTATGTTATTTAAACCTGAGGGGGTGTCTAACAGTGCATGTTAGAACATTCCATTTAACTTGGGGGAAGGCAGGATGTGATGCTGGACTGTCTCATTTAACATAAGGGGTGATTGAAGTGTATATTAGAATATTCCATTTACCATGAGGGAAGGCAGGTAGTCCTGCTGGATTGTCTCATTTAAGATAAGGGATGTTTGACAGTATATATCAGATTATTCCATTTACATGGAGGGAAGGGAGGTGGTCATGCTGGAAATTCTCATTTTACATCAGGGACTTTTGGCAGTACATATCAGAACATTGCATTTACTCTACAACTCAGGTATGTTTGTATTGCAGTGGTTTCTAATTTGGAATTCCCACTTAAAAGAAAAGGATGATTTTCATCAGGAGTGTTTTGTTGCTGTGACCAGAAAATTGTTTCTCCATTTTATTTTATTTTCGGGAAAGACTGGAATTATATTTTGGGTAGTAAGTAGATTCCCAGTCAGAACACCTTTAGGAGCCAACCATTTATTTTATTTTTGGAGTGGGGATTTGGGGCATATGGGATTTTTTTAAAAAAAATTTCTAGTCCTCAAATAGCTTGAAAAAATATTCTTGCTCTGATTTCTAGAAAACAAGAACCTATTATATCCATTATATTAGTTGAAAAAAATTATCTTGGGGTAAAAGAAAAACAAAATGTTCATTTTTCAGGCATTGTGTTCAAGATAGACTCATGAAATTGATGATGATATGCATACTACGACACCCTTAAGATGAGAGAGACTCATCATGACCTATATTTCATCTTTTACTGGTTTTGGTTAAGCTTTTGCATTATCTCATCACCACACAAGTTTGTGGCATGTTATATTTATACTATTGTTCCTAGTATCATCAAAATTGGTTAGTAGATGTGCACATTGATATAATCTATATAATTTTTGACAAAATAGATCTCTGTAGCCCATATTTCCTGCTTCAGTGACTTTTTTTGAATTTTGTCTTAAAGTTCATTTTCTGGGTGCTGTTTATTATGAAGCTTTGCAGTTGGATGGATCTGTGTTACTACTACACCCGGAAAATCAAAGGCCACTGTGACCTACTTGTGTTCATGATCACATTGATTTATCCATACTAGACCTGTATACATCCTAGCCTACTGGGAATGTCCTATCTGGCCAATGTATTTGGAAGTAGGAATAAATATGTTTATTCAATGGTAACATTTCCATCTTAATGACTGTACATTGTATATTGTAGTATGTTACTCTCAGCAGGTTAACTCGGCATTGTACAGGTGAATGAGTATAGGAATGATATGATCAGGAACAGACTCTATCAAATAATTCACAGCTATTCGTAAGATAACTATTAGAAGTAAATTGAAAACGGAGTGAAATCTTTGTTGCTCTCAAGCTCTTGAAAAATACATGTAGAATAGTCTGACAACTGAAAACTTAAGCTGATCAAAGAAAACAGGCCTTTGACTGAGAGTTTTCCTCAGTATTGATTGACGTGAAGAACTGAAGTAAAATAAAGTGTCAGCAATGTTTGTCTATGCAGGCTGACCAAGTAAACATTAGAACTGTCTCATGAAAGTTAACATGTCAGCATATTGATATGCAAGGTCAATGTGTTTGAAAGTGGTGCTGATGTCAAAAATAGAAACAATTATCATCAAATCATTCAAAAAGCACAGTATTTGTCCACAGTGTTCATTGGAAGACTGGTGTTAAGGTATGTTTAATATCTAATGGAGTTGAGCAACTGTCTATTGTTTATATCAGTGGTTTGTCATCTGGGACAACTGGTCATAAAGCCAAGCAAGATTATGTCCTGACTTTTTGTGTGTCATTCATCATCCAGAGTCGGTAAACAATTGCTATTTTCAACTTCTTCTCAGAAATTACCAGACCAGTTTCAACCAAACTTGACAAAGAGCATCCTGGCATAAAGGCCATTGGATTTTTTTTACAAATGATGTCAATCTGCCATCAAATATGGTCCGAGTCACCAAATATAGAAAAATCTGTCTGTCGTCTGTGAACAATTGCTATTTTCAAATTCTTCTCAAGAGTCTCTTAACCAGTTTCATCCAAGCATGGCATTGAGCATCGTGGCCTGAAAGCCTTTCATGTTTGTACAAATGATGCTGATCCCATTAAAAATATGGCCATCATTGCTAAAAATAGACAATTTCTTCTCCAGTATCCCTGAACAAATATGGCCATGGTTACTAACAATAGAGAAACCTTTAAACAACTTCTCCAAACCTCCTGAATAAATCTTGACCAAATCTGACAAACCACAGCTAGACTTAATGACCTTTCAAGTGTTTACAAATGATGCCTATTTGTCTTCAAATATGATATTGAATGGTGAAATTGTTCTTTCCACTTTTTCCAATATTTTTCTTTTCATGACTATATCAGTATCATAGATACTTTGATTTCTTTATTAGACAGGTCTCGTTAGTGAAAAGGATGAACATGTGAGGTTTTTATATGGTATTCAGGGGGTCCCAGGTGGCCGAGTCTGGTCAAATGTGCTCACCTTTACAGATCACTCACACATCTCATCTCTCTCTGTGTAAGTTCGAGTCTCTGCTTGACCAATGTGGGCATGTGAGAAAGCTTGCCAGTAGCTTGATGTTGGTTTGTGGTTCATACCAGGGTCTTCCTGGCTTCTTCCTCTACCAAATATACTGGCTGCCATGTATAGCCTTTATCATGTGCTGAAAAATGGCATGATTAAACCCCACAAAAAAAAAAACAACAACAACAAAAAATGATATGGTATTCAAAAGTTTTTCCCTCTTGAACACATGTTCTTTGGCAGATTTTATTTTCATTTACATTTAACTCGTAACTTTTAACTGTACCAAGAGGTAGATCTTATAGATCATTTTAGAATGTCTTTTCATGCATTAGGTAAGTTGGGCAGTACATATTAAAACCTTCAATTAACCAAACTCTTTTCATAAACAAAACTGTTGAGAATGCTGCTACCTGCATTGGTTTTGGTTAAATTTTTCCAGTGAATTAGGTCCTGACCATCTTGTGTCCTACATTTATCGTTTTTGAAGGAATTAAAATGCATGTTAAAAGAAGGGTCAGGAATAGGACAATGAGGTACGTTGGATGTCTCATTAAACATTAGAGATATTGGGAGTACATATCAGAACATTCCATACACCACCAGGGAAGGTAGGTGGGTGATGTTGGACTGTTTTATATAACAACAGTGAGGCTTGGTTATGCATCTAAGAACATTAAATGTACCATGAGGTAGATCATGTAGGTCATTTTTGAATGTCTTATTTAGCATTGGGTGAGTTGTACAAAAACAGCCCATTTACCATGAGGATTATGTTGGACTGTCTCATTTAACATCAGAGAAGGTTGACTGATTATTAGAAGATTCCATTTACCACCAGAAAAGGCAGATGGTCATGCTGGACTGTCTCATTTAACGTCATGGTTGATTGTCAATGCATATGAAAACATGACATGTACCATAAGGGAAAATAGGTGGTCATGCTGAACTATGTTATTTAAACCTGAGGGGGTGTCTAACAGTGCATGTTAGAACATTCCATTTAACTTGGGGGAAGGCAGGATGTGATGCTGGACTGTCTCATTTAACATAAGGGGTGATTGAAGTGTATATTAGAATATTCCATTTACCATGAGGGAAGGCAGGTAGTCCTGCTGGACTGTCTCATTTAAGATAAGGGATGTTTGACAGTATATATCAGATTATTCCATTTACATGGAGGGAAGGGAGGTGGTCATGCTGGAAATTCTCATTTTACATCAGGGACTTTTTGGCAGTACATATCAGAACTTTGCATTTACTATACAACTCTGGTTTTTTTGTTTTGCTGTGGTTTCTAATTTGGAATTCCACTTAAAAGAAAAGGATGATTTTCATCAGGAGTGTTTTGTTGCTGTGACCAGAAAATTGTTTCTCCATTTTTTTTTTTTTTCGGGAAAGACTGGAATTATATTTTGGGCAGTAAGTAGATTCCCAGTCAGAATACCTTTAGGAGCCAACCATTTATTTTATTTTTGGAGTGGGATTTGGGGCACATGGGATTTTTTCAAAAAAAATGTCTAGCCTCAAATAGCTGAAAAAATATTCTTGCTCTGATTTCTAGAAAACAAGAACCTATTATATCCATTATATTAGTTGAAAAAAATTATCTTGGGGTAAAAGAAGAAGAAACTGTTCATTTTTCAGACACAGTTTTCAATATAGATTTGTGAAATTGATGATTTTATGAATTACTACCACACTCTTAAGACAAGAGAGACTCATCAAGACCTATATTTCATCTTTTACTTATTTTGGGTAAGCTTTTGCATTAACTCATTACCACACAAGTTTTTGGCATGTTATATTCATACTATTGTTCCTAGTATCATCAAAATTGGTTAGTAAATGCACTTTGATATAATCTATATCATTTTTGACAAAATGGATCTCCATAACCCATATTTCATGCTTCAGTGACATTTTCAAATTTTGTGTTAAAGTTCATTTTTTGGGAGCTGTTTATTATGAAGCTTTGCAATTGGATGTATCTCTGTTACTACTACACCCTGAAAATCAAAAGCCACTGTGACCAACTTTGTCTTCATGATCACGTTGATTTATCCATACTAGACCTGTATACATCCTAGCCTACTCAGAAGGTCCTATCTGGCCAATGTATTTGGAAGTAGGAATAAATATGTTTATTCAATGGTAAACTTTCCATCTTAATGACTGTACATTGTATATTGTAGTATGTTACTCTCAGCAGGTTAACTCGGCATTGTACAGGTGAATGAGTATAGGAATGATATGATCAGGAACAGACTCTATCAAATAATTCACAGCTATTCGTAAGATAACTATTAGAAGTAAATTGAAAACGGAGTGAAATCTTTGTTGCTCTCAAGCGCTTGAAAAATACATGTAGAATAGTCTGACAACTGAAAACTTAAGCTGATCAAAGAAAACAGGCCTTTGACTGAGAGTTTTCCTCAGTATTGATTGACGTGAAGAACTGATGTAAAATAAAGTGTCGGCAATGTTTGACTATGCAGGCTGACCAAGTAAACATTAGAACTGTCTCATGAAAGTTAACATGTCAGCATATTGATATGCAAGGTCAATGTGTTTGAAAGTGGTGCTGATGTCAAAAATAGAAACAATTACTAGTATCAAAAATCATTCAGAAAGCACAGCATTTGTCCACAGTGTTCATTGGTAGACTGGTGTTAAGGTATGTTTAATATCTAATGGAGCTTAGCAACTGTCTATTGTTTATATCAGTGGTTTGTCATCTGGGACAACTGGTCATAAAATCCAAGCGAGATTATGTCATGTCTTCTTGTGTGTAGTTCATCATCCAGAGTCAGTCAACAATTGCTATTTTCAACTTCTTCTCAGAAACTACCAGACCAGTTTCAACCAAACTTGACAAAGAGCATCCCGGCATAAAGGCCATTGATTTTTTTTTACAAATGATGTCGATCTACCATCAAATATGGTCTGAGTCTGTGAACAATTGCTATTTTCAAATTCTTCTCAAGAGCCTCTTGACCAGTTTCATCCAAGCATGGCATAGAGCATCCTGGCATAGAAGCCTTTCAAGTTTGTACAAATGATGCCGATTCCATTATAACTATGGCCATCATTGCTAAAAATAGACAATTTCTTCTCCAGTATCCCTGAACAAATATGGCCATGGTTAATAACAATAGAGAAACCTTTAAACACCTTATCCAAACCTCCTGAATAAATCTTGACCAAAGTCTGACAAACCACATCTAGGCTTAATGACCTTTCAAGCTGTTTACAAATGATGCCATATCTGTCTTCAAATATGATATTGAATGGTGAAATTGTTCTTTCCACATTTTGCAATATTTTTCTTTTCATGGCTATATCAGTATCATAGATACTTTGATTTCTTATTAGACAGGTCTCCGTTAGTGAAAAGGATGAACATGTGAGGTTTTTATATGGTATTCAGGGGTCCCAGGTGGCCGAGTCTGGTCAAAGGTGCTCACATTTACAGATCACTCACACATCTCACCTCTCTCTGTGTAAGTTCGAGTCTCTGCTTGACCAATGTGGGTATGTGAGAAAGCTTCCCAGTAGCTTCACGTGGGTCGTTGGTTCATCCCGGGTTCTTCCTCCACCAAGTATGCTGGCTGCCATGTATAGCCTTTATTATGTGCTGAAAAATGGCATGATTAAACCCTACCAAAAAAAATAACAACAAGAAAATGATGTGGTATTTAAAAGTTTTTCCCTATCGAACACATGTTCTTTGGCAGATTTTATTTTCATTTACATTTAACTCGTAACTTTTAACTGTACCACAAGTTAGATCTTATAGTTCATTTTAGAATGTCTTTTTTTTTTTTTGCATTAGGTAAGTTGGGCAGTACATATTAAAACATTCAATTAATTAAACTATTCATAAACAAAACTGTTGAGAAATTCAATGCTGCTACCTCCATTGGTTTTGGTTAAATGTTTCCAGTGAATTAGGCCTCATATGTAGTTCTACATTAATTGTTTTTCAAGGAATTAAAACCCATGTTAAAGGAAGGGTCAGGAATAGGACAATGAGGTATATTGGATGTCTCATTAAACATCAGAGAAGTTAGGAGTACATATCGGAACATTCCATTCACCACCAGGGAAGGCTGGTGGGTGATGTTGGATTGTTTTATTTAATAACAGGGAGGCTTGGTTATGCATATAAGACATTAAATGTACCATGAGGTAGATCATGTAGGTCATTTTTGAATGTCTTATTTAGCATTGGGTAAGTTGTATTAAAACAGCCCATTTACCATGAGGATTATGTTTCCCTGTCTCATTTAACATCGGAGAAGGTTGACTGATTATTAGAACATTCCATTTACCACCAGAAAAGGCAGATGGTCATGCCGGACTGTCTCATTTAACATCATGGTTTGCATATCAAAACATTACATGTACCATAAGGGGAAAGTAGGTGGTCATGCTGGACTATCTTATTTAACATGAGGGGTGTCTAACAGCGCATATAGAACATTCCATTTAACTTGGGGGAAGGCAGGAGGTGATGCAGGACTGTCTCATTTAACATAAGGGGTGATTGAAGTATATATTAGAATATTCCATTTATCATGAGGGAAGGCAGGTAGTCATTCTGGACTGTCTCATTTAACATAAGGGATGTTTGACAGTATATATCAGAACATTCCATTTACATGGAGGGAAGGGAGGGGTGGTCATGCTGGAAATTCTCATTTTATATCAGGGACGTTTGGCTGTACATATCAGAACATTGCATTTACTCTGCAACTCAAGTATTATTGTATTGCAGTGGTTTCTAATCTGGAAATCTCACTTAAAACAAAAGGATGATTTTCATCAGGGGTGTTTTGTTGCTTTGACCAGAAGAAATTTTCCCCTTCAGTTTTTTTTTTTTCTCGCACAAAGACGAGAATTATATTTTGGGTAGTTAGTAGATGTGCAGTCAAAATACCTTTATGGGGCCAACCATTTAAAAAAAAATTTGGGATGAGGGGGGACCTGGGATTTATTTTAAAAAATGTCTAGCCCTCAAATATCTTGAAAATAATATTCTTGCTCTGATTTATAGAAAACAAGAACCTATTATATCCATTATATTAGTTGAAATAAATTATCTTGGGGTAAAAGAAGAAGAAACTGTTCATTTTTCAGACACAGTTTTCAATATAGATTTGTGAAATTGATGATTTTATGAATTACTACCACACTCTTAAGACAAGAGAGACTCATCAAGACCTATATTCATCTTTTACTTATTTTGGGTAAGCTTTTGCATTAACTCATTACCACACAAGTTTTTGGCATGTTATATTCATACTATTGTTCCTAGTATCATCAAAATTGGTTAGTAAATGCACTTTGATATAATCTATATCATTTTTGACAAAATGGATCTCCATAACCCATATTTCATGCTTCAGTGACATTTTCAAATTTTGTGTTAAAGTTCATTTTTTGGGAGCTGTTTATTATGAAGCTTTGCAATTGGATGTATCTCTGTTACTACTACACCCTGAAAATCAAAAGCCACTGTGACCAACTTTGTCTTCATGATCACGTTGATTTATCCATACTAGACCTGTATACATCCTAGCCTACTCAGAAGGTCCTATCTGGCCAATGTATTTGGAAGTAGGAATAAATATGTTTATTCAGTGGTAATTTTTCCATCTTATTGACTGTGTATTGTATATTGTAATATGTTACACTCAGCGGGTTAACTCGGCATTGTACAGGTGAATGAGTATAGGAATTATATGATCAGGAACAGACTCTGTCAAATGGATTGACTGGAGAGGTCAAATAATTCACAGCTATTCCTAAGATAACTATTAGAAGTAAATTGAAAATGGAGTGAAATCTTTGTTGCTCTCAAGCGCTTGAAAAATACATGTAGAATAGTCTGACAACTGAAAACTTAAGCTGATCAAAGAAAACAAGCCTTTGACTGACAGTTTTCATCAATATTGATTGACATGTGAAGAATTGATGTCACATAAAGTGTCAGCAATGTTTGTCTATGCAGGGTGACTTAAACTTAGAACTGTCCCATGAAGTTAACATGTCAGCAATGTTTGTCTATGCAGTCTGACCTAGTAAACATTAGAACTGTCTCATGAAAGTTAACATGTCAGCATATTGATATGCAAGGTACATATGTTTGAAAGTGGTGCTGATGTTAAAAATAGAAACAATTACTAGTATCAAAAATCATTCAGAAAGCACAGCATTTGTCCACAGTGTTCATTGGTAGACTGGTGTTAAGGTATGTTTAATATCTAATGGAGCTTAGCAACTGTCTATTGTTTATATCAGTGGTTTGTCATCTGGGACAACTGGTCATAAATCCAAGCGAGATTATGTCATGTCTTCTTGTGTGTAGTTCATCATCCAGAGTCAGTCAACAATTGCTATTTTCAACTTCTTCTCAGAAACTACCAGACCAGTTTCAACCAAACTTGACAAAGAGCATCCCGGCATAAAGGCCATTGATTTTTTTTTACAAATGATGTCGATCTACCATCAAATATGGTCTGAGTCTGTGAACAATTGCTATTTTCAAATTCTTCTCAAGAGCCTCTTGACCAGTTTCATCCAAGCATGGCATAGAGCATCCTGGCATAGAAGCCTTTCAAGTTTGTACAAATGATGCCGATTCCATTATAACTATGGCCATCATTTGCTAAAAATAGAAAATTACTTCTCCAATATCCCTGAACAAATATGGCCATGGTTACTAACAATAGAGAAACCTTTAAACAACTTCTCCAAACCTCCTGAATAAATCTTGACCAAAGTTGACAAAACCACATCTAGGCTTAATGACCTTTCAAGCATTTTCAAATGATACATATCTGTCTTCAAATATGATATTGAATGGTGAAATTATTCTTTCCACATTTTGCAATATTTTTCTTTTCATGGCTATATCAGTATCATAGATACTTTGATTTCTCTATTAGACAGTTCTCCTTTGTGAAAAGGATGAACATGTGAGGTTTTTATATGGTATTCAGGGGGCCGAGTCTGGTCTAAGGTGCTCACATTTACAGATCACTCACACATCTCACCTCTCTCCGTGTGAGTTCGAGTCTCTGCTTGACCATTGTGGGTATGTGAGAAAGCTTGCCAGTAGCTTCCTGTGGGTCGTTGGTTCATCCCGGGTTCTTCCTCCACCAAGTATGCTGGCTGCCATGTATAGCCTTTATTATGTGCTGAAAAATGGCATGATTAAACCCTACCAAAAAAAATAACAACAAGAAAATGATGTGGTATTTAAAAGTTTTTCCCTATCGAACACATGTTCTTTGGCAGATTTTATTTTCATTTACATTTAACTCGTAACTTTTAACTGTACCACAAGTTAGATCTTATAGTTCATTTTAGAATGTCTTTTTTTTTTTTTGCATTAGGTAAGTTGGGCAGTACATATTAAAACATTCAATTAATTAAACTATTCATAAACAAAACTGTTGAGAAATTCAATGCTGCTACCTCCATTGGTTTTGGTTAAATGTTTCCAGTGAATTAGGCCTCATATGTAGTTCTACATTAATTGTTTTTCAAGGAATTAAAACCCATGTTAAAGGAAGGGTCAGGAATAGGACAATGAGGTATAGTGGATGTCTCATTAAACATCAGAGAAGTTAGGAGTACATATCGGAACATTCCATTCACCACCAGGGAAGGCTGGTGGGTGATGTTGGATTGTTTTATTTAATAACAGGGAGGCTTGGTTATGCATATAAGAACATTAAATGTACCATGAGGTAGATCATGTAGGTCATTTTTGAATGTCTTATTTAGCATTGGGTAAGTTGTATTAAAACAGCCCATTTACCATGAGGATTATGTTTCCCTGTCTCATTTAACATCGGAGAAGGTTGACTGATTATTAGAACATTCCATTTACCACCAGAAAAGGCAGATGGTCATGCCGGACTGTCTCATTTAACATCATGGTTTGCATATCAAAACATTACATGTACCATAAGGGGAAAGTAGGTGGTCATGCTGGACTATCTTATTTAACATGAGGGGTGTCTAACAGCGCATATAGAACATTCCATTTAACTTGGGGGAAGGCAGGAGGTGATGCAGGACTGTCTCATTTAACATAAGGGGTGATTGAAGTATATATTAGAATATTCCATTTATCATGAGGGAAGGCAGGTAGTCATTCTGGACTGTCTCATTTAACATAAGGGATGTTTGACAGTATATATCAGAACATTCCATTTACATGGAGGGAAGGGAGGGGTGGTCATGCTGGAAATTCTCATTTTATATCAGGGACGTTTGGCTGTACATATCAG
This sequence comes from Margaritifera margaritifera, assembly GCA_029931535.1. NCBI lineage: Eukaryota > Metazoa > Mollusca > Bivalvia > Unionida > Margaritiferidae > Margaritifera > Margaritifera margaritifera. Next base: position 8,310,383 of record JAQPZY010001668.1, read on the forward strand.
AACATTGCATTTACTCTGCAACTCAAGTATTATTGTATTGCAGTGGTTTCTAATCTGGAAATCTCACTTAAAACAAAAGGATGATTTTCATCAGGGGTGATTTGTTGCTTTGACCAGAAGAAATTTTCCCCTTCAGTTTTTTTTTTTTCTCGCACAAAGACGAGAATTATATTTTGGGTAGTTAGTAGATGTGCAGTCAAAATACCTTTATGGGGCCAACCATTTAAAAAAAAATTTGGGATGAGGGGGGACCTGGGATTTATTTAAAAAAATGTCTAGCCCTCAAATATCTTGAAAATAATATTCTTGCTCTGATTTATAGAAAACAAGAACCTATTATATCCATTATATTAGTTGAAATAAATTATCTTGGGGTAAAAGAAGAAGAAACTGTTCATTTTTCAGACACAGTTTTCAATATAGATTTGTGAAATTGATGATTTTATGAATTACTACCACACTCTTAAGACAAGAGAGACTCATCAAGACCTATATTTCATCTTTTACTTATTTTGGGTAAGCTTTTGCATTAACTCATTACCACACAAGTTTTTGGCATGTTATATTCATACTATTGTTCCTAGTATCATCAAAATTGGTTAGTAAATGCACTTTGATATAATCTATATCATTTTTGACAAAATGGATCTCCATAACCCATATTTCATGCTTCAGTGACATTTTCAAATTTTGTGTTAAAGTTCATTTTTTGGGAGCTGTTTATTATGAAGCTTTGCAATTGGATGCATCTCTGTTACTACTACACCCTGAAAATCAAAAGCCACTGTGACCAACTTTGTCTTCATGATCACGTTGATTTATCCATACTAGACCTGTATACATCCTAGCCTACTCAGAAGGTCCTATCTGGCCAATGTATTTGGAAGTAGGAATAAATATGTTTATTCAGTGGTAATTTTTCCATCTTATTGACTGTGTATTGTATTATTGTAATATGTTACACTCAGCGGGTTAACTCGGCATTGTACAGGTGAATGAGTATAGGAATTATATGATCAGGAACAGACTCTGTCAAATGGATTGACTGGAGAGGTCAAATAATTCACAGCTATTCCTAAGATAACTATAAGAAGTAAATTGAAAATGGAGTGAAATCTTTGTTGCTCTCAAGCGCTTGAAAAATACATGTAGAATAGTCTGACAACTGAAAACTTAAGCTGATCAAAGAAAACAAGCCTTTGACTGACAGTTTTCATCAATATTGATTGACATGTGAAGAATTGATGTCACATAAAGTGTCAGCAATGTTTGTCTATGCAGGGTGACTTAAACTTTAGAACTGTCCCATGAAAGTTAACATGTCAGCAATGTTTGTCTATGCAGTCTGACCTAGTAAACATTAGAACTGTCTCATGAAAGTTAACATGTCAGCATATTGATATGCAAGGTACATATGTTTGAAAGTGGTGCTGATGTTAAAAATAGAAACAATTACTAGTATCAAAAATCATTCAGAAAGCACAGCATTTGTCCACAGTGTTCATTGGTAGACTGGTGTTAAGGTATGTTTAATATCTAATGGAGCTTAGCAACTGTCTATTGTTTATATCAGTGGTTTGTCATCTGGGACAACTGGTCATAAATCCAAGCGAGATTATGTCATGTCTTCTTGTGTGTAGTTCATCATCCAGAGTCAGTCAACAATTGCTATTTTCAACTTCTTCTCAGAAACTACCAGACCAGTTTCAACCAAACTTGACAAAGAGCATCCCGGCATAAAGGCCATTGATTTTTTTTTACAAATGATGTCGATCTACCATCAAATATGGTCTGAGTCTGTGAACAATTGCTATTTTCAAATTCTTCTCAAGAGCCTCTTGACCAGTTTCATCCAAGCATGGCATAGAGCATCCTGGCATAGAAGCCTTTCAAGTTTGTACAAATGATGCCGATTCCATTATAACTATGGCCATCATTTGCTAAAAATAGAAAATTACTTCTCCAATATCCCTGAACAAATATGGCCATGGTTACTAACAATAGAGAAACCTTTAAACAACTTCTCCAAACCTCCTGAATAAATCTTGACCAAAGTTGACAAACCACATCTAGGCTTAATGACCTTTCAAGCATTTTCAAATGATACATATCTGTCTTCAAATATGATATTGAATGGTGAAATTATTCTTTCACATTTTGCAATATTTTTCTTTTCATGGCTATATCAGTATCATAGATACTTTGATTTCTCTATTAGACAGTTCTCCTTTGTGAAAAGGATGAACATGTGAGGTTTTTATATGGTATTCAGGGGGCCGAGTCTGGTCTAAGGTGCTCACATTTACAGATCACTCACACATCTCACCTCTCTCCGTGTGAGTTCGAGTCTCTGCTTGACCATTGTGGGTATGTGAGAAAGCTTGCCAGTAGCTTCCTGTGGGTCGTTGGTTCATCCCGGGTTCTTCCTCCACCAAGTATGCTGGCTGCCATGTATAGCCTTTATTATGTGCTGAAAAATGGCATGATTAAACCCTACCAAAAAAAATAACAACAAGAAAATGATGTGGTATTTAAAAGTTTTTCCCTATCGAACACATGTTCTTTGGCAGATTTTATTTTCATTTACATTTAACTCGTAACTTTTAACTGTACCACAAGTTAGATCTTATAGTTCATTTTAGAATGTCTTTTTTTTTTTTTGCATTAGGTAAGTTGGGCAGTACATATTAAAACATTCAATTAATTAAACTATTCATAAACAAAACTGTTGAGAAATTCAATGCTGCTACCTCCATTGGTTTTGGTTAAATGTTTCCAGTGAATTAGGCCTCATATGTAGTTCTACATTAATTGTTTTTCAAGGAATTAAAACCCATGTTAAAGGAAGGGTCAGGAATAGGACAATGAGGTATATTGGATGTCTCATTAAACATCAGAGAAGTTAGGAGTACATATCGGAACATTCCATTCACCACCAGGGAAGGCTGGTGGGTGATGTTGGATTGTTTTATTTAATAACAGGGAGGCTTGGTTATGCATATAAGAACATTAAATGTACCATGAGGTAGATCATGTAGGTCATTTTTGAATGTCTTATTTAGCATTGGGTAAGTTGTATTAAAACAGCCCATTTACCATGAGGATTATGTTTCCCTGTCTCATTTAACATCGGAGAAGGTTGACTGATTATTAGAACATTCCATTTACCACCAAAAGGCAGATGGTCATGCCGGACTGTCTCATTTAACATCATGGTTTGCATATCAAAACATTACATGTACCATAAGGAGAAAGTAGGTGGTCATGCTGGACTATCTTATTTAACATGAGGGGTGTCTAACAGCGCATATAGAACATTCCATTTAACTTGGGGGAAGGCAGGAGGTGATGCAGGACTGTCTCATTTAACATAAGGGGTGATTGAAGTATATATTAGAATATTCCATTTATCAAAAGGGAAGGCAGGTAGTCATTCTGGACTGTCTCATTTAACATAAGGGATGTTTGACAGTATATATCAGAACATTCCATTTACATGGAGGGAAGGGAGGGGTGGTCATGCTGGAAATTCTCATTTTATATCAGGGACGTTTGGCTGTACATATCAGAACATTGCATTTACTCTGCAACTCAAGTATTATTGTATTGCAGTGGTTTCTAATCTGGAAATCTCACTTAAAACAAAAGGATGATTTTCATCAGGGGTGTTTTGTTGCTTTGACCAGAAGAAATTTTCCCCTTCAGTTTTTTTTTTTTCTCGCACAAAGACGAGAATTATATTTTGGGTAGTTAGTAGATGTGCAGTCAAAATACCTTTATGGGGCCAACCATTTAAAAAAAAATTTGGGATGAGGGGGGACCTGGGATTTATTTTAAAAAATGTCTAGCCCTCAAATATCTTGAAAATAATATTCTTGCTCTGATTTATAGAAAACAAGAACCTATTATATCCATTATATTAGTTGAAATAAATTATCTTGGGGTAAAAGAAGAAGAAACTGTTCATTTTTCAGACACAGTTTTCAATATAGATTTGTGAAATTGATGATTTTATGAATTACTACCACACTCTTAAGACAAGAGAGACTCATCAAGACCTATATTTCATCTTTTACTTATTTTGGGTAAGCTTTTGCATTAACTCATTACCACACAAGTTTTTGGCATGTTATATTCATACTATTGTTCCTAGTATCATCAAAATTGGTTAGTAAATGCACTTTGATATAATCTATATCATTTTTGACAAAATGGATCTCCATAACCCATATTTCATGCTTCAGTGACATTTTCAAATTTTGTGTTAAAGTTCATTTTTTGGGAGCTGTTTATTATGAAGCTTTGCAATTGGATGTATCTCTGTTACTACTACACCCTGAAAATCAAAAGCCACTGTGACCAACTTTGTCTTCATGATCACGTTGATTTATCCATACTAGACCTGTATACATCCTAGCCTACTCAGAAGGTCCTATCTGGCCAATGTATTTGGAAGTAGGAATAAATATGTTTATTCAGTGGTAATTTTTCCATCTTATTGACTGTGTATTGTATATTGTAATATGTTACACTCAGCGGGTTAACTCGGCATTGTACAGGTGAATGAGTATAGGAATTATATGATCAGGAACAGACTCTGTCAAATGGATTGACTGGAGAGGTCAAATAATTCACAGCTATTCCTAAGATAACTATTAGAAGTAAATTGAAAATGGAGTGAAATCTTTGTTGCTCTCAAGCGCTTGAAAAATACATGTAGAATAGTCTGACAACTGAAAACTTAAGCTGATCAAAGAAAACAAGCCTTTGACTGACAGTTTTCATCAATATTGATTGACATGTGAAGAATTGATGTCACATAAAGTGTCAGCAATGTTTGTCTATGCAGGGTGACTTAAACTTTAGAACTGTCCCATGAAAGTTAACATGTCAGCAATGTTTGTCTATGCAGTCTGACCTAGTAAACATTAGAACTGTCTCATGAAAGTTAACATGTCAGCATATTGATATGCAAGGTACATATGTTTGAAAGTGGTGCTGATGTTAAAAATAGAAACAATTACTAGTATCAAAAATCATTCAGAAAGCACAGCATTTGTCCACAGTGTTCATTGGTAGACTGGTGTTAAGGTATGTTTAATATCTAATGGAGCTTAGCAACTGTCTATTGTTTATATCAGTGGTTGTCATCTGGGACAACTGGTCATAAATCCAAGCGAGATTATGTCATGTCTTCTTGTGTGTCGTTCATCATCCAGAGTTAGTCAACAATTGCTATTTTCAACTTCTTCTCAGAAACTACCAGACCAGTTTCAACCAAACTTGACAAAGAGCATCCCGGCATAAAGGCCATTGATCTTTTTTTACAAATGATGTCGATCTACCATCAAATATGGTCTGAGTCTGTGAACAATTGCTATTTTCAAATTCTTATATACCATATACACTCGTGAAAATCCGGGTCCAAATGCAAACAACATAGACCCTGATCTGCCATTGCATAATGCACCAGCAGATAAGGTCTATGTTGTTTGTTCTACTGATTAGTCCTTACAAACTGCATAGACTCAGATCTGTTGGCGCATTATTCGACGACAGATCTGGGTCTATGCAGTTTGCAGTTGGTATTGGCTTATACTTTAGGATATACGGTAGTTTAAACTCTCTACACTTTGTAGTAGAAGTACTGGTATTCATATAGTAACCATGTGCAAGAGGATCAGGTATGATTTTATAGTCCCTTTCCTGGGATACCTGAGAACTGATATATTGCACTGAATCTAATTTTAGGTGCTGGGTAGTGTAAGATGCCAGTGGACAGACGAGCAATGCTGCACTTGGGTCTTTTGCTCTTGGCAGTTCCTGTTCAGTACCTTGTCACAAAGATTGCCATCTCTACAGAGGCACAGAGGAGCTATGCCATTAGAAAGTATGAGTAATGATTTGATTACTTGTTGCAGATTGATGTATTTCAGTTTTATATAAATTGTATTTTTGCTTCATTTAATTGGCATATTCTCAATGGACGGAAATTATTTATTCAAGTTCTTCAGAATGTTTGCTGTGCTGAATGTGTGAAAAAAAATATGGAGGGTTTCTGTCAGGTTGATAGATTAAGGAATCCACTGGACTCTTTGAGCCAATTAAATAAAAGTGCTTGAGTTTTAATGGTGGGTTTATCCAATAGGAAATATAGAAAACATCCCTGATGAAAGAAATATAGCAAGAAATGTTTCAAATGTTGTTTAGTTCCTGAAATTCCAAGATATTTGAATGGGTGTGGGTGGAATCTTTGAAGAGCAATTTAAGTTAGGGATATAGGGTTTCTGCTTCAGGGAAAACACTGCCAATGTTGATTTTTTCCTGGGTGATTGGGAATGGGCATGGGGCCATCCTTTTGTGAAAAATTAGGCCATTTAGAACAGAATTTTCAGAAGCATATTACAAAAATTGGAAATTCTTGATGATTTTAAAATACTAATCACTGGGAGAGATTGGCCCCTTAGGACTCTTTAAAAAAAATGAGCAAGTAATTTGAACATATTGATGCTAATTTTTAGGTACCTGCTTTGTACATCTTTTTGGACAATCCAAATTAAACAAGTGAAATAGCTCATGTTTGCATGTTTCACATTTACATGGTTCACTCTTAAAAATATCACTGACACACAAAGAAAGAAAATGTAATTAGTTTTTTGAAAATTCATTTAATCCATTTTCAGTTTATATTTGTCAGCAATTAGAGACGTCATACTAAGTATTGGTAGAGTACTTGTATTGAGACTCAGGGGTTCCAAACATTGTAACATGATACAAAATTCTGGTGACATATGCTTGATTTATAGGGGACCTATAGGTCCTGTGTAAATTACTAATAATTTGCATATTTCATGAAGTAAGTGAAATGTCAGCATATGCAAGTATAAGAAAAATGTAAGTTGAAAAATATTAATCCATGCTTAACCTACTTACAAGTGATGTGTATTGCTACCAAGTTATTTATAGGTACCAAGTATACTCGCTTATAAGTCGAATACAACTGCAGACTGCACACACCCTGATCTGCCATCACATAATGCTCTGGCAAATCTGGGCCTGTGCAGTTTGCTGGGAATAATAAGTAGAACAAAATATAGACTCTGATATGCCAGTGCATTATTTGATGACTTATCAGGGTCTATGTTGTTTGCAGTTGAACTTGACTTATATGCAAGTATATATGGCAGTATAAGCCAATTGTTTGCTTTTATCAGTCTGGTTCATGGATATTGTGATTTTCTGCTTAACAGTTTCCTGAAAAATGTTGTCAAAGTCCAAGGTTTAAAACAAAATATAACAAGTGCATACTATGAATGTTTTTTTCCAAAATAATTTGTTTTTATAATATCCCACCAAATGGATCAATTTCAAAGAGACGAAAATCAAAATAAAGAGAATTTCAGTATATTTTATTTAAAATGCTTTAAGAATAAAAATGTTTGAAGAAGACTTTGAACTTTGATGGACCTCAGCTATCAAAACTAGAATAAAGCAACAAGTGTGTGTGTGTGTGTGAATTGTGATATAGGGACATGAGTAAGAAGAAAAACATATAGACAGGGGACACCCTTGAAATGGGGATTTCCCTGATACATGTATGATGTAGAGGCTAGATGAAATGTGATCCTCTGACCTACTGTACCATGAATATCATTTCCAGACCTGTCCTAAATCCCACCCATTTTGTCAGTATATTTTAACAGACTCCATAAAAAGACTTATTTATCCCTTTGTAATCCAGTAGCAGAATATATACACACACACACACATATATATATATATATATATATATATATATATATATATATATATATATATATATATATATATATATATTAATGTGCTTCCATGCAGTATTTTGTAATCTCCATTTAAATACACATGTACATATTTTCTGTTAATCACCTAGTTTGCACACTTTTCATACAATGTTGGCAGTTTATTATTTTCCATATGTCAACACATTAACATACAGTCAAACCAGTCAATATTGGACACCCATGTATAAGTGAGGCTTGGAAACAGCTGTTCACACTTTTAAAACAATATCTGGGTTAGCCCGTTGTTCAACTTGCCAAGATCAAAAGACAGTTGGCTTATGTGAGTAGTCTGTGATGAATAGGTAATCAAAAGAAACCATATATGGGTATTCTTTGTGACCCATGAACTGAAACTTCTGCCTTTACAGACAAGTTTTAAAAATTGAATGATCCCTGACCCTAATGAAATGGGATATAATTCGTATGACTTCTCAAAGACAAACTTTTTTCTTTAGAGATAGCTTTAATTCACAGGCAAATTGATGAAGATATCAAACTATACCTGGCACACTGGCACAAAAAGCAACTTCCATTTCTGTTGCACTAACATGACTACTTTTCCCACCATCCAGCAAATGAATTGCTTCAACCCTCTACCCTAATGGTTTATAGACAAGTTTTAAATATTGAATGACCCCTGACCTTAATGAAAAGGGATGTAACTCATATGACTTGTGAAAGACAAACTTTTTCTTCAGAGATAGCTTTAATTCACATGCAAATAGATGAAGATATTGAAAAATACCTGTCACACTGGCACAAAAGGTGACTTCCATTTCTGCTGCAACAACACAACTACTTTTCCTACCATCCAGCAAATGAATTGCTTTGACCCTCTACCCTAATGATAAAAACTGCCTCGCTTTCGACTTTTATTGACACCTTTCAGTTATACCGTTAGCATGACTGGAGTATGGTACAAGCAAGATAAGAATGTTTGCACATCAATTCACGTGATATTCCTTTATCTAAACAATGCCTTCCACATGAAGCAAAGATTCAGTTTGCATAGCAGTCACTGTAGATATATGCCAGTGACCACTTACGGCGGGGAGAAACCAATTTTTGGTTAGGGTACACCTGGCTGTTGACTGCTGAAGGTTACATACTGGACATTCATATAGGAAATTGGGGTGTGGGTGGGAATTACACTGGATTTGGTAAACAGGTGACTGCTGATTAAAGGTGACCGTTCGGACAGGTTTGGCTGTTATTTTCTGTGAAATTGATTGGTCCAAATAAGCCTATGAAATCCTTGCACTGTTATTATTATAACTGATTGGATGAAACTGGGAATTTCCATTGCCCCCAACTACTTTAATTTGCTACTATTTACTATCAACAATATAACAGACAACTTTTCTATTGGTAGCCGAGTGAACATTGGAAACAAACAGGCAACAAACATTGAAACACACAGTAGAGGTGATGTAAATTGGAATATGGTCCATTTACCTAATTAGAATTCTCTGAACACTGAATTAAAACTTGAAAAGGTAAACCTGCTCGATGTTCACAAAGTTAAACTGGAAATGTGGTGAAACCGTGAAAACCCAGTATGCTGTCCAATGCAAATATACAGAGTCTATGCAGAGAAACAACCGACAGCCTATTGTAATGAAGACAGTCCATTTTACATTGATACTAACATGCAGTATGGTTTATGTGTACAACCCCCTGACCAAACTTTGTTCAAATATGTTGGAATTAAAAAAACTCACCTTTCTAATGAAAACGATGTTTGTGAATGCTACCCTCTCTACAGACAAAGAGTTGTCAAACCAAAGCGCCTGGAAGCATTTAATCCTAAAATTGAATGACAACCGCATACCACCAAATAAAATCATTGAGATATCTGGCCATTCAGTATGTGAATAACTGCATGCAGGTGAATACAATCCAGCACATGCAGAACAAGAGTAATTTGGGTAATGGGTACATGAAATATTCAATCACTGAATTCATGACCCCCATCCCACCACTTTCTATATCATAATTTGGAATAGGAGTTGCACCTTGTTTGATTGCTGTTCAGCTGAATCAACCTTATAAGTCTAAACTGTGCTTTGTGTACACTTGGATAGCATTGTATTAATGTGGGGCAGGTGGTGGGTTGGGAATATGGATCCCGCTTAATTTGATTGGCATTGGAGAATTCTAAAGGTGTAAATAAGACCTTAGGCATTCTGATAACAAATGGCATAAATGTTTCCATGCTTTTCAAAGCATAGATGATTTTTATTGCAATGCATGCACATGTTTGTGTGTAGGGCTGTAACGATTAACTGGATAACCATCAACGGTTCTAGTGCTAGTGGTACTGTGGTGACTGGTTAACCTCCCCCCCCCCCCCCAGTGGTGAGAGAGAGAGAGTCAGAGCGAGGGTGGGAATCAATAATATAACTCAGAAAGAATTTCCTGTTTTTTATTTACATGTAGTACTTAGGTTATCCACATTTAATTGTATGTTGCATGATCAAAAAGTACCTCTTCACAAAAAGGTGTAGATAAAAACAAAAACGAAAGAAAGAAATGTAAACTGAGTTCATTTTTGGATTTGTGTAATAAATCATCCTAATCTATTTTAAGTTTATTAAGCAGTGCAATGGGGTTCAAGAACAACTACTTATCATGGAAATCCTGGAAGAAATGGTGTACTAATATTCTACAGACATTCAAGTATAGCACCTCCCCAGACCGTAGCTACAGTGGTGCTGAAGATGAGAATGGTGAGTCACCGGCAGTTGAGGTCATCAAGTACAGTGATCCAAAAGGATACTTTGGAGGTAAATGTATGAAATGTTCTTAACATAGAGTCAAACCTGCCTTTAAAGTCACATGCATTAAGCAATTACCTGTCTTAAACAGCCAGTTGCATCAGCTAACTTCTATTAAGCAGCTACCTGTCTTCAAATCCAAGGCCACTTTTCTCACTTTCCATAGGTGGCTGCTTAAGACAGGTTTGACTGTATGTCTGTACCATATTTGCCCTGGTATCATGTGCATCAAACTGTGAACAATGTAGACCCAGATCTGCCATCATATTATGTGCTTCATATCTGTTTCTATGTTGTTCTCAGATTATTAGAATCAACATTGTAAACCATGAGCTACTAGTGCATAATGCGATGGCAGATCTGGGTCTATGTTGTTCCCTGAAGCTACTAGTGTATAACGCAACAGCATGTCTGAATCCATGTTCACTAATTAGTAGAATTGACAGTGTATACATAATTACTAGTGCATAATGTGATGGCAGATCTGGGTCTTTTTAATATTCATAGTGTTTGGTTCTATTATCTTTTTAAGGGGTAGACAGTTTGATTAACAAAATGTGCATCATGCATTTGTTTTTTGTTGCACGTTCATTATACAGTCAAACCTGTCAACAGTGGCCACTCATGGGAAAAGGCAAAACTTGCCATTGTACACAGGTGACCTCTATACACAGGTTCACCTTTTAATATTTGTTTTTGAACAAATACTATACTTCGAATATCATTATTGTTATTGTTATTATTATTATTATTATTATTATTTTATCAGTATTGTTTTATGTGCACTTTTCAACAAAATCATAAAATATCCATATATGTTGTTCTCTCCCAAATTTATGTTCCACGCAAGATTAAACCTTATACATGTATTGTATTTTTTGTTACCCTTGAACAGAAACTTCGCCTGCCTTTACAGACAAGTTTTAAATAGTGAATTACCCCTGACCCTGATGAAAAGGGATGTAACTTGTATCTCTTCTCAAAGATGAACTTTTTCTTCAGTGATAGCTTTAATTCACAGGCAAATAGATGAAGATATCGAACTATACCTGTCACACTGGCACATTTCTGCTGTGGTAGCATGACTACCGTATATACTCGCTTATAAGTCGACGTTTTTTACTTAGAATTTGACTCGCACAGAGTAGGGGTCATCTTATAACCGCGACATTAAAAAAATAAAAAAATCTTGGGGTAATATTGGAAACTCTAGATGTTTGCAGTACATAAAAATACTGTCAATTCATATATTTTTACGTTTTCATGCCACTATTCCTATGCAGTAATGCATATATGGTATGCACTGTGTTTATCCATTTCATGACGGTATTCATTACACAATATATGTATCTACAGTTATTTGGATTTTATTAATTTGAAAATATTACCGGTAAATTAAGTACTACTTACCGCAAAATGAAGTGTCCATCAATGTTTACAGTGGGTGTTTACTAGTAAGTATATTACCTCCATTTTCGTGCAAGTCCGAACAACCTGTATTTGTATGAATATTTGTGTTTTGCTGTATAAAGACTGTGCTTGATGCAATAAAAGTTTTGATTTAATTTGTATTTTCCTTTTCCACAAGTCAGATTTAATTCCCAAGTGATATTTCCCAAGTTATCTGCCAGTGCATGTGGGCCGATAAGCCTTTGGCTTGTAAAGGGACTCATTGTTTTCAAGTTGACAATCCTTTTGATCGAGCTGCCAATCTATACTTGTTCAGTGCCAAGTAGAGTTATACAACTTCCTGTGCATATACTTTGACCTTAATCCCTTTGCTTGTAAAGGCACCACACTCTTTGTTTTCTCACGTGACAACCCTTTGATCAAGCCGCGAGTTCAGTGCCAAGTAACAGAGGGTGGCTATTTGAACTCCCTGTGATCTTGCTGCACAATTGACATGTGTTCAGTTGCATCCTTTAATAGATTTCTGACTTTATGATCAAAGTGTTACTCACAGAGCCCAAGCTCAGTCTTTGCATAAACACCCGTATATGACAGTAAAGCCGAAAATCGGAGTCAGACGAGATTTATGATGACTAGACAACGACGATTTACAATGACTAGACAACGATGTAGGATTTCAGAACTTTATCAGACAATGAGGATTAATTCTTGGACTTTGTACCAGATGACATTGGATGGTGACATTTATAGGATACCGTGAATCACAAAAAAGTGGACTTAACTTTCATTGTTTATTTGTACGACGTGTGGAATTAATATATTACGGGATATTGTGAATCGGATCATTCTGAACTTCTATTTGTATACCGGTATGTGACCTATAATTGAATTCGTGCATTTATCATATAAATAGATTCGGAGTCGGACGATGTTTACGATGACGGGATGACATTGGAGGAATTTAGAACTTTATTTGGTAACTCTGATGATGAGGATGAATTCTTGGGCTTTGAACCAGAGGACATTAGACGGTGACATTTATAGGATACCAATTTTATACCTGTATGTGACCTATAATCCAATTCATGAATTTAGCATATAAATGGATTAAAAATGTTAAGCTATATGGATTTCATTACACGAAGATAAACAAAATGTAAGTTGTAAATTTATTTGTACATATTCAACTCAATAATACAATTGTATTTATTCTACATTGGTTTTTGTTTTTATTTGTCCTATCTATCTATATGTCTATCTATCTATCCAGTTTGGCTCATTTATTTTTCCTAAGTGCAGCTCTGACTCAGTGATGACATGTCACCCCTTGCAGATGGATTTAATTTGCAAAAAACACCTCGACTTATAGGAGGGTCATAGCTGAATTGGCTTTTTGCAGCCATGAAAAGGGGGGTCGACTTATAGTCGAGTCGACTTACAATCGAGTATATACGGTACTTATCCCACCATCCAGCAAGCAAATTGCTTTGACCCTCTACCCTAATGATAAAAACTGCCTCGCTTTTTAATTTGGCATATTGACACATTTGAGTTACACTGTCAACATGACTGGAGTTATGAGTACAAGCGAGATAAGAAATTTGTGCACATCGATTCACATGATATTCATTTATCTAAACAATGCCTTTCTCATGAAGCAAAATTTCAGTTCGCATAGACTGAGCAGTCACTGTAGATACGCTCCAGTGACTGCTTAAGGCAGGGAGAAACCATTGTTTGGTTGGGAAACACCTGGCCGCTGACCATGGAAGGCAGATGACCGTTACATACAGGACATTTATATAGGAAATTGGGGGGGGGGGTAGAATGGCCATTGTGAACAGGTGACCGCTGAGTAAAGGTGACCATTAGGACAGGTTTGAAACTTCAAATGAAGACATAATATATGCTGATTTCTGTGAGAGAGAGAGAGAGAGCGAGAAAGAGAGAGAGAGAGTTCCAAATTACCTGTTTGAAAATGAGACAAATCCATATTTGACATTTAGGAGCATATGCCCAAGATATTGGGAATTTGAGTTATCTATTGATATTTATTTACTAAAGATTATAATACATGTTAGCATAGCAAATGTGTTTAATAATTCATGAGTGCCTAAGATAATGGAACTCAAGAATGACTACAATAATTAAGAGTTCCTAGATTTTAGGCATTTAAACACAATTACTATGCATGAATGTATTGTTTGATTTATTGCATACATCATGAGAAAGAAAAATAAATTCTGTTTCATAGTTAGGAAAATAAAATAGTTTTATCCTATGTATCTGTGTTTAGCAAATAAATACCATCTGCATCTGTTCTAGAATTTAAAATTATAGGGAGATTTCCTCCCTCTTTTTGAAAAAAAAGGGGGACATGTTCTGAATATAGAAGTGATTTAATGAAGAAATTAATGTTGGGCTTGAAAATATGATATATAACAAATCAAGCATTCATGTGATTTTTTTGAAAGTGTTTTAGAAATGAGTGTGAATTGTGTGTTCTAGAATATAGCTTAGATTGCACGTGGCCAACTGTAAATAGTAACAAATTTGAATGAACCATGATGTCATTATTGATGAACTTTTGAAGCATGTGTGTTGTGATTCAGACAGTCAAGTTTTGCCATCATTGCATGCAAGATGGGTAAAAGGTCTCTCCCACTTTTTAAGTAATCCCTGCTAGAACATTCATAGCTATGATAGCCATCATGTGACCAGTAATTCAACTGTGAATTATTTTCAATTATTCACCCAGTGAAAAGATGAGAACTAATGGCAAGAAGCTTTCCCATACATAGACCTTACATAAATAATAAATTACACTTACACAGCCACATACATAGAGCTTACATAAATAATAAATTACACTTACACAGCCACATACATAGACCTTACATAAATAATAAATTACACTTACACAGCCATCACTTGGCTTACCACAAGGATATATGGATAGGTGAATGGATGGATGGATTGATGGATAAATTCACATTTTGTTAGTTGTATGAAGATTCCTTAATTAATTTTATAGCTGAAAAATTATGCAAAAAACTCACCAGAAAAGTGGAAGACTTGGATATATTCACAATCTAACTAATTAAAGTTGTCTCCCTTTTAGAATCTCCAGAACCCAGAACTCCCCGAGCGCCAGAGGTCAAGTACCGTGTAGGTCAGGTGATCAAACACAAATTATGGGGCTACAGAGGGGTCATCATTGGATGGGATACACATGCTAAGGTCAGTTTATCCATAAAGACAGAAGTCAACTCCAGTACATGAAGTAAACATTGTCATGAAAGAGAGAGGGAATGGCCAGTATTCTTATATACATCACCTGTGTCACTGCTACACCTCATAGCAGTCCTGCAGTGCATTGTTACTCCTGGGTTTAAAAACTGTAGCTACGGGATTAATAATATAATTGACTTAATTTATTTAATATTTTTAAATATTATTATTGATATCATTTATTTAATATTTTTAAATATTGAAAACATGTTTTTGGTAGTCGTTGTGAGGAAACATTTGTCTTTTAAGATGTGTTTTAGATTTTTTCTTGACATTTTACATTTCCTGTGTCGTATTTGGGATTTGAAATGCCTTGGTGAATAAATGTACAATACACCCTGTATTGCTGCACATGTATTTAAATAAGACAAAATTGCATAACATTTAACATACTTATGCACCCATGTGGTGAAACAGACACCCTTGTATATCTAAGCGGAAGAAAGTAAATGTCAAACCTTGTTAGTACACTCTACTCTGTTGTAAAGAATTAAAACAAAAGCTGGAAAACTGGCAGTGGAGATATTTCAGCTGTTTCAAAATAATTGCATGTTTTACTTTTTAGTTATAAAAGCTTGCCTTCCAAGTGTCATTTTGCTTTTCTCTGAACTATGCTTGCTGAACAAACAAGATAAAGGCATAACATTTGATCTGGCCAAAACAAATCATAATGCCATAAACATGGCAACAGGCAAATAGTAGGTTTTCAGCAGCATCATATATTTCTTTAAGACAAAATCTTTTTTTTTTAGTTGAACTTTTAACTAACTTTCTTACAGGCACCTGAGTTTTGGTTGAAGCACAACCACCCTGCTGACAAACCAGTAAGTAAAATATTTTTGGTCTCAGAAATTGAACACAAATCCCTCCCATCAAATTTATTTAATAAATCTACCTGTGTGATTAACCAATCTTGTTTTCATTTACCTCTGTAAAAATGTTCCTGTATTCATTTACCATTTTAAAACCTTAGATGGATCAATGGAGTTTTGTTGGTTGGTTGTTATGAGTTTAGCGCCATTTTTCAGCACATGATAGGCTATACATGGCGGCCAGTATTTTTTGGTGTAGGAAGAACCCAAGAAAACCCCGGGAAGAACCACCAATTCACAGGAAGCTACTGGCAAGCTTTCTCACATACCCACGTTGGCCGAGCCCGAGACTCAAACTCATGAGGAAAGAGGTGAGATGTCAGTCATCTGTAAAGGCGAGCATTACCCAGGACCCCATCAGTGGAGTTTGTGTATTATATTAATAACATCACTGGTGTCATATCTCATAGACCCATTTCATAACATGTTTATATTACATGTGTACTGTAATATAGGATGTTGTATATAGTACCATGCGATCATTAGGATTTAATTTTAACATCCTAGGGGTTTAGATTTACCTAAAAGCTGGAATACTGCACCTTTTTTTGACAAAATAGCATAAAATCAGAATGCTTCTTCAAATCTGACATTGGTTCTAACATGATATGAAATCAAGCACTTCAACATGACCGTATTTTAATGATTACGTTTTTAGCCTATCAAAGCATTGGAACCCTCTGTTTGACATTTTATGATGAATATACTGTGCATTTGTTTATTTTTGTGGGCATCGATTTTTGGGGTTTTGCAGAAAATTACATTTTTGTTGATACTTAAATTCGTGGGTTGGGAAAGGCATCCTATCATTTCCAAAGATGGATCATCATTCATTGGTTCTTTAAATTCGTGTGTTGTTAACAACCACAGAATTCATGAAAATTGGTACCCCATGAAAAATATTGAAATCACAGCACTCTAATCTGGTACAGGGAGCAGCAGTAGCTCAGTTGGTTGAGCATCAGACTCATAATCCAAGGGTCTCAGGTTTGATGCCCATCCAGGCCAACCCAGATTGGCTGTTTCAGTGTGTCCTTAGAAAAGGGACTTAGGTTCGATTTCTGGTCTTGAAAAATCAAAAGTATTTCTACTTGTCTAGAATTGAAATGTTCATAAAATTGTCAACATATCCAAAAATGTCCTTTCTATACCAATATAAAATTCTGGGAATAAGACATAAAAGTTCACTTTAATATTTAAACATGCCTTATTTTGTAATTAGGTTTTACATCAGAATAAAAAATGATTTAAACATGCCTTTTTGTTTTGTAATTAGGTATTAAATCAATTTTAAATATGGATTGTTCACATACTCAGATGTAATACTTGGTGAACCTGTCTTTTTTTTCAGCACTGGAGAACTATGCCTAATTATGCCATTCTGGTGGATACAAGAGATAGACTCACACCACAAGTTACATATGTACCAGAAGAAAATATAGAAATTATTACTAATACTAGAGTAAGTAAACATTTTTTACATTGGTATTGTGTCACTCACATATAGGACACACATACCAGACCAATGCATACCTCCAGAAGGTGAACCTCAGCTAGAGTGTGTACCTTGCCAGTGTCCACTGACAGTGCAACACATTCTTGTAGCATATATCAACTTCCACCCTGTGAGACAGAAGTATTTTGATGTGAGCTCAATTAAGCTTTTCGATGATGTAGAAGCAGAGAAAATCTTGGACTTTTTAAAAGAAAAAATAGTTTATTTTAAAAAATGTTGAGTCTATACTTTAAGGATTTTATATTTTCTACCTTTTTGTTTCATTGTTCTCCAGGGTGCCAAAATCCGTGTAAAAATATGTGCATTTTTAATTTTGGAAATGCCAGTAGCCTATTCCGCAGTATGCATATCTTTTGTTGCTGCTGAACTTGTCTTTTGTGTGATCTGTTTCTACAAAGTGAGTGTCAGTCGTGTAGTATCCGGTTTATCAGAAAGAGTCCAAATGATGTAAAGGGATTCAGTGATGTTGCATAGGTCAGATATTACTAGATAAGGATACTAAAACACTTAATTAATAGTCAGTACCTTATGAGACTGGCCAAAAGAAATACAAGTAGACAAAGAAAATAGAACACCTAAGAAACAGAGATTTGTGGAATGAAACATGGACTTGGACATTTCCATGGGCTGTAAGGCAAGTAAACTATGGAACAATTTTGTTATGACATTGGAAGGACAAATTTAATGGTAACCCATGGATTGCCAAACTTGCAGTGGGGAAGTTTGTTTTAGAAAAAGGGAATGCAATATGAGATGAAAAACAGTGAATGGTGATATAACACTTCTTGCAATATATGATATAACACTTCTTGCAATATATGATTGATTCTGAAAGAAAAAGGTGCAGATTTAACAACCAACATACTGCGCTTTTTTAAAGGAGTTTAAAAACCAGACCTAATTGATCATGGGGTCAAGTCTAAGGTCATTGTTTGCAATTTTGTACTTAATTGAGCTTATGAACACAGTGACTTGCATGTATACAACTGAATTTTGACCAGACTTTGTATTTCGTTTCATTCCAAAGAACAAGTTGATAGTCTGCACTCTGACATTGATTTTAAAGTCAAAGGTCTTGTTTCAGATTTTTAGTTGTACTGGCTTGTGAGCATGAAAACACAAGCAAGTATGAATGGATTTTTATCCAATTCAGTTTGTGGATATATCTGATGAATAACTTGAATAATGCCGGTTCAGTAACATGGTGGTTTTTTTTCAACAAAAAAAGTTATATATTTAACCAGTCATAGCATGTGGGTATATCTTAACATTGTTTGAGACAGTTAAGTTCAACGATCTTCTATCCATGATGACAGGTTCAAGGTCAAAGGCCATGATGAATTTTTTATTACTGCACTTAAAGATATTTTGTGAACATGTTAATTTGAAACATATAGGAAGATATTTTCTCTACCAAATTTGGTACTTTGGAGTTTCTCATGAATATCAGAGATGGTTTCAGTGCTCAGCAGTGACAAAGAAAATACAATGAGAGGAGAAATGGACTGCTTGTGGATTCCTAGAAATTCTGTTGGCCAGTGGAACATCAGTCCCTTTAAAGAACTCTTGTATGTAGATGACCTGAGTGGATTTTCAAGTCATTACAGTACTTTTTATGAAGCCCATTTTGGCAGAAGCTCAAAATAGAGTGTCTGTGTGCATGCCTGTATGTCCATCCACACCCTAGATTAATCTAAATGTAACAGTTTTACTTTCCTTTTATTTCAGTACCACTTTATCACACTTCTTTCAGATTTGGAATGTAAATCAGGGATGGGCTCAACAAGCAAAACATGGCCAGCTACTTGTTAATTTTGTTTACACATTTGAACTTTTTGCATTTAGATTTTACTCGCATGATGAGGCAAAAACCACTTGAAGCAAACAAATTTAATTGGTATGCTTATGTCTCCAGATGACCTAAATTAGATTTTCATGCCATTAAAGCAATTTTTAAAATATTTTCTTGTTTTTCCTTACTTAGACTTTTTTTTTCGTGTAGAGCTGTATCCTAACCACATTGCAGAAGTGGGGGCACATTTGTTTTACAAATATAATTTCTAGTTCTGTCATTTAGGTTTAAAAGTGCAACCTAACACCAGGATGTTACTGGGATGGGCCAGTGTCAATGTGCCCAAAAAGTTGGTCAAACAGAATTCAATTTTTATGTGCTCCCTTTATTATTAATTTAAATTTAGTATATGTTTTGCTCCAAGAACAATATTAAATGATACTAGTATTTGACCCATCAGATTTTCTTGATGTCCCCTGAAATTTTGAATGGTCTTTTGTTTATCTCATTTTGCTTTACTAAAATAGATAAATAAATGGGTTTTGTGCCCATAATGAGGACTGATTGGTTTTCTTTGCCAGAAAGATCCCTGCTTAAATGAATCTCATGGTAATGTTCTTTATGTTATTGAGAATGTCTGGTCATTGAGAATATTATGGGATATAATAATCTTGTCAGATTGACCCCATCATAATGCAGAAAGTCTTTCAATATACAGTGATGCTGCCAGGCCACATGCAGAACTGACCACATGTCACATGATTTGAAATTAGCTATGCTCAAGAATGCATGCAATGAAACGTAAACTTCTGAAAATAAAAATGTATGATGCCTGGAATACTAGTAACCTAAATGATGGCTAACCATGTTTTGCACTGTGTAAGATTGTATGTTTTGTTTAGTCTTGGTCACCAAGGTGTTTTGTGTGTGTCTGACAGTTGTTTCCATTACTTCTTTCACACTGCCAGACTGTTGGAGACAATGACAGGTCATAAGTTGATAATAGATTACTTTAACTCAGATCAGGATACTAAACATGTCTTTGATAACTTGGAAACTGTTAATACTTCAAATGCATCTCCCGCAACCTTTGAGTGAACGGAAACAATTGAAGTTTCTCAGCAAATAGGATCATGTGCTGCAAACATAAGGATTTTTTGTAACCTATTAAAGCCAGTAAAGCTAGTCA
The DNA here is from genome assembly GCA_029931535.1 of Margaritifera margaritifera. Lineage (NCBI taxonomy): Eukaryota > Metazoa > Mollusca > Bivalvia > Unionida > Margaritiferidae > Margaritifera > Margaritifera margaritifera. The sequence continues at coordinate 8,331,050 of JAQPZY010001668.1, forward strand.
TGCACATGCCTCTTCAGACTGCAGATTGTGAAAGGGGTTTCTCTGCACAATCAGAAACAGGTTAACTTCTAAAAATGTAAACAGAATAGTGCTAATAAGCTACAGGGTGATTCATACGAAGATTTCATTTACAACATAGCACTAAATACATGGAAGGGAAGAAAGGAACATTGCATGTTTAGGTGTTATGGGTAGGATTTATACCACCTGCAATGTTCCTGCTTCCTCCCTATTTTATAAGCTGGTGGGGGGGGGGGGGGCTACCCCTCTCCAGCACATTCCCAGCAGCATCACTGTTTATAAAATTTAATGTAAATAAATAATTGGAGGCTAAACACATTTTCTTCACAAACATATTGTGTTAGCCTAGTTTTAATAAATGTACCTATCAGGCTGCTGTAGTCTAATACATGCAGACATATCTTTAAGTATTACCACTGATTGAGACTAAATCTTTTTTTTTCAGATTATACATCCATCGCTGGATACCTATTTTGAAGGCTTCGATGGTGCACAGTATCTTCCTCGGCCATGGGTGAAAGCCATTTATCCCCATGATAGCTGACCAGAGAGGACAATTCACTGCTGTAATCCTTTCTAGACTTTCACTCTGTTTTGTGATAAGACCTTTTTAAGCTGAAAACAGGCACTCTGTGATATCAATCAGATTTTCCATTCCCTCTGACTGGTTTTCATTATTTCTTCTCTGCAATGTATCCCTACAAAATATCATTGAACTTTGAAACAGTCTAACAGAAAACTTGACAAACATGGCCACCCATCTCATCAAAAGGACTGTAAAATTGAGTCTCAATGCAGGGAACCAATCTAGGTTTTCTCAGCATGTTGTGATATGAAATTATTCTTTTTGAGAAATCACAGTTTTTGTGTGTGTGTGTGTTTGTGTGTTCATGTATATGGTTTGAATGATCTTTTAATCTTAAACTGTAACTACATGTACCATGTATGCTACGATCCTGTGCAGTAAGACATGAGCCTATTTAAGAAAGGAAACACTTTGATCTCGTTTCAAATATATGGCGTGCAGACCAAGTTATGTGTAGCTTTGTGCAGATCACTTCCAGCCTATTTGAAAGGAGTCACAACATATACACAGTAAAACCTGCATTAGCAGACACCTCCTTATACAGGACACAGCATATATGAATCCCTTTTCTTAACTTCACTTCCATATATTAATCCCTACATAAAGGGTACCTACCCATTAAGAACAGATGTGGTCATTTGAGTGTCTCATATTTAAAAGCTTCATTGTATATGGTTACATGTTTTTCTAAGTTCTGTGTTGTAGAGTGAGTGATAACCTGGCTGCTTCATCACATTATCTATTCGCACAAATGTATCTGCACATTTACAAAATACCAAGAGTTTCTTCCCCTACCTGACTGTTCTGTTAGCATTAATTACATTTCACTAGTTTGTGTTGTGCAAGAATTGTTATTCACTTTTACAGGTTGATAGTTATGGTATTGATACCCACATTAAAGTTTTGAATTTAGATAGAAAATTAGTTTTTTGAAGTTCTTTGCAAGTAAGAAGCATATGAACACCAAATTGATTTAGTATTAAAATGTGTTTTGTAAATGATTTTTCGTTATGTTCACTGTGTCCTTTTCTAACTGGGTGGCTTGTTGAGTACTCTGCAGATGCACTTGCCGCTCTTAATTAATGATAAAAGAACATTTGAAAGCGAGGGACTTGCTTAAAAAATTGACATTTTGTTCTCTTTGCATTTTTGGGAAGGCAGTTTTTAATATTTTCTCTTTATTGTTGATGTAGGGGAATGCCCCCAAGTCCTTTCCAGTCCACACACTTTTCAGATTTAGAGTTATCCAGAAAAAGTTATTTGGAAATTGTCTTTTTGCCTTGTCGTACAGGCAAGTGCATAATTTGACTATTTATAAATATTTTGTTAAACAGGCTTGTCTTGTCCATTCATCTGAGAGAAAGAAGTTTCTATATATAAAAGATTTGTGTAATCAATTTTGTGTGTGAAACACATTCTCTTCTAATTGCAGAAGACTATATCTCAGTATCAGAGGTCAATTTTCATACCTATTTGTCTTTTTTAGTAAAGACGATGATTTAAAGACAATCATTCCTATGTCTTTTGGCAATGCTGTTTTCATAAAATTTAGTAATTTTTCATTCAGTTGGTAAGTTTGTAAAACTATAATGTTAAATCTTGTCATCCATGATGTATTTTGTTAATCATGTGAGCAATATTAGATGTAATATAATTTGTCAGTAAAATAACTTGTTATATTGCATAATAATATACTGTATTTTTAATTTTATCACTTCCCATTATATATGCATATTCCATTTCACAGTAAGATGGTTATGGTGTTTTTATTTGTCTAGAGTATTAATTGTTGTGTTAGATTTCCATAATTACATATTTATATTTATATCCTTTTTGACAAAGTGTTCCTGTAATAACTAGTCAGCTCCACGTCAACTCAGTGTCATGACCTAGCACTCTAATAGCACTCTTGTAATTTGCATTTTTAAAATCATTTCTGAACAAAAAAAATGATGTACAACTTAATTGATGTGTAAAGTTTATGCATACATTTTCCACTGTCTGCTTTAGTGGTTACTACATTTTAGCTGGCTTTTAAAAAGTTGCAAACAATATGTAAAATTCTTGTTGCTAACAGCATTCACATACTGAAGTGTTGACTGCAGTCCAGTGTTTTTTAGGGCCTAGTTTCAGAGTTTATCATAGCATTAATATTGTGTCTTGAGATCATTTTTTTTTCTCTAAAAAACTCTTTTGCGGCTATTTGGTTTCATTGTTAGAATATTCTATCTTTCCATTAATGAACTGATATTTCCTCAAAATGATTGGATCAGCATTTGATCTAATTTGCCTCTGATTTGAAGATTTACCTATTTGTAACTGGGTCAGGGTGCTACATGTATCTTTATGAATCACATAGAATCAATTAGATGGCAGTGTCCAATAGTTGATGATAAATTTTATAATATTGTATGTTGGAAACACAATGGCAGGAAATCACTCTTGCCTTTTCCAACATTTGTTATGTGGCTAGTTCAGTATTTTTGTAGGGTCAGGGGTTGAAACTTCTTTTATTAATCAGAGAAAATAACTTGTACAGTTTCTATCAAATTTTGAAATGGAAAAAACTCATGCGTGGAAAACTGATAATTGTGCAGATATTTTCATATATCATTAGCATGATACATGTTTTGTATTTCAGTGAAAACATATGATTCAGTGTTTGCTAATGTATGACTGAATCCCTGTCTAAGAATGTTAACACTGGAGAAGCATCACTCATATCCATACTGTACTATGATACTGTATATATGAGAGCTGTCAAATTAAATTTACGGCATGTTTCTGTATTTGAAAATGACACTTTTTGTTTTTAATCTAAATCATAAAGCAATCTTATGAGGGGGATAGATTTGTTTTGACTTGGAAATGTCTATTTATTTCACAAAGATGAGGATCTTGCATAAGCATTTATTTAATATGAAAGTTATGAAGCAAGTTGAATACTGTATATATTCGTGTATAAGCTTGATCCAAATACAAACAACATAGACCCTGATCTGCCGTTGCTTAATGTGCCGGCAGATCAGGGTCTATGTTGTTTGTACTACGATTAGTCCTTAAAAACTGCATATACCCAGATCTGCCAGTGCATTGTGCAATGGCAGATCTGTGTCTGTGCAGTTTGTATTGGCTTATACATGAGTATAGATGGTAATAGATTATGGCATGAGCTGCTTGCAATGAGTAACATGTTGGTGGATTGAAGTGTTTCATCAATTTCATCTCAAATGAACTGTTTATCATATAGCATTAAGGTTTTGCATTGCTTAGTGACATTGCTATGTGGTTTTACCAAATGTAACACCGCATTGTTGAGAAAGATTTGTATTACATGATGTCATATTGACAGTAATGGTGGACAATATGTGTGGTTTGTATGTACATGCATGTTTGTAAGAAAGAGGAACTGAAAAGGAGAGAGACTGCTTTTTCTGTACAGAATTGAAACAAATATATTTGCATGAATCTGGAATCTATTTTATGAAATAAACTCTCTTGTTCTGTTTTTAAGTGTACCTCATTCATTCTGTGAAAGTATTACTGTTTATACTCACATACAAGTTGGGTCCAACTGAAAACTGCATAGACCCATAGACCCAAATCTGACTTTGCATAATGAACTGGCAGATTAGGGTCTATCTTGTTTGTTCTACTGATTAGTCCTAACAAACTGCATACTCAGATCTGTCAGTCCATTATGCGATGACAGATCTGGGTCTATGCAGTTTGCAGTTGGATGCAACCTATACACAAGTATATACTCTATTCGTTTGAGGCTCATATCAGTATTGCATGTACTAGAAATTATAGCTCTCTACATTTGCATGACAATGAAATACATCTAATTGTTTTTGTAATATGTTGTGCATAATAAGTATAGCAACGGTTGAGTTGTGTGGAAACCATTTTTCTTTTTTTTTAGTCAGTGACCTTGACCTTTGACCATTTGACCTCAGACTCTCTAAGTTTCTTTATTACTGAAGTGAAAGCCATCCACAAAATTTGGTTATGGTACATCATCTTGAATTAAAGTATTTGGGTGACAACCATTTTTCATCTTTCAGCCACAGCTACCTTGAGCTTTGACCTTTTGATCCCAAAACCAAAAAGCTTTTACCTTACCCCAGTTGCAGAATTATCCATAAAGTTTGGTCAAGGTGCTTTGTCTAGAAATAAAGTCATGGAGCAGAAACCATTTTTTATCTTTCTGTCACAGTGACCTGAACCTTTAGAATCCAAAATCAATAGGCTTCTTCCTCACACCAAGTATAAGCCATCTGCAAAGCTTGATCCAGGTTTGCGATGTAGAGCTAAAGTTATTGTGTGGAAACCATATATAACCAGCCCACATTAGAAGAAATCTAGACACAGTAGTCACTCTTTTGCTGGTGCTGGTGGCATCAACAGTTTGTTAAGGTTTGGGTTTTTCAGTTGCATATATTTCATAAACCCCTTGATGTATTTGCATCATTACTTGGCAAGCATCATTATGAAGCTAAGACAACTATTTTATTGCATGCTTGCTCAACCTTTTGACCTTTGGGTCCAGATCACATGTTTTGCAGGAATGCTTTCATTGTGGGCTTGACATGCAGGCCCTGGACTTCTCATTCTTCTTTGTCATGAAACCTTACAAAACTTTTACCTTTGACATTTCACCCCAAAAGAAATAGGCTTCTTTTTTATTCAAATGCAAAATATACCATATATATTCGCATATAAGCTGATACCAACTGCAAACTGCATAGACCCAGATCTGCCATTGCATAATGCGCTGGCAGATCTGGGTCCTTGAAGTTTGTAAGGACTAATCAGTAGAACAAACAACGTAGACCCTGATCTGCCAGCACATTATGCGATGGCAGATCAGGGTCTATGTTGTTTGCATTTGGACCCAGTTTATACGCAAGTATATATGGTAAATTTTATCAAGGTATATGATAGAACTAAAGTTATTGTGCAGAAACCAAAATGACTGGACTGACATCAACAAGTTATGTTCTGCCTGAAGGTTTGTGTATAGACAAAAATTAGTGTTCTGCAGACTGGTGTCTAAACTGTGAATGGTGTTGTGATCCTGTTCCTGCAGAAGAGACAAGATCTACTGGCCTCTAATTTTTGAAACTTTTTTTTCTCGAGTTAGTTTTCTTTACAGTTCGATGGTTAAAATGGTGCAATGGAAACGCTTCAAATGCAGGAACTTCTGCATAGGAGCTTCACTCCATGGGCCCCCACTAGAGGTTCCATATCACAGACCCCTTGCCTACTTGTTTATGCCCACCCCCACCCCCAACTCCCCACAATGATATTCCTAGATCCGCCCCAGTATTCTCAGGCCCTCGCAGGAAGAAACAAACAAATAGATCACAGGGTAACAACAACAACAATAATAATAATAATAATAATAATAATAAAGTCTTTATTTTATGAGGGTGACACAGTTGGTACAAAAAGTAGGCTCCCTTGTGGCCCTAAGTTATTTATATCTGTACAAACATAAAATGCAGCTTGGAAACATAATCATACAAAACAGATATTACAAATTAGTGTACACAAAAGCAACAGAATATGGATTTGGCACACAGAGCATTGTGTACAACAACATGCATGATTGCATAATTTTCTTTCACACACACACACACAGGTAAACATCCAGAGACACTTTTATATAGTATATACATATACAAATATACAACAAAGTTTGTCATGACCTGTTTTAGATATTATCTAGATTGCAAACATCTGTAATGAAAGGAAGCCATACAGATGATGCTTCTTTTAATTCTGTAGGTAGACATCCAAATGATTGGAGTACAAAAAAAGTCATGTTTTTTTTATACAATTCGGTTTTGGGCTTAGGAAGAAGAACATTATTAGGTGACATTATTTGCAGTTTTAAAAGTTGCTAGTTTAGAAGTATATTTTCATTTTTGAATGAAAGAAGAAAGAAGTAAAAACAAAATGGAAAGGCGGGGAGTAACAGGATGTTAAAGAATATAAATTATTATCATACATTATGTATGAACATATGATATCCTAAACAAACATTATTGACAAATTACATTGCTGTTCGGAAGTAGATATATATTATCCATTTTTAAAGGGAAAATTAAAGACAAACATATTTACAAACAAAAACATACATATTTCAACTTAAAAGAACAATTTCTTCATGGATTCAACATCTCTAAATTAAGTTTCATTTTAACAATACTGAAAGTGGTTACAAATATTTCCTTGTGACTAATAAACTTGTACGTAAGCAAACACACACAAACTAAGTAACTAAGAACTGAGTGTGAAAAAATAAACGCCTTAAGTGACAGTTACGGGATGTTTTAAAATTGTTGTTGACTATATAGTAATTTATAAATCTGTATCAAAACATTAAATTACGATGACTGTTAATAGATTGTTAAAGGTTTTATTATTGTTAATACATTGTTAAAGGTTTTATTATTGTTAATACATTGTTAAAGGTTTTTATTATTGTTAATACATTGTTAAAGGTTTTATTATTGTTAATACATTGTTAAAGGTTTTTATTATTGTTAATACATTGTTAAAGGTTTTATTATTGTTAATACATTGTTAAAGGTTTTTATTATTGCTTCCACAAAATAACTTAGAGACTTGAGAATGCTTTTGTTAGTGGAGGAAATGTGTTAAGGGAATTTTAATGTACATGTATTTGGTCTAGAATAGTAATATTGTTCTCAAGTAAGTTTGTCTTTCTCTTATAAAATTAATCGTATTTTTAAAAAAAAAATTTTAAATACCCGGTACTTGCTTTTTATTGCATTTCGCACATGATATTTCTTAATATGGCATAGCTTACTGGTAGCTTAGGGAATCACAATTTTTTGAAGTGATATAGAAAATGATTCTGGTCAAATGCTGGACACTGCCCAAGCATAATCATTCATTAGTTTTTAAATTTGACCTCTAGATTATTCTTGTACAATAGCATCCAATGACCGGCTGTATTCACCCTTAAGTATTCGAGTAATGGTCGTTTTCTTTGCTATGGTAATTTCAAGTGTGGCCTTTAACCATGAGTCACTTCTACCCACCGTTTGTAGTACCGGTACATGTATATCTTTAGTGCAAGTAATCCACTTGTGTTCGTATGCACTTGAGTCTGTATCCATTATTAATTTCTTCCAAAGATAGTGTGATAAGTTTGTTGGCTTGCAGTTTCCCAAGGATATCCAACAGCCTAATATTCTCCTTTTGACATTGATTTCTAGAGGGAATCTACCTAGTTCGGCACAAAGAACGTATAATGGAGTTCTTTTTTGGAGTCGAGTTATATACCGTAGCAATTCATTATGTAATTTTCAGTTGTCAAATCCCCAAATTTCACTTCCATACAGCAGTATGGGTTCTACAGTGTTATCAAAAACAAAATTATTTAAAAAGTTTTTTTAAAAAATCTAATGATATGTCTAACTAATATATTTCTTGTATCAAAGAGGCACATATCTTTTCGCACTGGGTCCACAAGGTAATGACGCGCTTTGTGAAAAAAGAGTTCAAGATTGAGACAAAAAGAAGAAGACACTGAGATATGTAATATGCTTGACAAGTCCAATTATATGAGTTTAATCATGAATTTGAATTGATCTGTGTTCCGTGCACCAATAATGATCTTGATTTTATCAAAATTATTACCTAATTTTCAAGTAATTCAATAATCATAGAAACTATTAAGAGTGTTATGTAATTCACTTTCATTAATAAGAAAAGAACAGTGTCATCTGAATACAACAAGAACAAATAAATTTAAGATATAAGCCTGCTCTATCACTGTCAATCTCTGCTCCTTTATATTTCTGTTACCGCAAATATAATTCCAAATTGTTCAGAAATAAAGAGAACAAAACTGGTGAAAGGTACTCACCGTGCCTAACTCCAGTTTCACATTTGTCGTCATCTAGATTTATAAATCTTTCGCTTTCGGTTTAATTCTCTTTTAAAGTATCATTTAAATTTAAATCTCGTAAGTGTAAATAATGATCACCTAAATTCGAGTTTTTCTCGTTTGATTTGTTTTCTTCAGACTATTCAAAATGTTCAAAAAAATAGCATGGTTTACTACCATGCAGTTGCCGCAACCTTTTCTGGGTTGAGAATTTTGTGTTTTCTAATGTATTTGTTCATTGTTTTTTTTTATATAATTTGCTGGCGTCAATAAGCTATTTTTGTTCCCCGCCGTAGGACATTTATTGTTCATTTTCCCGGCCCTATAATACTTCTCGAGAGCTTTGCAACATTCATTTGCAAACAACTTATTAAGTTTATAACCAGAGATGCGGGATTTAAATGTTTGTGCAAAACTCTAGGATGCACTTTCTTGTAACAGAATTTAATTTTTTTTAATAACATCATTGAAAAAATATTGGTCAACTCAGTTTTTCTGAGTCTAGCCGACTCTATATTATCATCAGTTTCTTTCACTTAATCGGCATAAAAGTTTTCTACAAAAACTTGTTTCCTGTCATGTTGCCAGAGTTTAGTGGATGTATCAACGATAGGGACTAATTTTTGCACCATATGGGCTTTTACTTTGAAAGAAAGACCAAGAAGTGAATAACCATAAGAAAATAACGGATCAAGTACAGTTATCTCAAAGTCTTCGACAAAGACCAAAGCATCAACATTGGAAACAGCATAGTCAATTACTGAGATTACAAGAAATGTCGATTGACCAATATACTTGTTCCTACCAATCTTTCCATTCAATAAAATTAAATGTTTGTTTTTATCAATATCTAACGGCTTTAGTCCATTATTATTGGTAGTGGGATACACGTGGTTTTGTAATATATCATAATTATGCAACATACCAGTTGTATTATTATAAGTATATAATTCTTCATCAAAGTAAAAATGATCAGCAAGAAAATTATCAGGACTAACGCTGTCGTCATTATTTGAAGTTTTACCATTCTTTTACCAGTTAGCCACACATACTTATTGGAGATGCACATAGAAGCTTTTTCCATCTCAACAAATTCAATCTGGTCCGGGGTGTGGAACCGGCACAACTCGGACGGCAGATACATTCCACCAAGAATAATATCGATATCAAATTTCATAAATTCTCTGTTAATGTTGGATACTACAGTGTTCCTTTCAATCCACACACATTAAGAGAACCAACTGTAAAATAATTCTGTTACACTTAGTTTGGTATATTACTAATGATGTTACTGTACAGAAGAATTGTCTGCCCTACTTAGATGAACTGACGTAATTCCAGTTGTCTGGTTCACCTAGGCCGATGACGTCGTCGGATCGTCAAGGTCACACTATTAATTATCTGTGCCACACGGGTCAGCGGGTCCAATATCGCGTTGCCTACATTCTCACTGTAGCGCGAGAATGCTGCTTAAAGACTCATGCGCATGGATGGTATTTTTTCTTTCATCTTCTGATCGAGATTCTTACCACTTAGTTGTTGTCTCGGTCAATGACTGTGAATCGCACAGCTGGATTGTACCAGCTTCTTCCATGATTTTTCTCCAGTCAAAAAAAGTATCCTGAACAATGCGCCCGTTTACGAGCAGTTAGTGGGACAAGATATGGGCATTCTTCCCACAAACAGGACCTGGGTATATTAAATACAGAGTAACTTTGAGTTAGAATAACCAAAATACGATTGCCTTGATTTTAAGCAAATGTGAGTTATTTTACTTGTATTCATTGTAATAAGTCTATTAAATTTCATAATTGTGTACATATCGCTAAAGATTTTCCAATGAAAATGCGCATGGACACGACTTGAAGCAAATATCGGAGAGGTCTATTTCTGGTGCCTAAAACTCCAATCGACCAACGTTTATGATTGGCTATGATTTCCTTAGCGACCAATACAATCTGTACATTGTGTAGAGACGAAGCGTATATTAAACACCGTAAATGAAATTAGTATCCTTGAGGACACGTACAAACAATAAAAAAGTGTATAACAACATATACAAAGGGTTGTTATTTCGATTGAACAAACGGTTTTGACAGTAATCCCTAAACCGATTAAATAACTTAAATTGGTTTCAGGATCTACTTTAAGTTATATACAGAGAGCGGGGAATATGCATTATACATTTTAACCCTATGGGTGGGTGTAGCTCACGGGCTGGGTTAAACGGGATAATGCACGTACTTTATTCTATATGGCTTGTACTACAGGTCAATTAAATTTTCAGTTCCGCCCATCCCCTTTTGCTATTTCAACAAACATTATAATGCGATCCACTAACCAAAACCTGGAAGATAGAGTACGGTTTTTACTCTCGGCTTCGTAAGTTATTCTGGAATAAAGCGATTTAAAGCGGTCACATTATCAAGGAAAATATCAGCGACCCATACACAATAAATATTTTCCTTTTTTTCAATTACGAATTTGACATCCATCAGGCTCGTGGGTGTAGAATGGACCTGATATGCCCTTGTGAATCCCGTGTCGGTGATGATGATGATCCTTGTAATTGTGCACATGAGAGGCCGGTTGTTACTACTCCGATGGATCACACGACTTCAGCCTCAACGTCAGTCAGATGGATGGTCAAAAAGGCCTGGTCTGGTCAATCGAACAGTCACGCCAAGCTTCAAGGGCTACGTTAAAGACAGATTCAGTTTCATTGATGTCCATAATTTTAAAAATCAAAGAGTGTCAAAAGTTAACTCAGGTCAATTACTTGTGGAGTGCAGCTGCAAAGCTCACTCTGTTAATCTGCTACACACAAAGCAATTTGTGGAGATACCCATTAAGGTGGAAATAACCATTAAGGTATCTCCACTCAGATCTCTCAATTCAGCTGGAGGTGTCGTGCAATCTAGAGATTTTTAGTCTAAGATGCTTGAAAGTTTCAGATCTCAGAACGTCTCCCAAGGGAAACGATTCAACGTTCGCCTTATCAGCAAGTTGGTTCACACAAACACTTATATTATGATGTTCCACAGCGCTACGTTGTCTGCATTGATCAAAGTAGGGTTCTTGAATATCCCAGTCGACCCTTTGATCCCTAATCATTTGCGGTTCATTTACTACCAGAAATATGACCACCACAAAGATGGATGCAAGGGGAAACATGTCTACCCCAGATGTGGACAGGAAGGCCACGATAGACAGTCCTGCAACAGGAAAATCGCTTGTGAAAATTGCAAGTGCGACCACTTCTCTTACTCTAGAGACTACCCTAAGTGGAAGCAAATGAAGGAAATACAATGCGTAAAGCACGAGAAAGCCCTGAGCAAAACCATGGAACGAATGATAATTGACAGACTCCTCTGATATCTTCAGTCCAAGAAACTACTATCAAACTGTCAATGTGGATTCAGACGCCTATCAAACTGTCAATGTGGATTCAGACGCCTATCAAACTGTCAATGTGGATTTAGACGCCTATCAAACTGTCAATGTGGATTCAGACGCCTATCAAACTGTCAATGTGGATTCAGACGCCTATCAAACTGTCAATGTGGATTCAGACGCCAGAGAAGCACAACTGACCATTTAGTCCGATATGAAACATTTATTAAAGAAGCTTTCATAAAGAAAGAACATATAGTAAAGCATCTATTTCGACTTGGAGAAAGCTTGTGACACCACATAGAAGTATGCAATACTGAATGATTTATTCAACCTAGGTCATACGGATGGCCAACCTGTCTTAATATCCAAATTTTCTGAAAGATAAAAATATCATTGTTAAGGAATGTACCACCCGTTTCCTTAAGATGTGGGTGTGCCTCGGGGCAACATATTGTTAGTTGCCCTTTTAAACATTAAAATTAACAATATAATGTAATTCAAGAATTTACTGCTTATTACATATCGACTACTTTTTGATCTGCTACAGATCAAAGGATACTAGTATGCATACTAATGAATACCCACTAGAGACACAGTTCAGAAATGGTCAGAAGAAAACGGGTTCGAATTTTCTAAATCTAAAACTGTTTGTATGCACTTCTGCCAATTAGACAGAGTTCCTGATAACCTAAAACTCTTTCGTGATGGTTCTCTTATCACTGTAGTGGAGGAAGCCAGTTTTGTAGGGCTTATTTTTGACCGCAAACAACTTCCTTCCGCATATCAGATACCTCAGGAACAAATGTCAATAAGCCCCGGATTTAATACAAGTCGTGGTAAACACAGATTGGGGAGCAGATCGGGATGTCTTACTCCGGTTATACAGGACTTAGTAAGATTTAAACTTAGCTATGGCTCGACTGTGTTGGGACCAGCTTACAGATACTACCTGCAGATGCTTGAACCGATACATAATCAGGGACTTAGTCTTTTTCCGAGAGCATTTAGAACTTACCCTTAAGAAACCTCTATGCTGAGGCAAATGAACCATCACTTTGTCTCAGATGAACGAAATTGGCTCTTCAGTATACCACCAAACTGTCCTCTAATCAATCTAATCTCACATACGATGTAGACTAAAGGTCGTTATACCAAACCTTGTAAGCTCTGCAACCAAATTTCATTCCACGTATTGGTGGGATACGAATTCGTTCACATCTAAAGGCAGCAAAAATCAATCTTGCCCAATACTGAAACATTATATGTTTCCAAATCAAATTAGTTATCAAAAATCCCAAAATAATATTTGATATTTTCCTGTACAAAAAATCCTCAACCAATCCTCCCACTCTTCAGGATAAATTCATAAATCTCTTTTTTTTTAGATGATATAATGTCCCCTTTCCGCTTACTGTGTATGCATAGTGGGGAGGGGGAAACAAGTTAGTGATGTCCTGGTCATTTCTGAACTCGAAGGACGAACAGCAACAGTTGGGAGGGGGTGGGGTGGGGGGATCGGCGGAAACGTAGAAAGCAGCAGTTTTAAAGCAAAATGCATGCTCTAAAGGAAACTAACGATAATTTGCTTCAAACAGATTGATCTTTTTCTCTACTGACATCCATTTTCAGTAAGACATGGATTTTATGGTGTCTTCGCAAATACATCGGACATTTTAAATGGTCTGCTCACAATAGATCTGTGCGAATTTTCATTGTTATTGTTAGCAGCTAAATTTAGGGGCAACACTTCAATGAGAACTGTTTTATAACAACGCTTTTTTTTTTTTTAGTTTTGTCTGTTTCAAAATGTCGAAAAATCGTGAAATTAAGACAGACTGTGTTCAATGTAAATAAGCTAGAAAGTGCGTTTAAAGAAGGTCAAGCGTAGACGTAAGAGGTTCCCCCGTCTAAAAATAGAGCACGACTAGAGTAATATGGCCACATGACGTCTCAATGTGTAGTCTGAGACTCAAATAACAGGTAGACCTCGAGATGCTTTCACGTTAATGTATGTGGTAATAAAAGAAAAAGACTACTTACTGCTGTCGCCGATGGGATGAAATCGTTTTAATGCAGAGTAATGTATTCTTCAAGAAGTAAAGCAGTTTTGATCCGCTATTTTTAGATCAAGGCATTTGTTGTGTAATGGGATTGTAGGGGGTCATTCAATGGGTTATCGAGTGAAAGTTTAAGTTATCTCTCTCTCTCTCTCTCTCTCTCTCTCTCTCTCTCTCTCTCTCTCTCGTTCGAGTTAGATATACAGTGATCATGATTGCTTTGGCAAAGTACCCCAGACACTATTTTTATTGCTTGTAGCACAGTCTCCTAGATACTGTTGCTTGTATGGTCATGCAATTTCATGTGTGCATTCACATTTATCACTTGTATTAACACCCATAAAAAGTAAATTGTGGTTGTAGTGACCTAATTTTCTTGCTAAACTGGCTATGCCAAGTTTTTGGATTATGTGCTATACAGACGAGACATCATTCAACAGATTTTCCTGTTGGTTCATTCTAAGCACAGAGCTTTAAATTTTGTATCCAGTTATAAGCCTTAAAGAAGAGAACAATATTTCATTAAGATTAATTTCATGTTTCATACAATGTTTCAATCGCGTCCTCTTTAGTACGAATTTTATTCTTGCCTTTTCGTTGGAATCGGACTTATGTACAGAAGCGAGGGATGTAACAGCTCGGCAAAAATGGATAAAATTTAAAACGGCTACTACTTACTGTTGCACTGAATCACAAACCGGTGTCTCATTACTTTTGCTCAGATACAATTCGACTTTAAGATACTTATCAGTGTATAGGTTGAAAATGGATCATTACTGACAGGTAAATTATAACTAGTACTTGTTTTTGGCATAAAATGGTTGTTTCCATTAAAGACATTTTCAAATCGATTGAAACCATTTATGTAGTAGTTGGATACTACTACAATTTGACGAGTCACCCGTTTTCGTGTTTACCACTTTAATCGCCCTATAAGACCAGTAGAAACAGCTCTTATCAAATTTGACTACTTTACGTCATTCGTTTATAAATCTTTCAGTGGTGCACATGTTTAAGATGGAATAAATAAAGAATAATGCCATTCATTAACTCAACACTTCACCGTCAAGTCGGTCTTCACTGAGCTGTGTAGAAGTATCGTCGATACTCCAAACTTCGTGTTCATCCTTGATTCGTGCGCCATGTTTCTCGCGACATCACGCGTTTGTTTTGATATCCTGACGCCATCATCTGGGTCACTAGCGTTCGTTGAGAGTGACAATAAGTGTTGATTATTTGATGAAATTAAATTTAAATACGTACTACAATTCAGATTGTAAAAACACAATGAAAATGGCCAATTTTATTAATGCCATATTTGCCTCAACTTTGTGGTCCTGGCGTGAGTGTTAGCCGTTCAAACCAGGGCCGCTGTTGACATGTTGGTTTTCTTTACCTTTTGATTAGTGGGAAACCCATGACAGAGATTTTTTAGACTTCAAAGGCAATGTAAAAATGTGGTCAATCTAACATGCACTTCTTATATCATGTTAGAAAAAATAAATCCATTGAAAAATTATATAGTATGAAGTTTTTCATTTAAATATTTTAATATCAGAAAAAAATCTTTGTTATGAAATAGCATGAAAAAAAAAAGTCTTATAAAAATTGACTGCATCTTTAAATATGATAATTTTATCAGACAGCTGGAAAAGAACAAAATTAAGAAATGCATCATTTTTTCTCTGATATTTTTGTTATCATTCTTTATTGCAGTTGATATGCATTTGAAAGAAATGAAATATAAAAAATATGCAAATATTAATAATATAGGGACATCATACATGATTGATTTCTACACATTGGCCTAATTTGTCCCATTCCAATCTTATGTCATGTGGCCTTTATTCCAGGGGGATGAACCATGGACATACTTGTAGGTCCCTCCATCTTATTAAGATTGTCTGTTTAATTGTATTGAAATCTATATCTTTGTGTACAAAGCGAAGCATGTGACGTATGAATGAAGCAACGGTACTATTTCTGTTTTCTGTATTTTATTGGTTACCTATAATTAGCTCTCACTTGTCCTGCAGGAATATCAATGAGCTGTCCCTTGCTCAAGCTGACTTGGTAATGCATTGCGCATTAAATATACATGTGTATTGAGACGTACCGATGCGATTGTTTGAACATTTAGCTAAGTTCAGGGATTAGTGACTTATAAAAAAGCCTCCAGTACAATGTTTTTTACCGTGAATGAACTGAGATAATTGTATTTTAATCCATTTAGTTCAAAGAGTTGGTATCCACTGAGTGAATGTTTTCTGTAATTTTGACACATTCACAGTACAGTGAAACCCCGCTATAACGCGATATTTGGGGTCCATAATATTCGATCGCGGAAAAAGCGGGGTCGCGTTATTGCGGGGTTTTACTATATATTACTTTATTCAGAGAACAACGTATACACGTCTAATGTATAGCATGAATAGGGTATCAACACCGTTTACTATCTGATATCGATCCGTCTTTTTTTTCCCACATGACAACCCTTTGATTGAGCCACGAGTATGTTCAGTGCCAAGTAACAGAGAGTGGCTATTTGAACTCCCTGTGATCTTGCCGCCCAAGCTCAGTCCCTACATAAGTGCCCACATATGACAATCTTTGATCAACCACCGCATTGTCTGGTGCTTGGTTGTGTATGCAGTTAAAGAAGAAATGTAAGTCGGCTATTGTTTGCGCAATGATTGTATACAGGATGAATTGAAGTCCAGCGCACGTGTTGGTGGCTTACGTTTTGTGATGTTTATTAAATCGTGAGAATCTTTTATCAACCACAACATTGTCTTATGCTCCATTGTGTATGCAGTTAAAGAAGAAAAACATGTCGGCTATTGTTTGAGCAATGAGTGTATACAGAATGAATTGAAGACAAACACAAAGAAGACTTACCGACTTTACTCATGGATCAGTAATAAGTAACATTTCCGATAATGTTTATTTTGGCGTAACACTTCAAGAAATTGGTGAAATTGTTGAATTTCAGAAGCCACACCACGATCGAATTCATACGTGATCTCTTCCCCAAAATGATAATAAACTTTTTATACACTATTTCTCGTACTTAAAATAAAAATTATTCCGTGTACGAGAAAAATACATGTACATGTATATAAATTTCAGGAACCCCGCCACAAATGTATTATACTCGAATTCATACGCGATCTCTTCCCCAAAAGGATACTGTAACATACACATTTTATACATTATTTCTCGTACTTTGAAAAAAAAACTTTCATGTGCGAATGAATACACAAAATTTTGGGAGCCACACCACGATCGCGTTATATCTGAATTCGCGTTATAGTGGGGCGCGTTATAGCGGGGTTTCACTGTACTATCACTCGAAACTTTAAGCTACTGTTTTCACTGATTGATTTTAGAAAGAAAAAAATAGACCAATGCTACTCCAACTTCATTTCTGTTTTCAACTTAGATTGAAAAACATTGAGATTTTTGCAACATTCAGAAAACTGCCGGTATTCCAAGGACCCCAAATACTCATCCCTACAGATCATGATGAAATACAGACAGTACATTGACCTGAAGGCCAAGTGGAAGGGATTCGGTCAGAGATCACAAGAGCAGAGGTGTATGCCACAATTATTCAGAATTCCACACCTGAGCATGCAGAAATTGTGAAATTGTTGGAAATCAAATTTTTTTTATGAGGCCATCTATAGCAGAATGTCAGTGAGGGTTCAGTCTCATGAACATTATCATGAGTATAAGGGACCGACCATTTAATTTTCCGGAAGGAGTTTGGTGTGTCAAAATAATAGTAAAGAAATATGGCCTTGTTGGGCTTGTGGATTTTAATTTTGGGCATGTGATTTTTTTAAGCCACTTGGCTGTAGCCTGTGCCTGAAATTTTTTTTATTTGAGCATTGAATAGGCAGGTTTTTCGTGATGTAATGAACTATTGTTTGTTGTGTCTTTTGTGAGGACAGCTTCATTTGATTTGGTGAATGACTTGGTCTTTACCAGTATATGCACTAAAATTATGATATAAAATTAGTCTTTACCTAATTGATCTCCATGAGCTTGTTGAATTTTTTGAAGAAAAGACTTTCAGTAATATCTTTAGGTCATTTTTTAAGTGTATAATGTAGTCATTACTGCAAGATAAAGACCTTAACTTAGTGACTGCATGAAGGATAAAGATCAGGTTTTACCCTCAGTTGAATGGGGGATCACTTCAAAATACTTGAATGTAAAACTGTCCTATTGGGGAAAATGTGCAGAAAAGTAGGCCTCAATTCAAGGCAAGGTGAAGTCAACTTCAATTTCCAGGTGTGTCGAAGCGAAATTTCATGAATGAGGATGATAGTTTTGCCTGAATCGACTTCTAGCATGACCCCAGCCAAAATGCTGACCCAAACTGGACAAAATAGAACCAAATAGATTTAAATGGACCCCAGTGGAGACCCAAATGCAACCACATGGGTCTAAATAGGTCTTAATAGGAGTCAGTATAATTCCATTTGGGTGAATTACCATGCCAGGGCTACTGTCTAGCTTTCAAATATCATGCTTTACGTATCCACAATATTAATGTTTGTTGGTTCTAACATCACTTTTAACACAATATTGGCTGTATTATGCTGAGGAAATGGGAGCTAAATGCCTTTCCCAAGGACACACTGAGGCAGAAGATCGGGGCTACCTTAGGTGGATATCGAACCCACAATCCTTGGATTATGAGTCTAATGCCCTACCACCTAAGCTACTGTGGCTTCCCCACAATGTTAAATGATCTTGCTACTTGAGCTAGTTATAATAATGTATTCTACTTTTATTCCAGAGTCATTTTTTGTTATTTTCATTCTGTATATTTATAAACACTTTGGGTGAACTGTGCACATGAAGAGCAAATCTAAAGGTCAGATATCTTTCACAAAATCCTCCACATATATGGAACAAAAATATAAACATGATTTTAAAAAGAACTTTTCATGTGCCAGAAACTACAATCAGTTCATGGAATTGAGTAAATTCATACAACTAATTGAGATTCTATCAGCATTTGGATATGTAATAAATTATGGTCACATTTTTTTAGTTTGCAATATGTTTTTGTTTAATGCAACATGTTCATGTTAATTGTAGAGCAAAATTGTAATGAATGGGGAAGAAACAAAAAAAAAAAAAAAAAAAAAAAAAAAGGGAAAAATCAAGGGAAATAACTTTAGATGACTGCATGATCAGAGTAATAATAAATTACCTCCCTTTTCAAGGGCTTTCGTGATCAGTTCTTCTGATTGATATAATTTATCTGTAAGAGTTAAAATAAATGGTATCAGTAATATATTACAAGATAAATTTTAGACTAGTAAGACGTGATATAAATATTATTAATAATGACATGGTTATTTTCATTTGTCACCATTTTATGTTGGTTAACTGAAAAAAACTTCAATTTGAAACAAAGTCAAATTTTTGGGTAATGAATTATATGTTGGAGTTTAGTGTTGTATCTTTCAGAGAAAAGAAATAAAAAAACATTACCAGCATGGGTACTCCAGAGCGGTCAGAATTAATGTCAATGAAAGATGAATATGCCAGACGAGAACTTCATCAGAAAAGACACTACTTCCTGTTCAGCGAACTACAAAATATGGCTCGTGAAATTCCAGGGTAATTATTAGTGGTGTCAATATTTTTAAAAATACAGTGGTTCCTCACTATAAAACCCCTTATTATACTGCTGCCTAACTTATAATGCAGTCATGGATCCCACTAAATTCTTTGTATTTAGTTTTATTGTTGCTGCTTAATTTATTCACTTGGATAATGAGAACCAATTATAAATTTGATTTCACATTATTAAATGGCCTTTTTGTGTTTATCTGCGCTATCATAACACAGCCTTGTTGGAACATCCTTCACTGTGAGGTGACCTCACTTAAGACTGCAATGTTTACCAAAATTTCTAAATGTGTACATGGCATGCAATAACTGAAACAATGTCGTTTAATCAAACCAATTCAAAACTCAACTTTTCCCTGATCTACACATTTGGCTTACAGCTGACAGCTATGTATATGTAAGCAATTGACAATGTGCATACTGTATCTCACTTAGCCTGACATTGTTTCATGTGCTGTATGTCTTTTACCTCTTATTATGACAGGATTCAGTTTGTAAGACATGTCTTTGTTGAATTGATCTGACAATTTAGGTAATGTATCCTGATATTGTTTTGTACTGCTACATATATGTACATGATAAAAAAGTTGGTAATGCAATCAGGCAGACTGCCTGCATATATGCATTGGCCAACACCAGATGTACCACATGCATATTCATTTCCATGGTTACCAATATTGTAAACATTTACAGGCAGTAAACTAAACAAAGCCATCTACATGTGTAAACATTGCAGCCTTAGCCTCGCTTATAACACAGGTAAACATTGCAGCTTTAGCCTCACTTAAAACACAGGTAAACGTTACAGCCTTTGCCTCACTTAAAACACAGGTAAACGTTGCAGCCTTATCCTCACTTATAACACAGGTAAATGTTGCAGCCTTAGCCTCGATTATAGCACAGTTAAACATTGCAGCCTTAGCCTTGCTTATAACACAGGTAAACATTTCAGCCTTAGCCTCACTTGTAGCACAGTTAAACATTGCAGCCTTACCCTTGCTTATAACACAGGTAAACATTTCAGCCTTAGCCTCACTTGTAGCACAGTTAAACTTTGCAGCCTTAGCCTCGCGTATAACACAGATGTAAATGAAATAAAAAAGAATAATAAAGATAGAAACTGAAAATATGTTCAACTTTATTTTACACCTGCTCATGGAAAGAGATATATTTTGGCCATTGAAGGGATTTGACTGGTGAAGGAAGGTACAATTTCATAAAGAGAATATGTGAAGGGAGAAACACAAAAGGTAAGTAGACAAAAGGAATATTTTGGGGGAAGTGAACACTATGTAAAGTTGGACTGTGTAGTGCATTGGAAAGTTATACATGACAGTCCATAATGTAGAGGAAAAAGAAAATAAATGTTAAAAGGTGGATAACAATGCAGCATCTCAGACAACAAATATGACTTGGGATTGTGACATAGCTAGTATGTCATTACAATAGAAATAATAGTAACACAGCTTATAGGGTTGCTGTATTTGTGTCCCATAAATCTGGTGAATAACATCTCAAATTTTAGGCCTCTTTAGACATTTCTTTTTTATCCGCAGGCTTAAGTGAGGAGATAATGTGATACCCTCTATCTATTCATCTGTCTGTCTGTCCATAACCACATCTCTCCTAAGTCACTGAAATCCATCAAATTTTCCTATTACAGTGACATTTGTATATATTTTTGGGCCAAACTTTGTACATACATTGCCCATGTAGTGACCATATGTGAGATGGGATAAAATGTCAAATTCATCAAACTTGTACATACACTGCACATGTAGTGACCATACATGTATGTGAGATGCGATAAAATGTCAAATTCATCAAACTTGTACATACATTGCCCATGTAGTGACCATATGTGAGATGGGATAAAATGTCAAATTCTTCAAACTTGTATATACACTGTGCATGATGTGACCATATGTGAGATGGGATCAAAAATGTAAGATTCATCAAACTTGTACATACATAGCCAATGTAGTGACCTTATGTGAGATGGGATCATATGTCAAATTTTAAACAATTCTTATTACATTGACATTTTTATACATTTTTTGACCAAACTTTGTACATACATTGGTTGGAAGAGGACATATATAATATATGTAACGAACTTTGACATACAACTCCTGTGGTCATGTTCCAGGGAGCAGGGTGGACACATACAGCATATACTCGCTTATAACGCTAGTCCAACTGTAAACAACATAGAACCTGATCTGCCATCGCATAATGTACTGGCAAATTAGGGTCTGTGTTGTTTGTTTGACTGATTAATCATAACAGACTGCATAGACCAAGATCTGAAGGTCCATTATGCAATGGGAGATCTGGGTCTGTGCAGTTTGCAGTTAGATTCTACTTATAAGGGAGTATGTACGGTAAAAAAAGCATGGGTATTTGTCATGCGGAGTCTTGGAAGTAGCTGTAGGTTGCTTTTGCTGTGTTCTATTTTGTACCCATTTCTCAGCTTAATGTCTGCAAATTGTATTTCCAGTGTATCGTCAGAAGATTTTTTACCCTTACAGAAATTGATTTTTGCAAGAATTATTGTATTGCAGCCAAAAAGGAGCATGGCCGTTGGTCATTCTTTATTCCACTTTAGATTCAAATGTCTTTTCCAAAAATTATTTATGAGTATTATACTATACTTCATAATATGTTGAATCAGACAAACTGTGTAGCTGCGTAGCAACTAGACAGTTATACTCTCTGGTATATTAACAGTCCATGAAAATTAAGACCTATTGGATTATAGTGCTTTTGTTAGTCTGTTAAACATAAAACATCTAAACATATCTTTACAAGCAGAAATGTTGCAGTAGAACCCATTAGAATGAAGCCCAAGGAATCTGTGAAATTTGTTTGTTAAAAAGGGTTAAAAATAATCAAGATGTGATAAATCAGAGTTTCTTGTAATGGTTTCCATTACATTTGCATTTGGAAAGTTTGGAAAGAAAATTACTAAAAATATACATTTGTTTCAGCAAGTCTTTTTGTCAATCCTGCGATGAATGTTGCAGTATGTGAGACATAGTAGTCACAGTGTCTGCCTGTTCGTCTCTCTGTCCATCTGTCTGGCATCAAATTCTGGTTAAAGATTTGTAAAGGACAATACCTCTTTTTCTTCTTCAGCGGATCATCATCAGACTTTTCCCACAAATGTACTAGGGTGGGTGGGGGGGATTTCCCTAGAGATTGATGATCAAGGAGGTTGGGGGTCAATGTCACAAGGAGCAGTTGTTTAAATTTTGAATGTGTGGTCAGTTATTAAAGTTTCTTGATCTCACATCATCTGGCAGTATTATCTGTTATTGCCATGGATGAATTGGGATCATACAAAGCAAGGATGTTTACCTTTGGATATAGATATTGCTACTAATGTTGGGGTCAAAGGAACAAAGGTTAAGGTCATAGTGGTCAGTTTCTTTATTAATTTTTTCTTTAGAGGGGGCTTATATAATGTGTCCAAGAATAGGCATTAAACTTATAGACCACAATCACCAGTGTACAGGGTTCATCCTTAAGGATAATGGATCCAGGCATCAAAGGTCAAGTTCACAGGATGAATTTTTTTTTAGTTTTTTATGTTAGGTTATTAAGAGCTGTATGAAGGGGGCTATATCTTCTGTTTCCATACGTGTATTGTTATCAGATTTGTCACATATTAGCAGAAATATGGGGTTGTTAAAAGGTCGAAGGTTAATGTGACATGGTTGTTGAGTCATGTGTTACTAAGGCTGCAGTGACATTGTTGCAGGAGAGACAGTAAATTTATTTATTTTTTGCTTTATCAGGAAGTACCAGCAGCGACTGCCATATGACTTGCTGTCCAGCCTGGCCAATGCGCTGATTGACGCAACTGTGTTTGAGATTGTACACAGTCTGAAGGAGGTCCAGCAGCTGGAGGAGAAAAACCTATTTAATCAGCGCAATAAACTTGTCAACGATCATAAAGGTATATTTTATATCTTTTTGTCCCCCATGGCTATTGAGATAAAACATGGAAAAATGAAACGTGTAAGACATACCAACAATTCAAACATAGATGTCACCTGCAACAGTGTGATATTAGCATAAAAAAATATGATATATTGTAAAATTACAAGTTTGCTTGACGTTTAAATTATTGTGTCACTTTCCCAGAATCTTAACGAATATGAAATTTTTTTTGAGTATTGGTGGTTTTCAATGACCTCTGCCTGACAGTTGTTGGGAATTCTAACTAATTACTGAATTTTAGTTCTTCTTTTCCCTTCCCCATGAAAGATTTTCTGCAGCATGCCATTTGTATGACAAAAAAATTCAGAATAAAAGACCACAGAACATAAGAACTGTGGATTATATACATTTTTTTAGTGTTGTACCTTGGATCAGCCCAGGATTCATTAGCTCAAATTAAACATCCTGTCTCCCTCATAGTTTGACAAATCCCAGTATCTCAATTCATCATAGAGCGGACAAGAGTATAGAAAATATTCACCAGATAGTTTCAGATAGGTGTAAGACTGATACTTTTGTTTGTTTGCTACATCAACACTGTTGCAGGTGGTACGTAGTGTTTTTGGTCATCTATTGGTATATTTATGTCTATCTCTCTGTTCATCTGTCTCGCACACATCAACACTGTTGCAGATGGTACGTAGTGTTTTTGGTCATCTATTGGTATATTTATGCCTATCTCTTTGTTCATCTGTCTCACACACTTTTCATTTCTGTGAAGTAACTCAAGTTTTATGTCCTGGTCAATAAAACTTTGTCAGAACAAGTGAAATGTGGCCAAAGATTAGATGAAAATCATGTAGACCTGTTGAACCCAATAACCTAAGATATACAGGCCTGGCTAAATGTAAGTGGGTCTGAAAAAGAAATAAAAGATTACCATATACACTTGCATATAAGTCGAATCCATTTGCAAACAACATAGACACTGATCTGATATCACATAATGCATTGGCAGATCAGAGTCGATGTTATTTGTTCTACAGATTACTCCTAACAAACTGCATAGACCCACATCTGCTGTCGCATAATGCACCAGCAGATCTGTGTCTGCAGTTTTCAGTGTGACTTATAAGCATACAGTATGAATACTGGTCAAAACGAAACAATTTTGGATAATTTTCTCGTAAATACTTTATTTTCTAAATTTAACGTCACACAAACCAAGACAAATACCTAAAGACATAAAAATAGAATACAAAAGATGAATAGTGTTCATGAATATGCATAAAATGTGAATATTATGTATATCTGTATGTATAGGGTTTAACAGCATGTCTGCACAATCCTGGCTATAAAGTGCCAATTAAAAGTTTGAAAAAAACAGAATGCACTGACAGAGATATATAAACAAGAAATATTGCTTTTGTCTTGCCTGCAAAGCAAAGGCGAGACATATCGATCACTTTTTGGATGGATGGTTGGTTGGTTGATTTTAGCACTTTGAACACATTATCGGCTACATCATGCTGAGGAAAAGGCAGCTAAGTGCCACTTCCAAGGACACATGCAGCAGCCGACCTGGGGGTGTATCAAACCTGCAACTTATGGATTACAAGTCTGATGCTGTTCCAACTGAGCTACCATGGCTACCTTCTTTTCTGACTATTTTGTCGTCATCATCATTGGCATCAACATTAAGTTTTTGTATTTAGCTCAGTTTCTCTGAAACTGTTGTGTGTACAGGCATCAAATTTGATGGGTGTCTTCTTGGGCAAGGTACTTTACTCCAAACCTACTCTTGTTGTGCTGTAAAACACCAAACCAAATCAATTGTCTTTTAGGATACTACTGACCATGTGCAAAAGTAGGTCACAATGATATACTTCTCATGCTTCAGTGATTGTGTTGAGTTGCTGCCATTAGCTCAGTTTCTCTGACGCTTGATGCAGAGCTAAAAGAATCAGATAGCGTGATGCCTTGGGCCCCTCTAAATCTAGTTTGGGCCCCTCTTATGTTCTAAGTGAGTTGCCCATCAGGCTTCTGCTGAAAAAGGTGTTATTAAATTTTCCTGCAAGAAACTTTGAGTTCCATCATTATGCTGTGTTTTCATTTTGAAGTTCTTAAAGACACTGGTAAATTAATAATATTCAGTCCCCTGCTGGGGCTCCATTTGTAGGTCACTCCACCCTACGAAGATTATCTGCTTAATATTATATAGTAAGCCAGGGTTGAGCAAATTTTTTTTTAACCACTAGTCCAGGACAAGTGGTTTCAGAAAATTCACTTGTCCCACCTTACTCTTCACTAGTCCCACTTTACTCTTCACCAGTCCCACCTTACTTTTCACTGGTCCCAAAATGGTAATCACTTTCCCAGATTTGATGAGATGTATGTACTTAATCCATAGAAAAAACAAACAAAATAATATACAACCTAATTATTTATTAAAAGAATTTAATTTTTCAAAAACATTGGTTGTTATACATTTGTCTTCTTCAGGTTCATGTATATATGTTTTAGCTGATGGATTTGAAAAAATGTCCATGTATATCTCTGCCACCTGCACCAGCACTCTTTGGAGAAATAGCTACCACACACTCAGTAGCAGTCTTACATTTTATCCCTCCTCTTTCAAACAATTTTTCCTTCTCCGAATCGCCCTTATTACCTTCCTTGCGAAAATAATTTAGCAAACTCATTTTATCCACAGAGTAACTATCAGCTTGCTTGACAACTACTTCTAAAGTGATCATAACATACATTTTCTCTTTTAAATATGAACAGAGACAGCTCATTAATTAGCGTAATTGTTTCGCTTCAAACGCAATATAGCACATGGAAGTTAATCATCTGTATAATCAATTATAAATTAAAGAATCATTACTGTCATTTAATCAGTTCATAAAGGAAACCAACACTGATGTCGGTAAAGTACCTTTCATTAATATAATTACACTGACTCGCTGGATTAAAATCATAGTGAGCCGCTCGTGATGATATGGCTTGAGTAAACACAATGCAACAAAGCCGTTTAAAACAATGCTAATTGATCATACTGGCTTTCTTTTGTTTGACGTGTTTTGATTTGCCGATAATTTTGGTCGCTTATTCCAATATGCAGTCAAGCGGTAACAGGATGTAAATGTATATACGAAGAGGTGTAGAATCAAGTATTCAGTATGCCCGGAGGGCATGATTAACCAAATAAAGGTAGATATAGTGATTAAAAGCACGAAAATAAGGACTTGCCCGACTTTTTTTAAAAAGCACTTGTCCCGGACTAGCGACTTGGAAAATTTTACTTGCCCGACTTCGAAAATGAATAGTCCGGGATGTCTGGCTATGGGATTTGCTCAACCCTGAGTAAGCTATAAACTTTGTGGACAAAACAACGCATGTGACTCATGAATCGGGAACAGTACTATTTCCATTCTCCGTATTTTATTGGTTACCTATATTAGCTTTCATTTGTCCTACATGAATAATAATGAGCTGTCCCTTGTTCATGCTGACTTAGTAATGCATTGCAGGTTAACTATATTGAGTGGTACCTATGAATTTGTTTGACACTTTGGCTAAGCTAGGGGATTAGTGACTTATAAAAGCATGCGGTCCAGTGTTTTTCACCCTAACGGAACTGATATAATTACATTTAATTCAAAGAGTATTGCTAATTCTACTGAAATACAGAGTGAGTGTTTTCTGTACTTGTGACACATCTACAGTATTATGCCATGAATTATGAAACTTGAAGCTACTATTAATAAAATGAAGAAAAAAACATTTATGCTTTTAACTTGGATCGAGAATCATGTGGAGAGTTTTTCAGCATTTAGAAAATGGAACTGCTGAGTACTGGTTTACATCGGGACCTGGAATAAACAAATCCAATCAAAGAGTCAGACAATTTGTTTCTAAAGTACTCTAGTTTAAGACTCAGATACACACAGAAAATTAGTCCATTTAAAGCAATGTATATTTTTTAAAATTTCAAGTATAACAGTTTCAACATAGTGTAAAAATAATAGTAAAAAACATATGTTCCTGATGAGCTAGTGGATTTTGAGTCGGGGCAAGTGATTTTTTGTAAATCACTTGCCCTGGGCCTGTGTCTGAAAAAGAAATTCTTTGAGCACTGTGTTGGGTATGTTCATCTTGAAAGGTACTACTCACCATGGGCAAAAGTAGGTCACAGTGACTTGTTTCCATGATTACATTAAATTTTTGCATTTGGCTCAGTTTCTCAGACACTGTTGTATATACAGTCATGATACTTAAGGGGAAAAGTAGGTTACAGTGACTAACCTTTCATGTCCCATTGCTTATATTCAGTTTTTGCACTTAGCTCAGTTTCTCAGTATGCACAGTCATGAAACTTAATGGGTATATTCATTTTGGAGGGCACTACTCACCATGCATAAAAGTAAGTCATGGTGATCTAAGTTTCTTGCACTAGCAACTTGTAAGGCTGTTGGATTATGGAACAGCTGAGCAGGTGAGACAACATTCAATGGAACTCTTTGTTAGCTGAATTGATGAGTGTCTTATAAAAGAAATGAAGTATACCCTTCCATGCTTTAGAGTAAAATACAGAATTCATTTGCAAGTGTAGTCTTTTGTCTAGCTGTTTAGCAGTTGTGCATTTTCTGGATGGCTCCTCAAACTGTTTATTTGACAGTTACATTCCTTTTATGATTTCATTCCTAACATTCTTTCTTTTTATTGCTTTGCAGATGTTAACTTCTAGATGGCTGTGTCGATATAATGTGAAGATCTCCATTAATTAGTTAAAGCATCGCCTTATTAAAGACTTGTTAAATCTTTAACCCGAATATACAATAAAATTGGGATAGTTTCCTATTGTTGAATTTGTCCAGTTTTTGGTTGGCACAAAGGGCACCATGATGTCAGTCTTGTGGGTCCTGAAGACTGGCCTATATTGCAAACACTGTGCTTAGCATATAAACATAAATCATATATTGAGATGAATAAGTTTGATCAAATAAATTTTGATTCATCATATATAGAAGTGCTTTTGACACCTTTGAAAAAATTATGAAGACAGTTTTCCTTATATAGTTTAATAGCTTACATCAAGCCAACTTTGCAACTTTACAGACCAACAGCATTGCAAATTGTAACTTAAAGCAGCACAATGTACAAATGAATCAGGACAGGGAAAAAAATCTCCTAAACATATGAACTCCACAAAAACTAACCAGAAATTTGTGTCCCAAAAACTTTAGAAATTGAGACATGATCAATTCACAAACTCAGCCCTTTTCTATGTTACATTGGGGGGGGGGGGCAATTCAAATTTTGACATACTAGCTTGGTAAGGGTGATGCGGGGAAAAGATTGTCTTTAAATTCGCATTTTTGTTTTGTTTTTCTATGTAAATTTTGGGCTACTTGCATGAAATTTCACTTGCCCAACAATGGTTTTTAGTTGTCTGGGCCTCTTGGGCTGGGGAATTGTTGCCTGCTGTGTTATCAATACAGTGGTCTATTACTTTACAGCCCAGAAACATGAGATGCAGAGGAAGCACCGTGAAATGCTACAGACATGCCAGCCCCACAATCAAGCTCTAGTGCAGACTCAAATTGACAGAGAACTTGAGGTTAGTCACCATATTATTCTATTTCAGTCTAGCCTGGGAATTCGGACCTCTGCTGTCAATCAATTTCAGTCTAGCCTCAGCTATCTGACCTCTGCTGTTAATCAATTTCAGTCTAGCCTCAGCAATCTGACCTCTGCTGTTAATCAATTTCAGTCTAGCCTCAGTTTTCTGACCTCTTTTATTTTTCCAGCAATTTGATGTCTTTTTTTCCAGCTACTGTAAAACATAAATGTTCCAGACACCAGCTGTATAATCCAGACTTTTCACTCATTTAGATTAATGATGTGTCCTCTCATTTTACAATGTATTCTTCATGTTACTGTATGGCCCAATCTATGTGACTTGCTCAGTTGGATAAACTCTTGTCCAACTGTCAATTTATACCTGAAAAAGTAAATTTAAATAATCATTTACACCTAGCTGGGTGATCAGACTGGACAGCAGTTGGTTGCAATGTTTGTTATGTGATAGTTGATTGATTTATCAGTTACTCCATCAATCCCAGATTACAGTCATGTCTTTCCTGTGACCTTGATAAGTCAAACAACCTAAAACCCAAATACATACTGTAAAACCTTTTGACTGAGACCACTCATTGGAGCAAAAAGAAAAGTGGTCTGAAATTGGAGTCAGTCTGATTTCAGAAGATAAAT
Organism: Margaritifera margaritifera; assembly: GCA_029931535.1. Taxonomy (NCBI): domain Eukaryota; kingdom Metazoa; phylum Mollusca; class Bivalvia; order Unionida; family Margaritiferidae; genus Margaritifera; species Margaritifera margaritifera. The sequence goes on from JAQPZY010001668.1 coordinate 8,360,913, forward strand.
TTGTCCCTTTACAATTCTAATGGGAATAACTGAGCCCCCAATTTAAAAAAAAAAAATTGTAACTTGTGCAAGACATGCGACCAAAATGTGACCAGTAATATCATGCTTTTTTATGTATGAATTAGCTGCTTATCCTTACCCATCCAACACTTGCCAGGACCAGTGGATAAGAGGACTTTTTACCCCTGTGTCAGTGAATTCATGTATGCTTATTTGAGCAAATACAGTAGACTGCCTCAATCTACCCCCTTCTCCCTCCTTTTTCTGCCCAGCAAAAACAAGCAAGGCACAAAAGTTGCAGGTACTTGCAACATCAAACTGTGAAGTATTCATTAATCTAAAATGACAAAGTTTTCCAAGGACTGCCATAGATAAATTCTTTCACAGGCAATGCACTAGGTTTCACACAAGACTTATTAGAGCTTTATATTGCTACTGATGTCTTGATACAATACACCATGATACAGGTGATAATATGATACATGTCATGATACAGAGGTGATGATATGATACATGTCATGATTCAGAGGTGATGATATGATACATCTATTGTTGCCAAGGTGATGATGCAATACATATTATGTTACCCAGGTGATGATACAGTACATATCATACAAAGGTGATGATATGATACATATGATACAGAGTTGATACTAGGATACATATCATGATGAAAGGGTGATATACATATGATACAGAGTTGATACTAGGATACATATCATGATGAAAGGGTGATATACATATAATACAGAGGTTATGATATGATATATATCATGACACAGGGGTGATGAATCATATATTCATTTTTCATTTAATTTCTCCCGTAACCTTGCTGGTCATAGGGGTGCCACTGATGACTTTGCGACAGTCTCTCTCCATTTCACCCTGTTCTCCACTGCTCTTTGGGACTTTGCAAAGTCCATGCCTGTCCACTCTTTGATATTGTCTTCCCATCTCTTCTTCTGTCTGCCTAGTTTTCTCTTTCCTCTCACTGTGCCCTGTAGGATTGTCTTTGACAGGCCAGTTGAGCGTGAGACGTGACCATACCATCTTAGTTTGCATTTCTTTACAGTGGTGAGCAGATCTTCATAAGGTCCAATTGCGCCTTGGATTTTAGTGCGCACCTCCACATTAGAGACGTGGTCTAAGTATGAGATTTTCAGGATCCTTCGATAACATCTCATCTCTAAGGCATGGATTCTTCTCACTAATTCTGCTGTTAGGGTCCATGTCTCACATGCATATAGGAATATGGACATGACGAGGGAGCGCATAAGCTTGGTCTTGGACCCAAACATGATGTTGCTGTCGTTCCAAATAGGCTTCAGCCTAGCCAGAGCAGCTGTTGTCTGCGCAGTCCTGGAAAGAACCTCAGGTTTTGAACCTTCATCAGAGGTAATAGCACCTAGGCACCTACCACCACTCACTCTTATTTCCTTTTGGATGTCACTCGGGTTGTTTGTCATTAGGTGTGTCTTTTCAGCGTTGATCTCCATCCCATATCTTAGTGATGCTTGATTGAGATGGTTCAGTAAGGTTTCCATTTCTTCTTCATCTCCTGCTAAGCCATCAATATCATCAGCGAAGCGCAGGTTGGTGATTGTTCTGCCTCTAACACTGACACTGCCCTCATGGTCTTCTAAGGCGTCGGACATGATCCTTTCCAGGTAGATGTTGAAGAGAGTGGGTGAGAGAAGACACCCCTGTCTGACTCCAACTGTGGTTCTGAACCAGTCTCCTATGTTGCCATGGACGAGAACTGTACTAGTCGCCTTGTCATACAGGGTTTCTATAATGCGGATTAGTTTTGCGTTTATGTTGTATATCCGCATGGTGGCCCACAAGGCTGCATGCCATACCTTGTCGAAAGCCTTCTTTAAGTCAATGAAGACATGATAGAGGTTCTGTTGATGCTGGAGATATTTTTCACAGAGGATTCTAAGATTGAAGATCTGTTCTGTAGTGCTACGTCCTGCTCTGAAACCTGCCTGTTCTTCCGCAATGATGTGCTCTGCTTGGGGTTTCAGTCTATTGAATATGATCTTAAGCATAACCTTGCTTGGGTGACTGATGAGACTGATTGTTCGGTAGTTCTGGCACAGTTGTAGATTCCCTTTTTTAGGAAGAGTCATGATCAGAGACTGGGTCCATGGGGTGGGCCATTCTCCTGTTTGCCAGATTTAGTTGCAGATTGTTGTGAGGACATCTATCATGGACGTTCCTCCTGCTTTAACAAGTTCTGCTGGTATATTGTCTACCCCAGCTGACTTCCCCTTCTTTAGCGCCTTTACTGCAGCCTCTACTTCGTCCCTGAGGATCGGGTGGTCAACCTCTGTTGTGGTCAGTGGTACGTTTAGTACAGCTTGGTATCCAGAAGTCTCCTGGTTATAAAGCTCCAAACAGTATTCCAGCCCTCTGTTAAGAATGTCTTGGTTTTCTGTCAGACTCTTACCAGCCTTGTCCTGAGTCGTATTAGATCTCCCTTGTTTCTCTGTTGTCAGGTCGTTCACCAACTGGTATGCCCTTTTACTGTCATTCTGGTTCAGGCTTTTCTCGACTTCCTTGCATTGGTCCTCTAACCAGCTTTCTTTTGCTTTCTTTATGCTCTTCTTAATCCTGTTGTTAATCTCATTGTATTTTTTTGCTCCTTCATGGTCTCCTCGTTTACTCTTCAGTTTTCTCCTCATATCGCAGAGGTCGAGGATATCTGCTGTGACCCAAGGCTTCTTTATTCTATAATGCTTGCCAAGGATCTCTCCAGCTGTGTCTATGACTGCCTTGTTGAAGGTGATGATCAAGGAGTCTAGGTTTATTTCTTCTTGTCCCAGAATTGTGAGTAGTGCAAATTTGCTACCTTATTGATGCTTCAAATGCTTGTGCCATTCTTGGATCTTTAAGTTTTTCAAGGTTGAACCTGATCCTAACTTGTCTTGGCTTATTGGTCTTCCTCAGACGAAGTTTGATAGTCATCATCAGCAAGTCATGGTCGCTTCCTATATCAGCTCCTGGGAAGCTACATGTTCTGGTAATGTTTACGCTAGACCGGAAGCACTTTCTCACCAAGATGTTGTCAATCTGGTTGTGATGTTTTCTGTCTGGGCTGTGCCAAGTCCATCTTCTGGATAGTTTGTGGGGGCCAAGGGTGTTCGTTAGCACTAGGTTATTGTATGTGGCGAAGTCCAGGAGCTTGAGTCCTCTCTCATTGGTCTGCTTATTACAGTATGGACCAGAGGCTTCTCACCAGTCTGCTTGTGCGTCTTCTCCTACCTTAGCATTTAGCATTCCAGTCTCCTTGAATAACCAGAATATTCTTCTTGGGTGTCTGGTCTATGAAAGTTTGAAGCTGGTCGTATAACTCATCCAGTTCCTCGTCATCATGGTTAGATGTTGGGGCATAGACCTGTATGATAGTGATGTTAAAGGGAGATGCCCTTACGAAGATTGTAATCATCCTGTTCAACACTGGTCAACAACGCATGACTGCACTTACAATGTCCTTGTGTACAATAAACCCGACTCCATGTTCATGCTTGTTCTCATGCCCACTGAAGTAGATCATGTGTCCATCATCTGTCAATCTCTCTCCAACATTTTTCCAGCGCATCTCGCAGAGTCCAAGGATGTGCCATTGGTATCTTCCCATCTCATGGGTTAGCTCCTCGAGTTTCCCTGCTGGTCTTAATGTCCTGACATTCCATGTTCCAATGGTGATGTTATCTCTTGCCCGTACTTTGATGGTAGTTGCATATATACAGAGGTGATAATATGATACATATCATGATACAGCAGTGATATAATATATATGATACAAAGGTGATATGATACCTATGATACAGAGGCGATATGTGTATCTTGAGGTAATGATATGATATATAGCATGATACAGAGGCGATATGTATATCTTGAGGTAATGATATGATATATAGCATAATACAGAGGCGATATGTATATCTTGAGGTAATGATATGATATATAGCATGATACAGAGGTGATATGAAACAGGTGATTGTAATGATCCAAAGCATGATACAGATTTGATGATTCAATACATAGCATGATACAGAGGTCATATGATACAGAGGTAATGATAATACCTTATGCTAAATTCTATATGAACAATTTACAATGAGCTTGACTTTGTCATCACATTTAATTAAAATTTATCTTAATGTCATCACATTTAATTACAATTTACCTTAATGTTATCACATTTAATTACAATTTACTTTAACATCATCACATTTAATTACAGTTTACCTTAATGACAGAACTTGAGTAAAAATTATATATGATATGGCAAAATTATATTTGTATGCAAAACTAGTCATCTTAACTACTTACAGGTGTCAAAACTATTACAAAATTACATTTTACTTTCAACATGAATGTATGTATGCATAGTGTTTAACAGCATGTCAGCACAATCCTGGCTGTATAGTGATGGTAAAAAGTTAAGTTCCAAAAACATATTAGTGCTTGAAACGAATAATCAAATATTCTAATCAGAATACCTTTTTGTGAATATTTTAATATTAAATTAATATTCAAATAATTGTCTCTTTACCTAGTGTGTTGGCAGCATTTTATCAATTAAAACAAACAAGGCAAAAAAGTTGAAAAGCCCACTCACAAAGTAATTGTAATTTCAAAATTCAGAATAGTCACATTGATCATAACATCGCAGTATATGTTGTCATTCTGGTACTCTTGAAAAGACAATATGTACAGTAATATGGCAAGTTGATGAAGACTAGGGGTATATCAAAGTCAACAAAGCCATTACACATATAAATCAACCAGAGCTATACAAAAAAATTTCAACTGTTGTCAGACATTTGTTCCACCAAGAGCACTTGAAATCCATACTGCATACCATTTCCATTCCCACCATGTGATCATCTAACCTCAGAAAATTAAGTTCAGAATATTTCATCGTTTGGTCTTTTATTCAAGTTTTGAAGTCATTACACAGCTTTGGAATAACCAATAGGCTTAAATTCTGACACTCTCCTTTTTTTTATTTTCATAAAAGTCAGTAAGGCAGATGTCAGCTTCATATTACTGAGATGTAAAGCTGACATGACTCTGGAACAGAACCATTTAAGTTGTAGGGATCGAGAAGTGTGCTGTTAAAATAAAGCTTGCTACTCTGTTTTTGCTGAGCATTTGTAGATAGCCATAGTAATCAGCAAATATTTTAAATTTGTACAGGGACTATTTCACTTTTTCTTTCCCATGCCTTTTTGAAAATGACAACTGTTTGTTGGCAATCCATCTTTTATACATGAAACCAAGTAGTCTCCTCCCAAACTTAATTGAGGCAGTGAACTAGTTCCCATTTACCTGGCTGGTATGGGTTACATTGTACTATTTACAGAAGCCCTAATGCCATTTCACACATATGTATATCTTACGTATAAGATGATGTTAATACCTGTATATGTGTTTAAGTTAAAATGATTATTTGTCAGGTCTGAATATTCATATAATATATATAAGCATTTTGTAGTCATTCAAAGAGTCAGTCCCATTATACATGTATATGTCTGTCATGCATATATGAGACATTCCAGAAACCTGCAGTCAATGTATTCAGTTGTAATTAAATTAAATTGGCCACATGTCTGAGTGATTTTGATTGTGAAAATATCACTTCCCAGAAATTTTGTTGGGATATAATCCTCACATTTAACTGAACATGTAATTGAGTTTCTATCCTTCTTTAGGGACTGACTATTTATTCTTCAAGAGGGCATGGGATTTTCTTTCCAACCAGGATATTCTTTTCTTTTACCTCTAGCTAAATTTTTTCATCTAATATGATGGATAGAATTAGTTATTTTTCTTTACAAATCAGAAAAGGAGTACAATTTTCAAGGAATTTGGGATCCAGAAACATGTGTAATTAAATGCAGTGAATTCCCAACTGTATTGTTTTTGTCTTGCTTTTCATTTCATGATCCCATACTAGAATCTGTGGTGGCTGAATGATTAGCAGACTTGCAACCCAGTAGGGTGCAGGTTTGAATCCTGCCTAGACTTGACTAGGCCAACCACCGTGGTGCATTCCCGGGCAAGATACTTCATGCCAATTAACAATGTAACATTTCTTATCTTGATGTGCTTTTAAACACCAAACAAAGCAAACAAAGAATCTTATCTAAATACTTCTGTATTATTTCAAAGATATTCAAAATTTCTAATCATATAAAATTATATTTGTGTTGTATTGATTCCATGATTATTTTTTCTTTTCACACCAACTTGCATGTAAAAAAAAAAAGTCCACACACCCCAAAAAAGTCAGAGGAACACAATTCTTTAAAAAAGGGTTCTTGCCCCAGCAACCAGAGCAAGCTTGAAAAAGATCATGGTGACATCTAACTGTCCTAGAGAAAAAGTAGAAAATAGGTTTTTCATGCAGTTGCAAAGGAAACCACAGTGTTACTAAGGGAGCCACTCTGGGCACAATTTCGATAGAGCATGTCTTAGCCCAAATTCCTGCAAAGTGTAATTGAAATTGCCTCATTTATTCTGGAAAGGTTGAAATAGGTTTCCATATGGTTGCTATGGAAGCCACACTGTTGCTAGAGGAGCAATCCCAAAGACTATTTTGATAAAGCATGTTGTTAGAAACAATCCTACCAAATTTGATTGAAATTGGCTCAGTTATTCTGGAAAGGTTGAAATAGGTTTCCATATGGTTGCTATGGAAGCCACACTGTTGCTAGAGGAGCAATCCCAAAGACTATTTTGATAAAGCATGTTGTTAGAAACAATCCTACCAAGTTTGATTGAAATTGACTCAGTTATTCTGGAAAGGTTGAAATAGGTTTCCATATGGTTGCTATGGAAGCCACACTGTTGCTAGAGGAGCAATCCCAAAGACTATTTTGATAAAGCATGTTGTTAGAAACAATCCTACCAAATTTGATTGAAATTGGCTCAGTTATTCTGGAAAGGTTGAAATAGGTTTCCATATGGTTGCTATGGAAGCCACTCTGTTGCTAGAGGAGCCATCCCAAAGACTATTTTTATAAACCATGTTGTTAGAAACAATCCTACCAAATTTGATTGAAATTGGCTCAGTTCTGGAAAGGTTGAAATAGGTTTCCATATGGTTGCTATAGAAACAATCCTACCAAATTTGATTGAAATTGGCTAAGCTTGTGCAATTGTTTAAAATATTTTTTAACCCTGTGTTGGTCTTGGGTTATATAGCCATTCGATGTCAGCACATTAGCTCTTTAAATTCTTGGGCGCCACACAAATGAAAGTGAATCCATTCCTTAAGGGTGGGGTGGGGTACTACCCCACTATATGGGTGGGTATGTGTCCTGACAGGTTAGAAATAGGGGGTCTTTGGAACTCATCAGTTAGAAAAGGATAGGTCTTTGTCACTGACCAAACCAAACATTAAAACATTATGGAACTGCAAGCACCCACAACTGGACTCTTTTGGAACTGACAGTGTAAAAATGAACAATTGATGTATGCTGGACAGCTCCAGATGGATCTAAGGAGTGGTTCAGGTTGAAAATTTGGCATGTTTTTTGAATGGGCAATAATGAAAAAGGAGGGTCTTTTGGGACAGGTAATCTTGATAAAAACACAGTCATTACAGCAGCTCATACCCATGCAGTCATCTTATGGCAGTGCTTTTCCTCAGAATCACAGATCCAAGTAAGGTTTGGAGGTAAAATACAGAAGTTTATGTTTCAGTATCAATATCTACAGTAAAATCTGTCTATCAAGACAACATTTAAGAAGCCCCTTTTCTTAACTTCTATGTTCATGAGGTAAAAGACACCTGTCGATAAAGGACAAATTTAGGAATTCCTTTTTCTTAACTTTGGCGTAAAGGATACCTGTCCATAAAGAACAACATTTTGGGACCCCCTTTTATTTAATTTCTATATAAAAGTCCTGTCCATAAAGGATGCAATTTAGGAACCACCTTTTCATAACTTCTATGTAAAAGACACCTGACCATAAAAGACAACAGTTAGGAACCCCTTTCTTTAACTTATATGCAGAGGACAGATGTCCATAAAGAACTACATTTTGGAACCCCCTTTTATTTAATTTCTATATAAAAGAGCTGTCTATAAAGGATGCAATTTAGGAACCACCTTTTCATAACTTCTATGTAAAAGACACCTGACCATAAAATACAATAGTATTGAACCCCCTTCTTGAACTTGTATGCAGAGGACACCTGTCCATAAAGGACAACATTTTGGAACCCTTTTTTCTTAACTTCTGTTCATGAAGTACAAAATTGTTTGGTCCCATTAGTGGCCATTATAGACCGGTTTAACTGTACTTTAGGTACAGGTTTACACCTGCAACATCTCCCCTATATCTTTCACCTCTCATGTTGCCCTTCAGAAATTTTTTTAAATCTTTTAGACCTTGGAAAGGCGATGTGAAGAGGAAGTACGTAGGAAGGACATGAAGATGATCCTAGAGCTAGATCAAAAAGTAATTGACCAGCAGAATATCCTGGAAAAAGCTGGTGTTCCTGGATTTTTTGTCACAAACAAACCACAGGACATTCGCCTCCAGATGTACCTGCTGGAATTCATCCAAAGACTCAGTCAGATGGAGATGCCTACATGACAGCCAGGATGTGATTTTATTTTCCCCTTTTTGGTGTAGTGGGGTTTGATAATGTTTTTTGCTGACAGTCTCCAGATATAGACCTCAAATCAATGGGGATGCAGTTACATCCATTGTGTTTGTAGAGTTTTGTGCTTCTAATGCCAGTGATCACTAGAGATTGGTACTAAAGTGTTTTCCAGTAGAAGATGCCATTTTGCACAAGTTTTGATGTGGAACTAGTCTGATAAATGGAGATATAGTTGACTTTAGTCGGAGATAAAGGTTAAGGTCACAGGATCTCTTTTTATGTTCTGAATTGAAGACAAAGAGTTTCCATTTTTGAAATGTTTAATCCCAGTAACAGTTGGGATTAGAAAGTATAAAAAACATTTAGTGCTTGAGCTACTTTTGACCAATTTGTGTGAGTTACCAAAAAGTATATATTATTGCACAACGTAACATTTTGAGTCTCCCATAGTTAGATTGATGCCTGTGTTTACGTAAAACAAGTAGGATTAGATATGAGATGGGTTAAGATAATTTAATGTATTTCTACATTTGAGAAAGCAATATGGCTAGGAAATGCACACGAGGCAGCATGCCCCAGTGGTAAATACTAGTGATGTTATCATATGTTGCCATCACGATGTCAGATTTGGTGTGTGCTAACATTGGGAAAGAAAAACAGATTGGAAATATCATAAAGATTTGAGATACACAACTCTTCTAACCTATGTAAAGCTGTTAACAATTCACTGCAATACAGAGCACTAATAGAGAGTATCATATTTACTCAAATGTGCTGTGATCAGCTGTGTATTTATATTTTTGTCAGATATAAATAGCAGCAGTCTGCAGGCAATGGAGACAGTGGTCAGTGAAAAAAATAAATAGAATTTTCAGGGAGATGTAACCTTGGCATTTTCAATTAGTCAAGCACATCTTCAGTGCACCCTATAATATATAATAGTGGCCATCTTGAAAATATTGTTATCGTTACACTTCCTGAATGGATGGCCATATCAGCATGTTTTTTTTTTCAGAAATACTTCTTATCATGTCTAGTTTGTCCTAAATGAAAATGATGCAGATTTGATATCCACTATGGCCACCACAGCAGCCAACTAATAAATCTTATTATTGTTACTCATCCTTAGTGGACGGTGATATCAACATTGGGTTTTCACTAAAAGATTTCTTATGATGTCTTGTTGGTCCTAAATGAAAATAGTGCCAATCAGACATCAAATATTCCTGTCATGGCAGCTATCTTGAATTTCTTTTATCACTATTCCTCCTGAGCAGAAAGTCATATCGACATTGGGTTTTCACCAGAAGACTTCTTATGCTGTCTAGATGATCCTAAATGAAAATGGTGCTGATCTAACCTCCAAAATAGCTACTACAGTGGCCATCTTAAAAATATTGTTATCGCTACTTCTCATTGATGGATGGTGATATCAAGATTGCATTTGACCAAAAGACTTCTTATGATGTCTAGCTGGTCCTAAATGAAAATGGTGCCAATCTGACATCCAGTTTGGGCACCATGGCAGCCATCTTGAAACTTTTGTTATTGCTATTCCTCCTAGATGGATGGTCACATTGACATGGGGTTTTCACCAAAAGACTTCTTATGATTTCTAATTGATCCTAAATGAAAATGATGCCAATCTGACATCCAATATGGTTTTCATTTTCAAATTATGTTGTGGTGTGTTTTATTTGAAAAGTATAGTTTATCAAATAGCATTTATGTTCATCAGTGTCATACAGACCCTGAAATGAGTAACTTATGCTAAATCTACATTTCATTTGTGCTTCATTTGCATTTAGAATTCATTTTGTGTGGGTTCTGTTCTATTCCATTCAAGTTTGGAATTTAGCTATCTTCTCATTATTTTTCATTTGCAGTCTGAGAAATAAATTCTGATTTTGTGTTTATTGCTTCCAGTCATCATTTCTTTTTGTTGTCATTCATTTGCAACAGATTAGAAATGCATTTGCAAAGTCAGGTTTCCATTTAAGAGAGAGAACTATAGCTTTTGTATCTTGACTTAGTAAAATTATGCTTTAATAGTAACAGACCATTGAATTTAAGATAAATAAAAATATATCCACAACAGCAAAAAATGTAAAAATGTAGTTTTATACTTGTCAGCAAATTTTATTTTTTATTTTGTTTTGTTCAAATAAAATTTGTACAGATACAACCACCTGTGAAAATGTCATCACATCAGTGGCAGTTGTTATGCCTGCCTTGACTGAACAATGTGACTGCTTGTAAGGAGTGAAAAGCTGTCTGCAGTGTAAAGGATCTGATCAAGAATTGTCATGTGAAAAAGCTTTCAACCGAGAACATTTTGAGGTATCCTGAAAATAATAGATTTCAAAACCATTTATTAAATGCATTCATGTTTCATTCCATTTTTATTTATCATTCATTGTTTTACACTCTGTGCTTTGCATTTGCTCTCCTTTTTAAAAAAAAATGCATGTATCTTTTCATTTGCATTCATTCTGCACTTTATTTACATTCCATTTTGTTTCACTGGTAAAATTACCTGTTTCAGGGTCTATAACATCGGGTAATAAATATTGCATATGAAACAGTCATATTACACTTTGTAATGGCACATGGCAATAAGCCAAAGAATGTACATGCATATGACAAATAAAATTAAATATGTGTTATTAAACTTGTTGAATAATTCAATATGCTCTTCATGGCAAACAGCTTATGGCTGTCATATTATTCATATCTAATGAACACTCATTCTAAAACCTTTATTTGTAATACAATTAAGTGTGAAATATAGAAAATGATTGCTGAAATATTTTCCATATTTTTCATTCCTATATTTTCACATGTTAAAAATATATCCTTATATTTTAAGATGTGAAAATACAAGATTTCCCATCATGCCATATGATGCCTGATTGTGTCTGCCTACAGAGGTTATACTTGCAGCAAGAAAAACAAGTGTTTTATGAGCTAGAACTGCAATAAATAGAAACTGATTTACATTTCAGGCATGGACATTATTTTTAGTCAAAGATATTTGACTCGCCACTGTTAGCTTCTCTACATAGTTATGTCCCCTTTACTACCTTGTGAAAATTGTTAAACACCTGTTGTGCTGGATCTCTTATTCAGACTTATTTTTCTGGTTCAATAGGGTAAAGATGTTTTAAAGAAATGTCAAAAATGTAATTTATGGTAACAGATTAGGTCATCTCAAACCTACTATTCACTTCAATCGCAGATATTTGTTTGATCAGCCTTTGAGTTTAATCTTTTAAGCTTCGATTCAGGAGCAAGTTTAGTATATAATAAAATGAAATTGTTCTTTTCCTGTGTAAATATCAGATATATTTCATCTTGTGGTGCTTCAACACTCATTATATTTTGTGACCTGAATCAGTAAGTCAAAACTGTCCAGGATTAAAAACAAAGAATCATATTTGCAGTATGAAATTAATTATTTTTTTATATTCAATAATTACTCATGAACCCGCTTATAATCCAAGGTCAGGCATGGATCCCTTTTCTTTTTTTTCAAAAAAATACCAAAAGAATTGGCCTCTATTTGTTGAACGTGAAGAAAATCGTAATCAAAATTGGTAAATGAAACCTCAATATATCACTCATTTTATTGTTGAAAACGGAGGTTAGTGCACAGAAATTTGAATCGGCATCATGAAATTCTCAACTTTTAATAAGTTGTATATTTTGTTTCATTTTTCTTTAGACAAAAAAATTCTCAGTACACTGTAAATAACAATATTCTGTGAAATTGTTTTGATAAATGAAAATGTCCCTAATGCCTACTGGCAGCAACACTTTAAGAAATAAATACCAATTAAATAAGTTTCGTGAAGTGAAATTTGTGTTTTAGTTTTATCTTTTAATTTAGTTTCAGTGTAATCATAATAAATGCAATATGCTGTCTTGTATTCAAACGTGAAAAATGTCAATCTACCATGTATGTAAGCAATGTAGGTCAGCCTTTCTGTGAGAACCTAATTAAGTGCTGACTGTGTTTTGATCTGCAACTTGTAGAAGTATTTGTTGTATTGCTACTCTCAATTAAAAGCAGACATGCTTTGTATTATCATGTTAATTACATCTTTTGTATCAAATCAAATAAAGGGGGTGGAATAAAATAAAAGTTAAACAGCATGTCAAATCCGACCTTCTTAAGAGCTAGCTTTCACAGTCATGTGTCAGATCAACAAATTAAACTACCTTAAATTATCCTACTCATTCATTAATGTGATCAAAGGCAACCAAGCGAAAGGAGTACTTTGGGAATGAAAAGGTTTGTTTCACAGATATGGTTCATTATGGAGATGCGAGTTCCAAAGTTTGTAATGAACTTAAAATTCCTGAGTTGGCACTCAGAGATTTGCTCAAGGATGAGAAGAAGTTTCACTATTACTTGCGATGAAATGACAGCATCAATATTTTTGACTAATAGAACAATTAAAAAAATTGAGTTTCGATATTGACAGTTGTTTCACAAAATAAATGTCCCTTGTTTTTAAAAAAAAGGAATCTTGTTTTGTTGTGCAAAGAGCAGTGATGTAATACACAATGTTTTCCCGGGTACACAAGGTATACATGTACGTGATATGTGTTGAAACCTCTTGGAGTATTTTTTTAACAATCTTTCAGAGGTTGGTTATCTTCAAAATAAAGATAATTTATACAGAAAAGTGAACAATTTCATTAGAAAAAGCTATTTATTGACAATTATACCCAACTCAGATTATATAACAATTAATCAGTCATTAAACAGCACTGTTACACACATACACACACACACACACACACATGGTCTTCTCCATGTGCAGCTGGGATGGCACCCCCTTCTTAATTTTCTTAGAGGTCCTGCAGTAACTCGTGCCCTCACTTATAGTGCGGTCTATATATTTGGACCACATTGTGCACGAGTTATTGAGGGAGAGATGTAGTACAAAAATAATATTTTTTAGAGGGAGAGAGGAGAGAGATATAGGGCAGAGAATGTAGATTTCCTTCCTTGGATTTCATATAAGTTGCTTAGACATCAAATCAAACTGAATTCTTGTTTCGCCTGAGTCACTTTTAAAGAAAATATGTAATGAGTGTGCATAAATAGAAAAACTATGACAAGCAGTATTGCTGTGTGTCAGTTTTAGTTGTTAATGAAGGATTATCACACTAGAGCATATTTTTTTGCAGTGCTTGCATGAGCTCAGTGCAAAACAAAAAATGCTCATGACAAATGTCATTTTGTATCTACCAAAGATTATTGATTATAAACAAAAACAACAGCAACAATCATAGACTCCTTGCTTGAAGCCAAAAGTTCTTGAAAGCTTGGAGATTTGACTCTGAAATAGTAGCTTTTCATGTATGAAGAAATCAAAAACCTGTATGTAAATTGGCCATCTACAATGGAATATATATCTATGACATGACTACTGTGTTCTTGAGGTTAATATACTCGTATCATAATTTATATATACCGTCTATATAAGCCGGGTCCAAATACAAACAACATAGACCTTGATCTGCCATCGCATAATGCGCCAGCAGATCAGGGTCTATGTTGTTTGTTCTACCGATTAGTCCTTACAAACTGCATAGACCCAGATCTGCCGGCGCATTATGTGACGGCAGATCTGGGTCTATGCAGTTTGCAGTTGGTATCGACTTATATGCGAGTATATATGGTATGTAACATATAATTATACCTGTTGACATCAGATGATGTGATGACATCATGCAAAGGAAAAGAGTAATAACCAAGGCATCTGAATGTATTTCATAGTGACTTTAGTACACAAATCTGCAATTTGGTCTAATAAAATCAGTTTTATTCATTTTGTGATAAACAGACTCTTACATTTTTGATCATTTCAAATGAAATTTATGAGACTCCTCGATTAATTTCAATCTTTTGCTTGCTAAGGCTTGCAAAAGATAAAAATTATTTCACTCGTTTCATAAATTTCATTTGAAATGGGCAAAAATATAAGATTCTCTATATTTGTTCTTTTTTTTTCAATAAAAAAAATTGATTATGCATATGTCCATGGATTTCCTTATAACTTTAACTCCATCCACACTGATTGAAAGAGTTTGGTCCGATTGGTATTAAGTTTCACAAGGATAATTAGATGACAATGAAGATTTCATGTAATGGATGTGGATGGCAGGGTAGGGATAAAGTCAGTAATTTATTTCATATGAAAACATGGAATCAAGTTTTATGACAGATTTGGTTGAAATCAAATAAATCATATGGAAACTCGCAAGCCATAATGATGCATAAGTTAAGTTGATCAGAGGCAGAAACTCAGAAAGTATAGGCATAATCTTCTTATAGTGAAATTGGGATAGATATGAATGCCTGAGTACACCTCTCCCTTGATAACTCGTGCACAACGGGGTCCAAAAACATAGACCGCACTATAAGCGAGGGCGCGAGTTACTGAGGGATCTAAAAAAAATTAAGGGGATGCCATCCGCAAGTCGGCACTTAATTAGATTCTCATGGAAACGCTCGCGGCAATAGCTGGGTCGGTTGAATTATATTTTTCATGTTTGAATACAAGAGGGCATATTGCATTTAATATGATTACACAGAAACCGAATTAAAAGATAGAACTAAAACACAAATTTCACTTGACAAAACTTATTTAATTGGTATTTATTTTTAAAATGCTGCCACCAGTAGGTATTAGTGACGTTTTCATTGATCAAAATTTTGTCGAATATTGTTATTTATAGTGTAAAAAATGTTGTTTGGAAAGAAAATTGAACAAAATATATGACTTCTTATTAAAAGTTGAAAATTTCATAATCTTGATTCAAATTTCCGGGTATTAACCACTGTTTTTGACGATAAAACAAGCGATATATCAAGGTTTTATTTAGTAATTTTGATCACGATTTTTTTCACCTTCAACAAATAGGGCCATTTTTAAAAAAAAAAAAAAAATTTATTTTCTAGTTTTAAAAAATGGAATCCACGCCTGACCCCACATTATAAGCGGGTTCACGAGTTATCCGGGCGCGAGTTAACAAGGTTTTGAAGCAAAAAGCAATATTTCTGCAAGCTGCAGGGCACAAAAAATTTTGGACATAGAGTAAATTGTATTTGTGTAAACCCATTACTGACATCCTTATGGGATATCCATGTAACATGAGAGACCTCTTCACACACAGTACATATTAATACTGAAAGCACAGTACATATTAATACTGAAGCACAGTACATATTAGTACTGAAAGCACAGTACATATTAGTACTGAAAGCACAGTACATATTAATACTGAAAGCACAGTACATATTAATACTGAAAGCACAGTACATATTAGTACTGAAAGCACAGTACATATTAATACTAAAGCACAGTACATATTAGTAATGAAAGCACAGTACATATTAGTACTGAAAGCACAGTACATATTAATACTGAAAGCACAGTACATATTTGTACTGAAAGCACAGTACATATTAATACTGAAAACACAGTATTTACAATAAATGTCTGTGATGTTTATGAGTGTTTAGGACACTGACAGGTGGTACTTAAACATTGCCTGTCACACTATGACATTAAGGCCTGCCCCTACTCTGGACATTTCCACAGAATTTTTTCAAAGTGTAAATCCTTATATCTTTGTGCATTTAATCAAAATAACAAAACACGTTATCTGCTCAGTGGGTTTATTTTTTGGGTAAGGCAATTTGAAAATGCCAAAAATTAACTGCAGTAAACATAGGAGTTTATAAGAACTGCAAAATCTGACTATTGTTCGTGATGTTTAAATTAGATTTTTTCAAAAACCCTTACAAATGTTTCTTAGGACATGCTGTATGAAAATTGTATCAGGGATGGCATCCCTACTAATGTGCGCCTTCCATAGCAACCATATGTAAAACCTATTGTCAACTTCTCCAGAACTGCTGAGCCAATAACGAACAAACTTAGTAGGAATGCTTCATAGGACATGCTGTATTAAAATTATGTTTGGGTGGCTTCCCTAGCAAAACCATGGCTTCCTTAACAATCATATAGTAAACCTTTTTTCAACTTCTCTAGAACGGATGAGCCAATTTCAAACAAACCTGGTAGAAGTGTTTCTTAGGATATTGCTTTATCAAACTTGTGTTGGATATGACTCTCCTAGCTATGGTATAGCTTCCTTAGCAAACATATGGAAAACCTACCGTATATACTCGCGTATAACCCAATACCAACTGCAAACTGCATAATCCAGATCTGCTGTTGCATAATGCGCCGGCAGATCTGGGTCTATGCGGTTTGTAAGGACTAATCAGTAGAACAAACAACATAGACCCTGGTCTGCCGGCACATTATGCAATGGCACATCAGGGTCTATGTTGGTTGCATTTGGACTTGGGTTATATGCGAGTATATACGGTATTCTCAACTTCTTCAGAATGGCCATGCAGTTTTGATAAAACTTGGTATGAATGTTTCTTAGGACATGCTCAATCAAAGTTGTGTCAGGATGTCTCCACTAGCAGTGGTGTGGCATCCATAGCAACCAAATGAAACACCTACAAATGATACTCATACTCATCAAGTATGGTTAGTTTTTACTAATATAGAATAAAATCTATTATTGAACAACTTTCTCTTCAAAACTGCCTTAGCATATCAGACCAGATGTGCTAGCTAGAGTCCTTGCATGAACACCTTCACATTAATGTAAAAAATGCCAATGTGCCATCTAGTCTAATTGACTCAATGTATAAACACAGGTAAACAATAGATCAAATACCACTAATGTCTTCTTAATAGCTGGAAATTAAACTGACATGGGTGTATTTTAACCCAAGGCACCTTGTAACTACAATTGACTTTTCGACCAATGAATGCCAGGTAAATGTTATCAGGCTCACTTGGTCCTATTGTTGAACACTTAGCAACAATGTTATTTGTTTCTTTATGATAAGATTTACCATTCATGCATAGTGAGTACTCAATTTTCAAGCTTCATAACTGATTTACCATTCATGCATAGTGAGTATTCAATTTTCAAGCTTCATAACTGATTTGCCATTCATGCATAGTGAGTACTCAATTTTCAAGCTTCATAACTTCCTGAATCCTGTAAAAATTTAAGTTCAATTGTTATACTTACAAATAGTTATAAAAACAATAAAAAAAATTCTCAAGAAATAAATAAAAGAACTATTTTTTAAAAGTTGTTTACAAACATTGTGAATAAACACAAGAAGGGAACAAGAATACATAAGTAGTTCCATTCTGGTGTTATGAATTAATAAGTTATAATTTTCAGTGTTACATGATACAATTTTAACCAATCTAATTGTTTGTTACAAAGGGTTGGTAAAGATTTGTAATTTTAATTATGATAACTGCATGAAAGTTTCAGCTCTGGTTACTTTTCTGTTGTAAAATATTTCTGCAGAATCATAAAGTTTTTTGCTTTGGCCAAATAATTGTTTGCAATAATTTAGTTTCAATTAAAGGCCTAAGTCTTTTTTACCTACAAAGTTTTAAGAATTTATGGGCATTGTTATTTCATTAATACATAATGTTAAATTCCTGGATATTGCAATAGTCATTCAAATAAGTTAATTTTCTGAAGGAAGTGATTTTTTTCTAATTTAAAAAATTTAATCTAATGCTGTAATTTCATAAAAATGTGTCCCTTGAAAAGATCTTGTATTACCTGAGGTCACTCCGTGTGCACTTAAGGATGTTCGTCTTCTTCTTCTTGTGGGACTTGGAACTCGGTCTTTTAATAAGGCATAGTGAAAACATGCTCAGCCAATCAGATACAAGGTAACCAAATTAATATGCATGGATCTCGCTCATAATTGAACTTGTACGAAATCTTGATCATATACGCCCATATTTCCAAGTTTGATAAAAATCGAATCAGAAATATGGCTTCCAAAGTGGTAACAAGCAATTTTGTATGGATGATGAATGGAACACAAAGCCATACCATAAGCTCAATTAACCTTGTGACCAGGTGAGCTCAAAATCACTGCCATGTGGACTCGTACCCCTGAACACTGGGTTCAGAGGTATTATTTCAAGACTAACACTCGAAACCCACTTTGGAATCAGCAATCATACTTTACTAAGTGAAAATGATGTATTGATAGTGTTGCTGAAGGTGCAGCACATTGTCTGTGCATTTTATATGTATTGGTTGTGATGGTAAATAAGAACAGTAATAGTACATAGCATAATGCTGTTTCTGGCTTTATTTCTATATTTATTTAAAACAATTTATTTTTGTAAATTATATTATGTAAAATCTGTTTGGGTTTTATATATTTAAAAAAAAAATGAAAATCAGAAAATATTTTTGCTTGGTTTATTCTATATATTATTAAAAATGTTATGTATATTTGTTATGACCCTATGTTATAAAAAATGTAACATAAAGAAATTGAAAACCAACAATGTTTGTAAAAATCAACAAACAATTTATTTCGAAATAATTAATGTGAAAATCAAAAGACACTTACAGTAACGTGTTAAAACCCAAATAATCCAATAAATTATTAGTGTCCTAATCACGTATAGAAATTATAAAATGTTCCGAATGAATGAATGTTCCGAATGAATGAATCTTTGTATTGAACGAATGAAAGATTGTTCCGAATGAATGAATCTTTGTAATGAACGAATGTTCTGAATGAAAGATTGTTCTGAATGAATGGGTCTGGAATGTCCTGATGTTCCAACGATAATGTAATCCAGATCATCATTAAGAATGTTCACAGGCATCCAAAAATCATAAATATAACTCCAAATGTTAGTGAGTACTCCATAGTAACTTCAATGAATGTTCCAATAAATTATTCCTTTCGAATTATTTATACAGCATTACAGAACTACAAGATTTCAGCACGGCTATTATTTCAAACATCTGATGATTCCAAAAGCTAATAGTAAAAACAGATCTTTTCAACACAGGATTTAAAATTGGAATGTGTAAACTTTGTAGATCAAGGTCTTGTATACTTTTTGCAAATGACCTATTTCACAACAGGAAACATGTCATATTACGACCCAGAATGCAATACTAAATGTGTCAATTTAATGGAAAAGTACTCTAAGAATGGTAAACAGCTCTGACCTTGAACTCAAATATGGTCAACATGTTGTTTATTTGACTAAAGTACAACTTAACCTAACTTAAATATGACTCACTATTTGACACAATTTTAAAGTACAGTCATAGAACAAAAGTTTAGGCACATTATAATTCCATATACATAATTCCGTAACATATTATTAAAAATTTTATTCTATATTATATCTCAAAAAGTGATAAAGATGGTTATTTTATATTATATTTCAAAAAAGTAATAAAGATGGTTATTCTATGTTATATTTCAAAAAAGTAATACAGATAGTCATTCTATATTATATTTCAAAAAGTGATAAAGATGGTTATTCTGTATTATATTTCAAAAAGTGACAAAGATGGTTATTCTGTATTATATTTTATACATTATAAAGATTGTTATTCTGTATTATATTTCAAAAGTGATAAAAATGGTTATTCTGTATTATATTTCAAAAAGTGATAAAGATGGTTATTCTATATTATATTTCAAAAAGTGATAAAGATGGTTATTCTGTATTATATTTCAAAAAGTGATAAAGATGGTTATTCTGTATTATATTTTATACATTATAAAGATTGTTATTCTGTATTATATTTCAAAAAGTGATAAATATGGTTATTCCATATTATATTTCAACAAAGTGATAAAGATGGTTATTCTATATTATATTTCAACAAAGTGATAAGATGGTTATTCTATATTATATTTCAACAAAGTGATAAATATGGTTATTCTATATTATATTTCAACAAAGTGATAAAGATGGTACCTTTGTATTATATTTCAAATAGTATAAAGAGGTCTATTCTATATTATATTTCAACAAAGTGATAAAGATGGTTATTCTATATTATATTTCAACAAAGTGATAAAGATGGTTGTTCTGTATTATATTTCAAAAAGTGTTAAAGATAGTTATTCTATTTTATATTTTGAAAAAGTGTAAAAGATGGTTATTCTATATTATATTTAAAAAAATAATAAAGATGGTTATAAAAAATTATATTTCTAAAGATTGTTCTAAAAGTGATAAAGGATGTTATTTAAGATATTTAAATTATTTTTAAAACTATTGATAATAAAAAGTTTTATTTTGCTATAAACATAATGAGGATAATAAAAAACAATTGATTTGTAAGTAAAATCATGATAGTTTTTTGGTTACTTATAATCATCTAGATTGTAAAAATTATGAAAACTTTAAAACAAATAATAAATAAAAATAATGTGGATAATATGTTAATAAACTCTGCTCTTTGGAGGTAAAATCACAATAACTTTTAGATAAAGAATTTAAAAACAATTTGTTTACAGTTTATAACCATAGTTTTTTTTAAGCGTGTTCAAAATGGAAGAAAAGAATACATATATTATTATATCAATGAAGGGACAAAACGAACTGATGTTAACAAAATTAAAAATTTACAAATAAAGCTAAATTATAAAATAAATATAAATAAGCTGTATTATATATCTCAATTATGGTGACACCTATAAGATTAACAGTTATACCAAATGAAATTAAGTGTTACAAAATGTAATGTTCTTAAATGTAAGCTGTAGTTACATAATAGATATTAAAATATTTGTAAAAATTTGAATTTTTAGATTTACCTGAGAATAGATTTTTTTTAAATTGATGAACTTTTAGCTCAAGAAAATTGGAAGTGTTAAGGCTTACAGGTAACTATCGCATTAGTAAAATATCACAAAAACAAAAACCAGTGTAATCTTACACACTGATGTATCATATACAAATGTGAAAAAATTGCCTAATAAAATTGAAAATATGATTAATTTAATTTAACTCCATGTTGAACATACGTCAATTACAAAATTCCCACAACAATAATAAATTTAAATTTAAAAAAACAAGCTTAATGGTATAAATGTGGGAGGGGTTTTAAACTTAAACTATTTACATTTTTGATTACAATTATGATTAGATAGTATTATATATAGTTTAAAGTGTGTTTAAAATTGTTTCAAAAATATATAAATTTATTTTTGTGTAAAATGAATAAAAAAAATGAATAAAACAATACAACTTGAAGTAATGAAATTAAAAATAAACATAAATCATAGGAAAAATATTATTAAAGTGTGTAACAAACCAGAACATATTGATATTTATTATGAATTGCCAGATTAATTTTTTATTCTAACCAATTTGAAAGAAATATTATAATTAGGAAACCATATATATTTAATTTACCAATAAAATTGTCATTTAAAAAAATTAACAATATTATATCTAACTCAGAATAAACTTAAAATAATAGCAAAAGAAATTAAAAATTTAAAATATATAAAAAACAATTAAATATTAATACAAAAAATTTTTGTTTGAAAAATTCAGAATTTTTTAAATTAGATTTTAATAAAATTAAAACAAATACCCAATGGAATTAAATATAAAAAAAAATTTAGAACAATTATTTTTATCCAATAATAAAATTGAAGTTTTTTCTAAATCTCTTGATGATCTTTATTTTTTGTATTCAACATATACAATTTTTAATAACCTGCTTAAAAAGATATTTATAAAGACAAATATATACAAACATTCTCATTCTAATACATGTATTGAAAATATATAAAGTGCATTTAAAATGGAAAAAAATATGATATATTTATATATTATATAAATCGAAAAATTAAATATTGATAGAATTCATCAGAATGTTGAAAAAAGTATAAGAAATAATCCAGGTATAAACGATGATTA
Organism: Margaritifera margaritifera; assembly: GCA_029931535.1. Classification (NCBI taxonomy): domain Eukaryota; kingdom Metazoa; phylum Mollusca; class Bivalvia; order Unionida; family Margaritiferidae; genus Margaritifera; species Margaritifera margaritifera. The sequence continues at coordinate 8,383,389 of JAQPZY010001668.1, forward strand.
TTTATTATCTAAAACTGTTGGCATAACAAACAATATTATATTAACCACTGATGATGCATATGTTTATGTGAATTGTGCTAAAGTACAAGTCATACAGGTCATGTGGACGTTCAGTACCGACTATTTCAGTAATAACTGTAATGTTTTGTAGAATTTGATTACACATACCTTTAAATGGCGATTATTCACTTTATTTCTATCCTCATACATCCATATTTCTTGGAAGGTCATTATATACACACACCCGAGAAATACATATGGCAAAATCAATGCTAAAGTACGTGGACATTTTTGGACGAGATCATCCTAAAGTTGTGATCCAGTACAAACCAGATTGAATGCAGTGCGCTGTGATGTCACAATGAAAACTGCGTGTGTTTGAATAAATTCGTACTACCCTGTTATTTGTTATGATTTGACCCGCCATCTTCTTTTCTTGACCCAGCTTAGTACCTGGCCACCATTGTACAAATCCATAGCGATCAATAATTTTCGTCAGGAAGTTTTTTTTATGACATTTACGGCATAGAGCATTCAACAATCATTATTAAATAGACTTTGGTTAAACCATAGTAGTATTAAATTTTAGAACAACAATTAATATTTAATTTAAAATGAGTAAATGCGCCTACATGACCACGTTGACATATACTAAGGTCAATATGGATATAAATTATCGTATGAAGGTATTCTTAAAAGGTTTTATTATTATGTCCATACAAAACAACAGACAATAAATATGATATAAGAAAAGGTTGTTTGAGTATGAAATTAAAACTAAGGTTTATTTAAACCCAGATCAAAGAACAAAAATTCATTAATCAGTTAAATATGCTGCGGATTTGTTTTCTTCTTCAAATTACAATCTAACAAAAGAACAATAAATTTGTATTTTAGCGAAAATCTTTAATTATTATGATATAAATATTATATTCTTCTGAAGAAGACCCCCCCCCCCCCGCCCGGCACAGACTAATATAAACTATGATTTCTTATCGAATGAAATTGAGACAGAACTTTTAAACGTTTATAATCGTGTTATTTTGGTATTCTGATGTTCTAATCAAATTTTAAAATCAATACAACATACAGCATGTCGGTACAGTTTATCATTATCATAAATAATTTCAATTTCACCAGTTGTTTATAACTGCCACAACTCTTGTTTGTTTAATAAAATATTATCCAGTCCTTTTTAATAATTAACTTAATTGCATGGTTCGTGTTAGGATTTTTGTCGTGGAGGAGTATTCGACACACACACGGATTTGCTGTTATTGACTGTCTGCACGGTTGCTTTCTTCGGCTTTCTGAGATGTGGGGAATTCACTGTTCGGGATTCCTTCAATCCAACCATTCATCTCTGTGTCGGCGATGTGCACTTCCACCTCGAAACTGCTTTTCTCAAGTTAAAATCGTCTAAAACCGACCCTTTCCGTAAGGGCGTGACTGTTCAGTTTCATGCCACAGGTCGCGCTATATGTCCATACACTGCTCTGAAGACTTTTATGCAATTCAGGAGACGCTCATCGCCCCTGCCATATGCACCGCTCTTCATTACGGCTACAGGTCAGGCATTGTCAAGAGTTGTGTTCCTTAATCACATGCAACTTCTCTACCGTAAGATGGGAATGGACACTTCGCACTTCAGTGGCCATTCATTCCGTATAGGTGCAGCTACTTCAGCGGCAGCGGCTTGGCTGGAAGACTATATAATCAAAGTTCTGGGCCGGTGGTTTCAGATTGTTACACAAGATACATTCGCACTCCTCACAGTGCTATCCGGGCAGCGCAGAGAGCCATGGCCATGGATGCGGATAGCAATACACAGCGACCCTGATCATGCTGCATTCAACATACAAGGATAGGAGGTCTCCCATTCACGTTGTTCTTCCATCCTGGTTGTGTTTTTCTGGATCCAGTTCTACGGTGCTTTGCCATGTGATGCGATTGCGGTTGTTCCACTTTCCAAAGTAGTGCATTGTGTTTCTATATTCATCGTATGTGTGGAGTTCTGTAATCGTGTGATACCGGTGTTCATTGTGTGGCATTTGTGCATATCTGTCATCTTCGTTGCCATATGTGCTTTCAGTGCTTTCAGTTCATGGAGGTGTTAGTGCATTCTCAGGGTCTTCTTCTGCCCATTTCATGGATGTGATCATCTTGCTTCCTGCCTGAGTTGGATGTGATCATTGAATCGTTTCCATTCTCAATTTCCCACGGATTCATCGTTGCCATCTTCCAAGATGTATCTTTCTCATGCTATGCCACCATCGTCCGACTCAGATTGGTACGCAATTATTTCACATAATGCTGTCCATACATGATCAGATGTCTTTGCAACACTGCAGTGTTTTCAGCACGCATGGAACCACTCTCAGCCATTCATTCGCACAAGACTTTAAATGTACATATATCATAGACTTCTTGCAATTCAAGTGACTTTGTCTTGATAATTGCAATATTCAAGATTTGACATTTTCATACATCATAGACTTATTGCGGTTCATGTGTCTTTGTCTTCATAAGTTCGAGTCTGGTGTTACAGTTGTAATACCAGTCTACTCTTAGTAATTGCATGTTGTTTCTTGCCATTGTCGATTTATTTCTACATGTATGTATACCTTTCTTTTCCATTATTGTTGATATGCTACTGTTGTATAAACAAACATTTTTTTTTTCTTTTTTTTTTCTTCTCTTCATTGAACACTGAAGGCTTCCCCATCTTATTACATTCTTGGGGGACAACATCTGCTGCACATATGTTCTCTTTGGGCATTCACTTCATTCCATTCCGTTTATTCACCCAAGAATCTAATGTCAGCGCTATATGGCGTATTCAAACTAAACCCATTGAGTGGAGTCCACACAGTTGCCGCTGTCATCCCAACCTTCGTTGGACAGCCCAGTCTTCGCTGGGCTCCTTCAGTTTCCGCTGAAGAAACTTTACTCAAGGGTTATCCATAACATTCTGTCAGAGAGTTTCACAGCCCAGCTGTGACCTCTGTACAACCACGTTGTGCCATTCAGTAACCGCTGAATCACTCACTGACAGAATGAACCAAAACAGTTTCATCAGTGGCAGCAGACTGTCCCCCTAGGCAAACATTATAATTATAAATAAAAACTTAACTGGATCTGTGTTTTGTTGTGTATAAATTGTTGCTTATGCGATTGCTTAGGCATAGTTTATACACAGCAATAGGCGACCCATTCACTACCATTCCTGCAAATAGTCCGCATTAATATGCATGAGCTGTATTAATACATCACTCACCAGCCAATCAAAGCATTCCCATGCAGCGTCTTTGTTCAATTGTTCTTGTTTGGAGTGGAGAGCGACAGCACGCATATTTCTGTCGAAACGCCGCCATCCCCGCCTCAACGCCTGCAGTGTTCAATGGACATGGGAAAGTATGTGCTGCTGTATGTTACTTACCCTAAATAAAGGGCATTCACTTCATTCCATTCCGTTTATTCACCCAAGAATCTAATGTCAGCGCTATATGGCGTATTCAAACTAAACCCATTGAGTGAAGTCCACACAGTTGCCGCTGTCATCCCAACCTTCGTTGGACAGCCCAGTCTTCGCTGGGCTCCTTCAGTTTCCGCTGAAGAAACTTTACTCAAGGGTTATCCATAACATTCTGTCAGGGAGTTTCACAGCCCAGCTGTGACCTCTGTACAACCACGTTGTGCCATTCAGTAACCGCTGAATCACTCACTGACAGAATGAACCAAAACAGTTTCATCAGTGGCAGCAGACTGTCCCCCTAGGCAAACGTTATAATTATAAATAAAAACTTAACTGGATCTGTGTTTTGTTGTGTATAAATTGGATGGTTCGTGTTAGGATTTTTGTAAAAAATATTTATTGTGTTTATTATTTTTTTATTTTTTAAAACATTTGCTTTATATATGTAAAATATTTTTTCAGACATCTCAATTATTATAAATATATAATATAAATGAGTTACACTATTTTTTATAACATTAACAAGTTTCTGGATCAGCAAATTTACAGTTGGATAATACTAAATTAAAAATTAGTTGGCTCCAGTGAAATATAGCAGAATTTAAATATAAATAACAATACAATTGTAAATTTCGGGAGCCTAAGAGCAAAAATGATGGGGAACAAAAGGTTATATTGATAACAAGCCACACAGAATTGATATGAATATTGATACTAACATTAATCATATAACAACAAATATTGATGCTAAAGCTAACACAATTACTAATGTCAATGATGCTAATGTTAACACAATTACTAATGTCAATGATGCTAATGTAAATAATCTGATGAAAAAAAATTGATGCGGTTAATAAGTTTGACCAACAGATTAAAAAGTATATGAAAGTTGTGTTTTTAAGTCAGGCGATGTTATGACTGGTGCTCTTATTTTAAAATAGATGACAGAGACTCAAGAAATCTTGGCTGTGATGACGTAGAAACAGGAAAAACGTTTACACCAAAATTAGGTAGCGAAGTAAACACATTAACATGTACATATAATGATGATAAAAAAGATACTCCCAATGTCATTAAATCTAACGGTTTAACGATTTAAGCAAATAGTAAACCAATTGTTAGATTTGGATCCACTGATGGATCGGCAACAATATTTTATGCTGGCGTAAATATAGTTGATAAAAAGGTATCAAATTTACAAGACCCAGATGCAGAACATGAAGTAGTAGATAGGACAAATTTAGACATGAGATTGGGGCAAATCATCAACTTAATCACTTAAAAGGTGTTTTCTCAGAGGGAACACAAATGTTAGCAAGTAAATTACCAACAATTAGAAAAGATGAATTAAAGACAATAGGGTCGAAACCACTTGAATGATTATAGGTTGGTGTTAAGGGAATCGTTGCATCCCAACCTAAAATATTTGGCGAAAAAGCTGCCGAAAACATGATTGAAAAAGCAACAAAACCCAAATTTACACCAGAAATAAAGGAAACAATAAAGATTTATGGAATGGTAATACTGAGATATAAAATGTATTGGAGGATGCATCAAAGAAAATAATAGCCAAACAATCCGAAGAAATACTCACTGATTTAATTCATGGTAGTAATTTAATGTATGGCAGTGGAATAAAACAAATTAAAACAACGATCTAAAACACGTTTTAATAATTTGATGTACCGAGAAGGAATGAAAAGCTTATCAATATTATATGATTATATTAAATGTATACAATGTTACAAGTCATATCTCCGTATCTGAATATTTTTCAAGATTCTCCAGTTGATGAATCAATTAGACAACTTTAGTATGTTGAATATGTACCAAGAGCATCAATAATAAGAATAAAGATGGTCCACACACCATAGAAACAATGGATAGAGATATGTATATGTTGCCCCATAAGACTTTTATTGAAATCAGAGGTAAATTACAAACCAACGCCACTCCACCAGGAAATTATGGTGCGAATGATGCAATAGTTAATAATGCTTGGAGTCTCTTTCATAGTACCCAATATTTTGATGGATGATAATGTGATCCAGCAAATTTCCTTATATTTGCTTCAAGCCAATACCTTTATCGGATTATTATCATATTCAAATGATTATGCAAATAGTAGTGCAACCAATATGGTATGGATTAAAGACAGTGGTACTGGCAATGCTGTTATTAAAAGATTAAAGAGCGGTGCTGAATTAATACCAATTGCTACTATAGCTGATGGTGACCACACTGACGCCGTCCGTGTTATTACTGAAAAATAATTCAGAACAGCAATTGATAGAGGCTTATATACAGGTGGTAATGAAAGATTTACAAAAACACAGAATCTCACTACTGGTGACAAACAACTCTCATTATTTTTACCATTAAGTAGTATATTTGGAGTATGTAGCGATATAAATACAGTATTCCGTGGTGTTAAACATTCCATAATTTTATATTGGAATCCACCCGGACAATATATCATGAAGGCGTCTAGGGCAGGTGTACCTGCTAATGGCAAGTTTAATATTTCGCATATTAGCCTGTGCATGCCAAAACATGAATTATCTCTGTCAATGGCAAGTGATATCGAAGCAAAATTGGTTAGTGGGTATGCCAGAAAGATGTATTTTAAACAGATGAAAGTATACAGACAACAATATAATCATAATGAATAAAATCCAATATGGAAAATGACAACATATACATCTGAGCAACTCCCACAGCATGTATTTATAGCATTTCAAGCCACAGCAAGAAACAACAACGTGTGAAAATAAATAATATGATATTTGATAATGCAAATTTAACCCAAATACATGTACGAGTAAACTCTGTCCAATCTCCAGAACGTACGTTACAATCTAATTTTACAGCTGGTAGTGAAATTACACGCGAGCCGATACAATGTCTCAAGAGGCCATACATAATTATTCAGATTTGACATTGGCACAAATGTAAATATATTTGATTATGCCACATTATATTCGATATTTCATTTCGATGTTAGTAAACACGATGAAAAACTTGTAATGAGTACCAGTGATATTGAGGTTACATGGGAGCTAGGTGGAAAGTTTCAATATCCTGGTGCAAATGCAGATTATCATTGTTAGGTTGTTATCTTAAGAGATTTGTATCTACCATTAAACGCAATAAATGGTTAAATGCAAATTATTGTATAAATGTATAATATAATGAGTTATAAGTTAGTGTGTTGCTTACAAATAAACAGAAAGAAAAATTACAAAATGCCTATTAAAAAAACAAAACCAGTAAAAATTATCTTAAAATCATATCAGATTAAGTCAGGTCCTGACAAAATTGCACTTACCAAGACACCATATCAAAAATGTATGAATGCAAATAGAAAGAGTCATACTTTTGAATATAGAGTGTCATACACAGGATTAGGATTAAGTATAATACAGCATCAAACAGATAAAATAACAGAACATGCTCAAAAAAAACAAAAAAAAACAAAAAACATACGACTTGAAAAAGACCAACTACATGGATCAGACAAACTTATGTTAACTAAAACCATAATAAAACTATCAAGCCATGTATTAAAAATCAACTATCATCAATATAAATGATACTATACCACAACATATCGCTCCACAAGTTATTATAAAAGGAAGACAAATAAAACAAAAACCAATTATGACAAAAGCACCCAGATCATTTAATCCATTTGATAATGCCATACAATATAAACCAATACCAAAACGAACTAAACACCCAATTCCAAAACCAAATGAAAAGCCATTTTAAAAATCAAACGAAAAACATGTTGAAAAACCAAAACATGAATACCCCCTTATTGAAATAAAACAAACCAAAAAAGAAAATGGTTTTGCAAATGCATTTGGGGGTAATTCATTATGACCGGACCGAAAAAGAAATAAATTTCGTGGTAATCCCTACCAAAAACCAGGACTTTCTATTTAAACGATATGTACCAAGAAGTCATTTACCTGATTATGACTATAAGGTGCCAAATAAATTCTCGCTTTCATATGATTTCTTAAAATTTGCGGATTATATAAGGCCCCAGATTATAGATATCTTAAAAGAAAAATGAAAAGAACATAATGGTATAAAATAAAATTTTCATATGCATGTTCTATTTGGAAATTTTAATTCTACAGTGGCGTGGCGATGCAAAGTGCCGCCCAGGGCCAACTACCAAAATTACGCCCCCACTCCATTTGTATTATTTATGATATATACGGTACTCTTACCAAATTGCCGCCCCCTATAAAGTGCCCCCCCCCCCCCTCGCTACGCCACTGTAATTATAAACAGTTTTTTGGAAGAGATTTGACATATTTTCATCGTGAAAACCACGCGGCAACACTTCTTACGGTGGGGGTTATTAATAATACTTTAATGTTGTATTTGCTGCTTTAATTGCGGCAATAGAATATTTTCAAAATGGTGGTAGTAGTTGACACTATGTTAAGATGTTAAATACTGAGTTAAAAATATAAAAATATCAACCAGTAAGAGCACAAAGCTCTATGCCTCTAAAAAAGCAAATAGCGAGACTGCATTCAAATAAGGAATTAAGATAATAAATGTTTCATGTGGAGTGTATTAGCTAAACTATTTCCACAAAAACATAACTGTTTGATGGTCAAACAATATGAACAATATATGAATAAATAAAATTTTAGGGATATTGAATTTCCAGTCATATTGAATGATATTAATACATTTGAAATATCTGTGTATGTATTTGGTTGGGATAACAGATTGTTTCCTTTTACGAATTTCAAAGGTAGAAAATAGAAAATATGGAATTGATTTGTTATTAATAACTGATGGTGAAAAGAGCCATGATGTATTAATTGAATCAGTATCTAGATTAATCAATAGCTGCAGCCATTCCCAACATAAAAATATGCATGTAGAAGGTGTATGCATTTATTTTGTAAACAAGAACATTTAGGTAGACATAAACCTGCTTGTGAAGGTATTGAATCAAAAGGGGCAAAACAGTAATGCCTGAAAGGGAAACAAATGATATTCTGAAGTTAAAAATTATAAAAAATCAAATTAAAGTGGCATTCATTATATATGCTGATTTTGAAACCTTGAATGAAAAATGCAGCATTAAAAAATGTGAAAATGCAACACAAATTATAAAACAACCTCATTGTGGGTATGCATGTGATGTAATACCGTGTGATAGTAAAGTTATTAAACACAAATTATATCGAATTAAAAATAAGAAAGAGAATGTTGTAGCACAGTTTTTGGATGATATGTATCATGAATTGCTTGCAAAAAAAAATTTGAGTGTATTTAAAACACCAGCCAAAATTAAATGACAGAAAATGAGCAAATTACCTTTGAAATATCAACTTATTGCCATATATGTGAAAAAGAATTACGTCATGATAAAGTAAGAGATCATTGTCATAATACAGGAGAATGTAGAGGCACAGCACATAATGATTGCAAATTACAACTTAAAATATCACCTTTTAAAACAAAAATACCAGTAGTTTTCTAATGTTTACGTGGATATAGCAGTCATATTATATTGACCTCCATATGTAAATCAAAACTGAAAGGAAATCTAGAATGTATACCTAATACAATGGAAGATATATGAGTTTCAATATTGGACAATTACAGTTTATTGACAATTTAGGATTAGTAGCCTGGATAGATTAGCGTCAAATTTAAAAAAAAGGATTTCAGAATAACCAGTGAATTATGTGATAGCAACAAAGTCGACTTGATGGTTAAAAAAGGTGTTTACCCATATGATTATATGGATAGTTACGCCCCATTTGATGAAGGTAAATTACCATCAAAAGGGCCTTCATGCTTTATATTTAAAAACAGACGTACATATATTAGCAGATTGTTTTAAAATGTTTAGGCAAATGAGTTTAAAGCATTATGGTTTAGAAGCGACTCATTAATTTACAAGTCCTGGTATGAGTTGGGATGCATTAATAAAGAAAACTAAGCTTGAATTAGATTTGTTGTTTGCTATTGATATGCATCTATTTATTGAAAAAGGTTTGAGAGGTGGAATAAATATTACCTCATTTAGATATGCTAAAGCAGGGGTGTCAAACTCATTTGCTATGGCGGGCCAGATTTGATATCAATAATAATAAATAGTAATAAACAATAATAATAAATAATGAGTCTGGCGGGCCGAATGTTTGACACCCCTGTGCTAAAGCTAATGTGTTGTGATTATAACCCAAATTACTCAACAGCTTGGTTATTATATCCAAGATACATTAATTTCTAGGGCTGGGCTATGGGTCGTTGATTGTGAGGTTGTTACAAATCACGATACATGCATAACCTCAGACCATCAAGTTGTGTGCTTCACCCTTACCTTTGCGGCTGTAAAGTATTGTAACTATCGTTTTCCTATATTTCCATCTCCATCCTGGTCTAAATGTGGAGATGAGAAACTCGTAGCTTACCAACTTGAAGTAGATAGACTATTAAACGCAGATTGTGAATCGATCCCCCAATCGCACCCACAAATAGAAAACATTCATAGTAAATTAATTTCTGTAATGAGGGATGTAGTTTTTCAGGTCTTACTATCGAAAAAGTTTAATCCTCACAAAAAGCCTTATTGGTCGCCTGAAGTTAAGAAATTCACAATAAAGCTCGATACTTTCGGAAAAAGTGGATAGAAAATGGAAGGCCACGAGGGCTTGTCAATGAATCTTACAAGCAATATAAAACTGCAAAAAGAGAATTTAGAAATACTCAAGAATATGCTATACAGGCTCATGAAGAAGCTATTTCTAAAGACTTAGATGATTTAGCCGAATTAGACGTGAGGCTTTTTTGGAAGTTGTACAACAGACATCGTAACAAGAGCAAATATTCCAAATGTTGTTTTGAATTAAAATATGACGGTGAATTAGTGACTGCTCCGGATGAAATATCTCGACTGTTTGCTAAATATTTTTTCTAAATTGTACACTCATTCTACAGACATATTTGTAAATCATAAAGAAACGGACGAATTTTGTATTGATAAACCTATCTTTAAAATACAATTTAGTTATCAAGAAATAGCCTCTGTCATAAAACAGCTCAATCTTAGGAAAGCCCAGGGCACTGATGGTATTCAAAATGAGTATTTACGTTACGGGGGGAGAAGACTCACATAATTCATTACAATGCTTTTCAACGGGGTAATAGACAAGTGTTACAAACCGTGTTATTGGAAAGTAGGGTTAATTGTGCCCATATTTAAAGGAGGGTGGAAATCTAAAACTGAACCTGACAATTACAGAGCAATTTCCCTGTTGCCTGTGTTATACAAACTATTTGAAAAGTGCTTATTCAATAGATTAACTACATGGTCTAATAGCACTATATTTAACTTCCCTAATACCGAACAACAGGGGTTTCTAAAGGGAATGAGTTGTTCTAACAAGATAACCGGGTTGGATTTCGGATTTATAACAGCACACTGTTGATGGTGATAAAATGCAATGTGTATTGATGAATGACTTGAATGGGAAGAAAGGTTATGATTAATACGTGCGTGTATAGGGTCCAAATATTGGACAAATTAACATAATCCGCACGAACCTAATACGGTAACCCAAATATGAATACAAATAAATAAATACACAGTGCAATGATAAAGGCTAATGATTCATCTCATACGATGAAAGGAATGATGTGTTTTACTCAGATAGCAAAAATTATGTATTTTTACTCATATAGCAAAAATGTATACCCTCAAATAATGAAACATGAGGCACTTTATTCAAATAATAAAATGTGGTGCAAACAAATGGGATAGATATCCTGCAAAATATCTTACACTCCCAAACCACTGGGTATCACAAAAACCCAAAATTAGCCCACGGCTAAAAGATTACATATATGGAGTGACTCACAAACACTCCGTCACTAGCATACTTGGCTGCTAGTCGCACTGGTCAATCAAGCGATCCACGCCCACCAATGGGTCAACAACGCCCGATCATCTGGTATTCAAGCAACACACTGTTTATTCAGCTCCACGGCTGCTATGGTTAGCTTTACAGCTGCTATAGTCAACTTCCATTGTCCCCTCTATAGCTGGGACCTCGTCGACTCTGATCTCTACAGCTGAAAATAAATCTAACACCGTGTAGTATGATTGACACGGGCATATACGATAACACGTAACGACGTTACATACGGTAAGTTATACAAATTACATTATCGGCACAACATTACAAAGCAATAAACAAGTTCAGAAGTGAACCTACACGTGTCCAATAAGAATCTTATGGTACTAAACGTTTCCTAAAAATGTCACTTTATATTGCTAATATAAAGCTCTTATTAGGAACAAACAAGAATAGAAAATTTACAAACAAGAATAGAAAATATACACCATAAATTAATCAATAATTTACGTACCTCTACAGCTGAAGACGTGCAAATCCTTAAGTAGACTGCTCACTGACAAGACGTTCCGTAATGTAAAGATTTAGTCTTAAGGTGAGGCATTTATACACAGACGATGCAGCTCTGCATCGTCCGTACGCTTGATGCATTCGGTTTTTCCCATCGAAAGCACTTCGCACGTGCGGCATGGGGTGAACCGAACTCACTGTTTCGAAATATTGTAAAATGTACATAACTCACTCTCGGGTATCGTTGTTACACTGAAAAACGAAACCCGAATACATGTATTTAATAAAAGGGATTTATACAATTCCGTGACAATACCTCCCCCCTTAAAAAAAGTGGTAACACTTTTAGAAAAATCACGGAACGTGAACATAAACAATTATTAAAACATCCGACTTTTAATACTGAACGAAAATGATCTGCTAATTACACCCTACTTAAAAAAGCAGCACCTACATTTTCCGACCCTCGAATCGCCTCGATTCGGAAAGTTTACGGTTGCAAAGACAACGCCCAACGCATCAATCTTGCGTTGGCGACCTTTGCTTTATTCAAGTATAAGAGCGGCTGATGGTCCGTTTGTAAGGTAAATTCCCTCCCGAAAAGATATGTATGGAATTTTCCTATTCCCCACACTAAGGCTAGGCACTCCTACTCAATCACGGAGTAGTTTTGCTCCCTAGAGAGCAATTTCCTGCTTGCATAAGCGATGGGCAATTTCATCCCCTCTTGCTCCTGTAGCAAAACAGCCCCAAGTCCCGTATCGGACGCATCAGTCCTCAGCACAAAAGCTTTGTTCAATTCTGTCAACTTTAGGATTGGTGCACTTATCAGTTTTTGTTTTAAAGCGTTAAACGCATTTTTCTGGCACACACCCCAGGAAACTTTATTTGGTTGCCCTTTCCTAGTCAAGTCTGTTAATGGGCTGGCAATAGCCGAAAAATTGGGGACAAATTTCCTGTAAAACCCAATCAAACCTAGGAAAGATCTTACTTGTTTCTTGGTTTCTGGTCTAGGTGCATCTCTGACTGCTCCTATTTTGTCTGGGTGGGGTTTCAACTGGCCTAGTCCACTTACAAGATGGCCCAAACATTCTAGGTCAAAATATCCTATGCTACATTTGGTGGGCCTTGCTGTAAGATTAGCAGTGTGAAGTCTATCGAACAGATCCCTCAATACTCCAACATGTTCATCCCAGGTATATGTATAAACGAAGATATCATCTATAAAACTGTCTACGTTTTTCATACCGTTTAACAATTTGCGCATGAGACGAACGCACGACGCACCGGCGTTGACTAAACCGAAAGGCATGACTTTAAATTGATAAAGACCTCTGGGAGTCGCGAATGCCGTTAACTCGCGGGCATTATCAGCGATTGGTACCTGCCAATATCCCTTGGTAAGGTCTAACTTGGAAAGGTATTTATGACCTGCCAACTTTGAAAATAAATTTTCTATGTCTAGCATTGGTTCTGCATCGAATATGGTGATTTTATTCAGTTGCCGAAAGTCAATGCAAAAACGGTTTGTCCCGTCTTTCTTTCTGACTAATACAACGGGGGACGAATACGGGGAACTGGAAGGTTCGATCACTTTCTGGGTTAACATTTTCCCCACTTCTTCGTTGATTGTCTCCCGTGCATTAAAGGGTATTGGATATCCTTTAATCCTGATCGGCTCTACAGTATTCAACTTGATCTCGTGTTGAATCAATCCAGTACGGCCTGGTTTGTCCGTAAATACGTCTGGGTATTGGGACAAAACCTCCAAGATCTGCGTACGCTGACCCTCGGACAAATCCGGGCATACATTGATCTGGTCTATACCTTCTTTCCCTACATCAATGGGGTATTCGAGAGGCGTTTCGATGCTGGGGACGAATTCCGATTTCGTCACACAACCTATCCTCCATCACCGCAATACATACTACGTTCAAGACCCCTTTATCAATCGTTTGACTAGGTCTTTCTACGTAGAGTTTCAGCATATTGGCGTGAAATATCTTGGACTTACCTTCCATGTCAATGATGTAGTCCATTTCGCCTTTCACTTGTTTGACTTCGTATGGCCCTTTCCATTGGACTAGCAGCTTGTTTTTATTCGTGGGGAGAAGAACCAACACTTGATCGTCTATATCAAACTTCTTGCTCCGCGTTCCTCGGTTGTAGTATTTCGCGTACTTACGACTAGATTTCGCGAGTTCGTCTTGCGCCATTCGACATGTACTCTCTAACCGTTCGCGCAAATCTACAACGTATTGGTAAGTGGTCTTAACTTCTTCGTTCGCGACCTCGTCTGACCACAGTTCGCGTAGAATACGCATAGGACCACGAACTGTCCTACCGTACAATAGTTCAAACGGGGAGAAGCCTAAACTTTCGTGAGGAACCTCACGATACGCGAACAGAATTGCGTTCAGATACCTATCCCAATCCTTAGGTCTTTCCGCACACATCCGTCGCAACATTTGCTTCAACGTCCCGTTGAATTTCTCTACCAACCCATTGCACATAGGGTGGTAGGGTGTTGTGCGCAGCTGTTTAAGGGATAACAACCTACTAATTTCTGCCATGAGATCTGAGGTGAATTGCGCTCCACAATCCGTAAGAATCTCTTCGGGCACTCCAATCCTGCTGAACATGTCTACGAGCGCTTTGGCTACACGTTCGGTTTCTATCGATGGCAAAGCTATGGCTTCAGGGTACCTAGTGGCGTAATCTACCATCGTTAAGATGTATCGGTTTTTCCGATCTGTATGTGGAAATATGGGTCCTACAACGTCAACGGCCACTCTTTTAAACGGAGTATCCATCAAGGGCATCTGACCTAACGGTACTCTAGTTATCCTTCCCTTAGAGACCGTTTTCTGGCAAGCATCGCACGAACGACAAAACCGCTATTGACACCGAGCCAATAGAATTCTCGCAATACCCTATCAGTTGTTTTTTTCATACCTAAATGACCCGCCATACTCGATTCGTGCGCGACCTTGAGTACATGCGATCTGAATTCCTGGGGAACAACTAGTTGCAAGAACTTCTTATCAGGTATAGTATATTCCCTGTACATTAAACCCTTTCGAAGTAGAAATTTAGAGGACCCCCCCGTTCTTACACTTCCTCACAGTACCCGACAACACTTTCTCTGCAGTTACGCGAAGAGAGGCGTCGCGTTTTTGCTCGTTCAAAAATTGTTCACGGGAGATATCAGTAATGGCTTCCGGTACCTTTAATTTACGTAGGGGTTTGTTATCCTCCTTTACCTGAGCTCTAGTTTGCACTGCTTGGATGATCGGGAATCGGAAGTCTGACATGGTTGGGAGTCTAGATCCCTGTACATTGCCAATCGTAAGTTCATAAATCGGGTTGGCTATGCACAACGCTTCAACGGTTCCGGTCAGAAAAGGTGTTTCTATACCTATCCTTGCGACAGGAACGTGGTCAATTGTTTGGTCCAGTAGCATACAAGGCGATTTAAACCCTAGCAATTGGTCATCGCGAACGAGGCTCCGTTTCACGACTACAGTAGTGCACCCTGTATCTCGTAAAACGGTCACCTTTTGTCCGTTGACTGTGCCATTCGCTGTCGGTACCTTTGCTTCGGGGAAAATACACGTACCGATTGATTGTATAGCGTCGCGACCGATCTCTGCACGCACCACTGGCTCGTGCACTACTTCCCGGTTAGCCAGCTGGGAAACATCGAGTTTTCCATCTACCGACCGTCTGCCTTCAATGGCTACCGCGACTCTCTGGACCGATCCCTTCCGCTTAGGACAATTGGGGGAGATATGACCCCACTCCTTGCAAATGAAACATTGCTTGTCCTTATGCCTTCCCTGGTTATCCCTGACAGGTTTTTCAGGTTCCCTGGGTTTTTGATCCCTGACCTGATTCCCACCTTTGCTGTCTCGCGAGATGACATTCTGCGAACCTCCCCGAGCTTCAGCGAATAAATCCGCCTGTGTGGCCATGTCATATATATTCGTGAAGGACTTTTCCCTCAAGAATAAATACAACTCCTTGCCACAAGTTGTCAATAGCTGGTCCCGAAGCAAGAAATCGGTTAGACCCTCAAATGTCTTCACGACTTTACCACATTCCACCCATCGCTGCAAGTAATTGCACGTCCTACTGACGAACTGGGTGAATGTCTCGCCTCTCTCGGGTTTGCTATACTTAAACTTCTTGCGAAACCTTTGCTATGTTAGCTCGTATTTCTTCAGAAGTGCGTCTTTCAACGCGAGGTAATTTAGTGAATCGGCCGTGGGTAAACGAGAATACACGTCTAACGCTTTACCCTTAAGCAACGCGCTAAGATTGAGCGACCAATCGTCTTTTTTCCATTTTTGTACAGCGGCGTACCTTTCAAACCTGTTTAGATAACTATCCATGTTATCTTTATCGTCTTCAAATGGGGGCAATTTTGGACCTCTTGGTTTAGAATCATGTTCCCCCTCCCTTTTGGTTTTCAATAGCTCAAAATTTCTCTGATAGTCCCTCTTCCTATTTTTATCTTCAATCTCCAAAGCTTCTAACCTCACTCGCTTTTCCCGTTCTAATTTCCTATCCTCTATTTCTTTAAGCATTTCTACCTTCTCCCTTTCTGGTTCCCTTTCCCATCCTATCTTTTCCTTCTCTGCCTCCTTCTCTAATTCTGTCTTCTTTTCCTCAAATAGCATTTTCTCCCTTTCGGCCTGTTTTTCTAACTCTATCTTCTCTTTCGTAAAAGCAATTTTTCTTTCTTCGGCTTCCCTTCTTTCCTGCTCTACCTGTCGCTCTATTTCCCTCTCCTTTAACCTCTGATCCCGCTCTATTTCCCTCTCCTGTCGCTCTATTTCCCTCTCCTTTAACCTCTGATCCCTTTCCCTAGCCTGTTCTTCACGAACAAAAGTTTTAAGAGACTCCCCTTCGTAACCAAACTGTTTCCCCAGTTCCACAAGTTCTTTCATTGACGACATTTCAAAAATCTGATATGACCAACCTAAAGTGCACTATTGTGAAAAAAAAATGCGTAATTGCAATGATTTCAACAAACAAACCGTATTTTCCTTATCAGAAGGCAACAAAGACATGAAATGTGTACAAAAAAAAACTTCATAAAGTAATGTTATATGGCTACTTAACCTCACTGTCTTGTCAGGAACGTCTGAAATACACATAAGATCATACAAGAATAATGAAACAACAATTTTAGTGTTCCGTTAAATCCGAGATCCCACTTCTGACACCATTGTAACAAGATAACCGGGTTGGATTTCGGATTTATAACAGCACACTGTTGATGGTGATAAAAATGTAATGTTTATTGATGAATGACTTGGATGGGAAGAAAGGTTATGATTAATACGTGCGTGTATAGGGTCCAAATATTGGACAAATTAACATAATCCGCACGAACCTAATACGGTAACCCAAATATGAATACAAATAAATAAATACACAGTGCAATGATAAAGGCTAATGATTCATCTCATACGATGAAAGGAATGATGTGTTTTACTCAGATAGCAAAAATTATGTATTTTTACTCATATAGCAAAAATGTATACCCTCAAATAATGAAACATGAGGCACTTTATTCAAATAATAAAATGTGGTGCAAACAAATGGGATAGATATCCTGCAAAATATCTTACACTCCCAAACCACTGGGTATCACAAAAACCCAAAATTAGCCCACGGCTAAAAGATTACATATATGGAGTGACTCACAAACACTCCGTCACTAGCATACTTGGCTGCTAGTCGCACTGGTCAATCAAGCGATCCACGCCCACCAATGGGTCAACAACGCCCGATCACCTGGTATTCAAGCAACACACTGTTTATTCAGCTCCACGGCTGCTATGGTTAGCTTTACAGCTGCTATAGTCAACTTCCATTGTCCCCTCTATAGCTGGGACCTCGTCGACTCTGATCTCTACAGCTGAAAATAAATCTAACACCGTGTAGTATGATTGACACGGGCATATACGATAACACGTAATGACGTTACATACGGTAAGTTATACAAATTACATTATCGGCACAACATTACAAAGCAATAAACAAGTTCAGAAGTGAACCTACACGTGTCCGATAAGAATCTTATGGTACTAAACGTTTCCTAAAAATGTCACTTTATATTGCTAATATAAAGCTCTTATTAGGAACAAACAAGAATAGAAAATTTACAAACAAGAATAGAAAATATACACCATAAATTAATCAATAATTTACGTACCTCTACAGCTGAAGACGTGCAAATCCTTAAGTAGACTGCTCACTGACAAGACGTTCCGTAATGTAAAGATTTAGTCTTACGGTGAGGCATTTATACACAGACGATGCAGCTCTGCATCGTCCGTACGCTTGATGCATTCGGTTTTTCCCATCGAAAGCACTTCGCACGTGCGGCATGGGGTGAACCGAACTCACTGTTTCGAAATATTGTAAAATATACATAACTCACTCTCGGGTATCGTTGTTACACTGAAAAACGAAACCCGAGTACATGTATTTAATAAAAGGGATTTATACAATTCCGTGACAGTAGTATAACAGCATCTTTCAATCTACACGAAGCTGCTTTTTCTACTTTAGAACTAGGATCAAGAGTGTTTGCTACTTTCTTAGATATTCAAAAGGCACTTGACACTGTGAATCACGACGGACTTTTCCTAAAACTCAGAAAACTGGGCATTCACGGAAAGATTTTACATGTATTAAATGAATCGTACTCAAATATTCAAATCCGAACCTTTCCCAATAGAACGGGATATTCGACAGTGACCTGTTTTATCAAAATGTTTATATCTTGTTTATATTAATAACATTTTACAGGAATTACATCAGTCAAAATTAGAGCTACTTGTTGGGTCCACTCCGTCTGGAAATCCAGCACTAGCCGATGATATAACTCTGCTCCCAAACACACCAATCCATTTGCAAAAAATGCTTGATATATGTAACAGATACTCCCTAAAATGGAACTTCACCTTCAACGTTAGTAAAAGCTGCGTATTAGTTTTTAATCAGAATAGAAAAACAACATGTGAGAAGTTTAACTGGAAAATAGGCAATCATACTATACCTATTTTAAATGAAACCGAAAATATTGTAATTCCTGTGTGTTCCAATATGAAAATTGCTTTGACATTCGTCTTGGCGTGCTCCTTTATAATATATCAGATGAAGAATTTATTCAGCATCTCCTGGGTGGGGAATTTCACAACGGTATCGGCTTAGACGAGCCCGAAATACTAAGAAATTTTATAATGTCTGCTTCAGCGTTCTCTGCAACTGTAATTCGTGGATTCTGTTCATAGTAATAAGATCGATTTTCAAATTATCAAGATTTGGAAGACATGTGATCGATAGAAATCTTGATAATCTTTTATATAAAATAGTGGTGATGTGTACAATAATTAAGTATTTGAGGATTGCGCAGGAGTACACCATACTTTTTAATAAGTATAGTGTCCTTATATGAAAATCCTCATAGGGAAGCTGCGCTTCTAAGAGACTCCTCTCATGTACACCTCTGTTAATTGTATATAACTAATTCAATATTCTTTTCTTTTTCCTTTGTTTGCATCCTTATCTCTGAAAAGAGGAAATAATGATTGATGATGACATTGGTTTCTCATGATACATTACAAGCTGACAATACCAGATGATAGTGAATAAAGGATATATCATAGAGTTTGATTTAGAATATCCTGAAAAACAAATTGTGATAAATTAGTACCTAACTTATTGAATCAGGAAAAACTATGTGTTACACTATCATAATTTAAAATTATGTTTACAATAAGGCCTAAAATTAACAACAATTCATAGAGTATTAGAATTGAACCAAAAAACATAGATGACACTATATACTGAATTAAATACAAACCGTAGGACACAAGCTAAAAATGAGTTTGAGAAATACTTTTTAAAATAATGAATAATGGTGTGTTTGGAAAGTCCATGAAGTGTTTACGAATAAAGACTGGTGTTGAATTAGTTAGAATAACAGACTCTGATAAAGTCAGAAAAATGATTACTGATTCATGATTTATTAGTAGAAAAATATTCAATTTAGACCTAATAGCTATTCATCGTACCAAAACTAAATTATCCCTTACTAGACCAATATAAACAGGTACGGGCATACTCGACTTGATTAAACTATTAATGTATAATATCTGTTATAATAAACTACAGCCAGTATGTGAAAATAATATTCAATTGATTTATACAGATACAGATAGTTTGATAATATTTATTAAAACCCATAATGTTTATGAAGATATGAAGAAATATCTTAAATGGTATAATATATCTGATTACCCAAAAGACCATCCATTGTGTAGTGAAATAAACAAATAAAACATCCCTAGGAAATTTTAAGATGAGTGTAATTGAAAAACCATTATTGAAGTGGTTGGATTAAGACCAAAAATTTACATAATTCAGTTGGAAGAAAAAGCAACCAATAAAATTAGAAATAGTATATTAGAAAATGTACAAATAAAAATAAAGCAAAAGGTGTTTCAAAACCTATTGTAAAAAAGAGATTTAACGCATCAACTTTACAAAAATTCTTTTTTTGAGAAAAAAACAGGAAACACATGAAATGTATTGTATTAAAAGTGAAAACCATGAGATGGGCGTATACAAAATGAATAAATTTAGTTTGGGCCCATTGGATACGAAACGTTATATCGATGGAGATGGAATAAATACATTGGCGTATGGGCATTATAAAACTAAAAACTAAAAATTATGTTTTTAAACTGTAAGCCTAAACTTTTTTAATGCTGTATCCAAAATTATCGTTATTTTATCTCCTTTTACCTCCAAAGAGCAGAGTTTATGAAAATATTAGGCACAATATTATTTTAATTTTTTATTTACATTAAATCTTTAGTAAATTTTATTCTATATGATTATCAGTAACCAAACATTTATCGCACTTTTACTGACAATGATTTTAACCCCCAATTCGTCAAATTTAAAGCAAAATAAACAATAACTATTTTATTATTTAATAGTTTAAAAAATTAAAAATGTCTTAAATAACATTCTTCGTCACTTGTCGAATAATCTTTCGAAATCTAATACAGGATAACTATGTTTATCACTTTTTTGAAATATAATACAGAATAACCAGGTTTATCACTTTTTGAAATATAATACAGAATAACCAGGTTTATCACTTTTTTTAAATATAATATAGAATAACCATGTTTATCACTTTTTTGAAATATAATATAGAATAGCCATCTTTATTATTTTTTTAATATCATATAGAATAATCATCTTTTACACCTTTTTGAAATATAATATATAATAACCATCTTTATCACTCTTTGAAATATAATACTGAACAACCATCTTTAGAAATATACTATGGAATAACCATCTTTATCAACTTTTACAAATATACTATGGAATAACCATTTTTACCACTTTTTGAAGTATAATAGAGAATAGCTATCTTTATCACTTTTTTTCTAATATAATATAGAATAACCATCTTTATTACTTTTTTAATATGATATAGAATAACCATCTTTATAACTTTTTTAAACATGATTCAGAATAACATTTCACATATTTTTTTTTATAGCATATAGGATACAAATTTTAATAGTATATATAATAATATTGTTAATAAGATATAAAATAAAACAAGCAAAACTAGTTTTTTGATTTTCAGTTTTGATCAAATATAAAAATAAAATATTTTGAAAAAGAAGAAAAAAAATGTACTATATAGAATTACAAAAATACAACGTTTGAAATAAATGTAAAAATTGAGCCAAAAACGGTATTTTGCTATCTTCTAGTAATACAATATTCTACGAATGGATTCAAGACATGTAAAAGATATACAAAATTTTAGTTTGTTTGTAAGGTAAAATGTCAGGTAATGAAAGATTATACAGGAAATGCTTCAATTGCAAGGACATTATATGTCTAACAATTACAATTGATTTTTCTGTCTTCACAAATTATCTTTCTTTGTCCAGATTTTAATTCCTTGACGACATCTGTTCCTAGTATCGACCTTCTGTCCTTTTTTCAGCGCAGTAGCAATCTTTTGTTACATAAAAAGTTCAAAAAAGTCAACTCTAAGAAAGGAAGAGTAATGACATTTAATGTGATAATTTGCCGGATTGTCGTAATCATTCGAAACCAATGAAAGTAAAGGCTTCCCACGTTATTTCACAATAATATTGTATGTCAAAAGTTACATTATTTGAAGACATTTTCTTTCAGTGTCTAGTATAAATGTGTCCTGAGGTGATTTAAAAGGTGCACTATTCCGAGTCAGTTTTGACATAAAAAAAAATTTTTTTTCTAATTAACGGATGCCGAGATCAAAGAATAAATGATGTCGCCCACCTATGTCACGAGCATTCAGAACAAATCTTGCTTTTCTACACTAGCTATTTACCTCGGTCGGTGGCAACAATCATTCGAAATATCTCAAGAAATCAACGACGCTCAGAGAAGACTGGCTTAGATAAATGGCCAGGTATTTTTTTTCTTCTTCTGATTTTGGCTGCTAGAAACATGCGTAAAATAATTACGCTTGGCACGTCCTCGCAGATGCTCCGAGTAAGTTTATTTAGAATGTGCGATCATGCTCTAAATGATACTCCGAGCATTTGCTGCTCAGATATACCAAACCTCTGCACCCGTAGCATAGACATAAATGGTCTCTCGCAGAATGCTAGTTGCTAGAAGAGGTTTGAACATCCGGGCCACATAGTTTTATGCTGCTCCAAGCATCTGTTCATATATACAAAAACTCTGTACCCGGAGCATTGGCATAAACGATCGCTCGGTGCAGCTCTTTGATGCACATGTTTAACATCTAAGAGATATAGTTTAATGCTTTTCAGAGCAGCTGCTTGGTCATTGCAAAGCCGTATACTCGGACCAATGACTTAACAGCTCACCATGTTCTTTGGCAGAAAGTTTTTGATCACTTGCGCTACATCGTATAATGCTGGTCCGAACATCTGACTCGGATCATCAGCTGGGAATACCCAAAAATGGTACTAAGCGCATGCTCCGAGCGGCCAAATGATTACCTGCTCCAGAACACGTATTATGAAGTTCGGAAGCATGCATTTTTTTGCCATTTGTGGAGGGAGAGAGCATACCCCTTAGTTCAAATAATGATCTTGGAGCATCGGACATTGAACGACCGAAAAGAAGTATTAAACGCATGCTCCGAACAGGAGTATGCGTTTGGCTTCCATTGAGAGAGAGAGAGAGAGAGAGAGAGAGAGAGAGAGAGAGAGAGAGAGGGAGAGAGAGCACGCTCCATTCTTCCAGTATAGAAGCATCTGCGCGGAGCTATCATTTCGGGTTAATTAATGCATGCTATGAGCCAGTCACACATAGGTGAAAAAGCTGATACTTTTAATGTTTTGGGGTCGCTGCATGAAGGCTAATACATTACTATCTAATGTATCGACTTCCACCCGTGAAACAGATTTTTATGTCAACTTGATTAAAAAACTTTTTAATGATGCATCATTGGAAACAATGTTGGACTTTCTGGAAGAATGCGGTTTATATAACAAAGTTTGATCCTATATTTTTACACATTTTACCTTTGTACCTTTGTCTTCCTATATATTCCTTGTTAAAATTTTAAAATGTTTACCTTTTATCTTTTATCCCGCATGAATATATATATTTTAGTTTTATTTTGGAAGGGTTCATCTTCCTAAAGATTTAGCAATTTTGTTATGTTTATGTTTTATACAACCTAACTTTTGCTTGGCACCATATGAACAGGATTGTACTGATGTGCAGTTAATTCCCATATGAAAATTACAGGCAAAAACCTACATCGAATCGGACGTGATTTTCAGTATAGCGGACGTCGATTGTTTTAAAATATTCCGTATCATTTGCAAAACCTCTAAACGGGTTTGAAGGTAGTTGATAATTTATATAAGATACATTATATTCATAAAATACATTCATAAAATGTCTTTAAAAAATTACAAGATAGTTTTAAAAACAGGCGTAATTAAAATCAATGATGTAATGTATATGTTATCATGTAGAGCTTGCAAGACATCTTGCCTAATTAGTTGGATATTTCGTGTAGTTTATGGATATTAGTTTTATTTATAACCTTTTTAATAAACCTTATAACATACCGTCTATACTCTCGTATAAACCGATACCAACTGCAAACTTCATAGACCCAGATCTGCCGGCGCATAATGCGCCGGCAGATCTGGGTCTATGCAGTTTGTAAGGACTAATCAGTAGAAGAAACAACATAGACCCTGATCTACCGGCGCATTATGCGACGGCAGATCAGGGTCTATGTTGTTTGCATTTGGACCCGATTTATACACGAATATATACGGTATGTTTAAATATGTTTATAAGATATTTTCTAAATATATAAGATGCAAATTTTAAAGTTGTTTCATTAATTTAATAATGTAATGTTATTGACTATGTTAATGCAGATATATCAATAATTTTATTACATTTATTATAATAAAGTAATAAATGTTATATAACAAAAACAAAAACTTATGAATCATATCAGATTTCCTTGTATAATGTCTGTCAAAGAAATATGTCAAAGAAATATGTTGACACTATTACAAACTATCTGGACACAAGTATAAGCTATCTTAAACATTGGCTGGTTTTATTATTCCCCCACTGAGACAGCAGAAGGGAACATATTGCTTTGCTGCTGTCCGTCCTTAAGTCCTCACGTCTGTCCCCAATCCATTTTAGCGCGACAGCGCAAAAACTATTGGACATAGAGCCATGAAAGTTTACACACGTTATCATGGTCATGAGTAGATTACATGAATTGATTTTCAGGCCATTATTTTTTTTTTTATACATTTTTGTTCTTAGACTATTTTGACAACAACTTTGTTAGCACAATTAAACAAAACAAACTTGAAGTAGATAAATGAAATTTGGTAGGCATATTTGTATTCATATGTTGATAGCCTGATTAGATTTTCAAGTCATAAAAGCAATATATTTAACTACAATATGTTTGAAAACTCTCTTTTGCTGAAGTATCGCCTCTAATTTTAGCTGCTAACATTAATAATAAAAAATTCCACAAATCTGTTATGAGTTAAACTCCCCTCCCCCTCCCTTATTAAACCATATACAGTTTTAGAAGTATTTGAGCAGACATTATACAATATATGTCTGACTTAAGAAGGATGTTCAAGGAGCAGATGAGACCAGTTGATTTGAAGAGTATTCAGGGCCGGATTATCCATAGGGCAAGGTGGGCAACGTGCCCAGGGCCCCCGAGGCTCAAGGGGCCCCGGACCCGGGGTTAAGGGGCCCCCGTATATTATCGTATGCTTTTCACAGGCAGTGTTTTTAACAGTACTGTAACTAAGGTCTTGGAACTATTTTATTGCATCGGCTTCGTCATCGCCTATAACGATCCGCCGATATCTATGGACAAGGCATAGATAGCTATGGGTCCCTATGTTGGCTGTGCCAGGGCCCCCAAAGGCCTTAATCCGGCCCTGAGCATATTATTGCTATTCTCTTTTCAGATCAAGCAATTTGTTTTAAAAGCACAGTTTTGCGCGATTCCGCCATTTCCTCACTGGAAGCGGAAAGGGAACATGTCATCGGTATAAAAATAGATTCTTGTCGAGTACACCGTTGTTTTTACATCATGAGTGCGGGGTACACCATTCTCTTATTATATTCTAACTTTCTTTTGCTTAAATGTGGGAAAGACAATCCAATATTGTCATACACACTGTTCTATTTACGTCGCGCGTGTCGGGTACATTATTCTTCTATTATGGTACACCTTTCTTGCATGAAGCTGAGAAAACAAGTCCAACAAGTAAGTACTCTTCTACATCAAGAAATAAAAAATAGCCCCAACATAATCGTATTTAAGAAACCAAATCTAATGATAATATGAATGACACGATCTTATTTTTCGACTTACAGATGACATGACATTCAAAACTGCGTCATTTTTAATTATTTAAACCATAGTTTAACTTTTCTTTACGGGGAAACGAGCGGTGCTAATCCTGGAAACTCAGTGTGTAATAAATTCAATCTATGACTCTTAGTGCTCAACTATCAGCAGTAGGGTCTTTTTAACTCCTGCTTGTTTAAAGGTCAATGACGTCATGGCCTTGCGACATGAAAACTTACCGTGTGAGATGAAGACATATCACATATCACATGACGTTGTGTACGAGAATTATGCAATACAATCCATTATTTGTTAAACTGGCCTTTTACAAGACAATCAAATACCCATTGTAAAATCATGAATATTTCTGTTAGTTAGAGTCATGCAAAATACGTACATGAAGTGTATTACACTAACATTTAAGTAGCATACAATTTGTATATATTTATGTATGTATTTAAGATTTACGATGACCGTTGTATTTAGATCAGTGCTTATTACGCAACACGATATGAGGTGATTCATTGTACATTTGGTTCGCACATGGTGATGCATTGTAACGTCATCGATATAACGCCACTTGTTACTTAAGTGTATCGTAGTGCTATGAACTCTGGGATATACTGGATGCAAATTGACTTCTGTCTCTTATTACATGATGAAACGGACAAATGATTATTCAATTTTAATAATCGCAATAACAGTAATGTGAAAGAAAGCGATGAAGATACGAGACCTTGGGAAGTCTTGAGCGATTTACAACTTACCATAATCGGTCGCACAGGCCTTCTGTTGTAGAAAACCGATGCGATATCAATAATTCTGTCATACTGAAACATTTTTTTAACTCACCAACATACACCTTTCTTTAGCTATTTGGTAAGAGGATCCTATGATCTCCAATCTATGTGAAGTTGATGAATTTTTGAATACTCATTCAGCTATTATTTTATGGGCAATTATTGACAGGTACTCTTTCGCATAATTTTCTATGTAATAACTCTCACGTCGAATAGATTTTCAACTATGAGTGGCGCAAGTGTATGCACAACAGCCTTAAACTATTTAAGTGAATTCGGAATGTTATGACCTTAAGCTATTTAAAAATACAAACTTTTCACAAGTTAAGTACTCCAGCATTTTTACAAGCGATTATCCTTATTCACCCATTAGTCATGATTGTTATTTCATGCCTTCGAGTTAAAGGTAAACGAGTTCTAATATTTATTAGTCATGATTGTTATACCACGCCTTCGAGTTAAAGGTAAACGAGTTCTGATATTTTTTGTGCCTTGAATGAATATAATAATTAAATACAAATATATACAAATTTTTTAAAATATATAGCCAATTCATTTCAAACATTTGTGTCTATAGTCCGGGATACGAGAATCGCCATGATGTAATCCATCATGGCGACTCTCGTATCCCGGACTCTAGACGCTAATATTTGAAATGAATTGGCTATATATTTTAAAAGAATTTACTGACAGGTACTCTTTCGCATAAGAGTAACGTCACTAAGTCAAATCCAGTGTATCACCGATACATTGGTCAACCGTTTCGATGTGCAATAAAGTTTTTTTTGGAACTCTTGAATACAAAAATCAGAAAGAACAAGGAGGTTAACATATATAGTAAATAATGAAGATGAATTCAGATTATGGAGATACACGAAGAAGCGGTTTATAAGGCTGCCAAATTTGAGCAACCTACTCCTGAAACCTATCGCTTTTTACTACGGCCAGATAAATATTACCGGTTCGTTGCATAAACTCTACATTTTATGAAGATACAGTGAGCTATTGCTAAGACGTGTATTTTTAATATGAAATCAAATTATATCCAAATTATCTCATAATTTACTAAAATCTAATAAACCCTCGAGTCACTTTCATCCAACTGATAACCTGTATCATAACCAGAATAGACTTACCAACGTCACCTTACTGACTGTTACTACTTTCAGTGGTAAAGAACTTACAAATATAGGGACTTCCTATGAATCAGGAAAATCGCCAATTGCGGAAAAGGAAGCGAGAAACCATCACTTACAAAGGTACTTAAAAGCAAAACTTTGCTAAACATCCAATTTTCCATGTATTTTACATTCAAGAAAACCGGTTTTCACAAGCATTTCGTTTTTCTTCAAGAAATCAACGCTCTGGCTCAGAGATCATTGCATTTTTTAGCTTGGTTTTGTATATGAAATTTTGTCCGGAAGTAATTATCACGGATTTACCTTTGTACCTTTCTGGAGTATTTTTTTTAAAAACCGAGAGTGGAAACTCCCAATCAAATTCGAGGGAAGAGCTGTGTAATTTTGACGAAGCATATGAGTTCTTGCATCCTCTGATGACCTTATTTCAAAACAACATATTTTTTATTAATGACTGTCTGTTAGTTACGCTAATATGCATTCACTACAAATGTCTTTTAGAAGACCACTATATTCAAAAGTCCATTTTTTGCTTGTGGGGTAAGGCTTTAGTCAGATTAATCTTCATTATCCTCGTCATCAAGTATATCCTGTACTGAATCACCTTCATTGACATCCGCCATGTTGGTGCAGTCCTGAAGCCTGCACTCCTCTGTGCACTTCTGTCTATTAGTCATGCACTGGCAGCTAAAGCGCGTTGACAGGTACGAGGGTATTTGCAAGATATAAATTCCAAGATGACCTGAGGTGCAGGAGAGCTAGTCATCCATTGAATATCAAGCTTTCCATCCTCTCCTACTGTTCATCTATGGTTCTGGGGAGCTGGCACATCTGGAGCTGCTACCAGACTACGTCTCCATATGGCACTTGGGTAGTAAGCTCTCAGAGCATGTTTGGTGAAGACAATCCTCACATGGAGGCAGCAGTCTTGATTCCACTGCCCCTTTCTTTGTGCGCTACAAAAGGTAGCAGAGTTCATTCATATGCCAGATTGGAGTAAGACTGCACAGGTCATGAGGTAAGTGCCATTTCTCTCCCAATGCTGTGAAGAAACCTTGAAATGCTTGGCGCTTGCGAATGAGCTTCAATTCATTAAATTTGCCCTGTCCTGAAAAGGCGCTGACCGTACAATATCCAGTGAATGCACACAAACCTAGCAAGGAAAGTGCAGACTTCATTTCGCGCTGTAGCAACTAGCTTGTTGATACTGATTAGCCCAGTCTTGTTTTTTGTACCACATCGCATGTAGATATCACAGTTGATTTTGCTTGTCCTGGCTAGGCACTTGATCAGTACATGTGTCCACCGCTACTAGTACCACAGACTTAGAGCCCGGGTCTGCTTCATGTTGGGTGTGCAGGAGCAGACGTGTATCTGCCTCTTCATGTGTGGTCTCAAGAGATTCAACACTCTCAACATGTTCCCTGCATATTCTGAAGTATTTGCCTCCATAGCTCACATACAGCACTTTTCCACCAATTTGCTCTTGTTTTTCTTGACAGTTCTTTCCAAAGGAATAGGTAAACTTCTCTCTACTGGCAGGGCAAGACAGGAGACTCCTCCAGGTTTTGACTATATGTGCTGCTACTATTTTGGGGAACCAGATTCCACCATTTGCATCGATCTTTACTCTTTCTGCCTGTTTGATGAAGGACTCCCTGTAATCGTCGTACACTACATCCATTTTTTCACTTGCAGGAAAACTTTGCAAGGCAGTTTTCAACAGTTGTACCGGTAATTCTGGGAATTTGCAGTAGTCACCCTGTAGTTTGTGCACAAGTGCCATACCATCAATGATAGTTACAGATGACAATATTATATGCTCCTTTGATGACACTTACTTCTCAAGATGACTCCCCAGTGCTCCTTTTTCTTTGTTCGTGGGTTTAAGAAGATCATTTGGGGGTAAAGCAATACCTGAGGATATGCTAAGTGGATCACCATCACTTGATCCAAGGGGATGACACCGATTGTTTTCAAGAAGGTCCACAACTGACTGGACATCTGATTCATCACTCCGAATGCGGGATTTTCCTAAATTGGGATGGCTGACACCATGTTCCTGCAAGTCGATCAAACTATGCAGCTATCTCAGGCACATTGTGCGATAGTCTTCTCTCAGATAGTATTTAGATACTGCAGCTGGTTTGAGATTTAAACCCATAGTACCACCAGAGGCCTGTGTGTACATGTTAATAGATTCCTTCATAGTCTGTTCCACTGGTATCCTGCCAAATGCATTTCGTGCACTTATTTGAACCGAAAATCCACCGTTCGACGGATGCTGATAGATAAACTGATGGTTCTCTGGTAGCCTTGTCATCTGGACATGATATACAAAGAGATATGGTGCGTATTTTTGTTTATCATACGCAAAGCATCCTGGGATCAGCAGGCCTATGCCTTGCAGGTGGAGGGACTAGCAGGATCTCGACAATATCTATGTATGATATCCATAAAGATGCTAGGGGCGCTTTTCCATTTCGTAACAGGTAATGATACTCATCGAACAAGTTCCGAATCTGTGTACTAGACACATTTTCCAAGAGTGCAGAGAAAGACTGGTGATCTGGCTTTCTATTGACTTCTTTAACTTGCACAAGCATCTCATACAGCTATAGCGATTGATACACATGGTGTTCTTCCATCCAGGGATGAAATCAATCCGTGAAAGTCGGAGACGACATTCCTAAATGATTTTCTGGAGCCTCACCCCACGATTGTATTGTCGATCATCCATAACACTGCTAATTGGGCTGTCTGCAATCGGGGTGGGGTAGCCGCTATTACAAGATCACGGAGACCTGCATCGCCGAATCGCTTCCCGATGACAGAGAGAATATTGCAAATTGTGTGGAAGGCACCCATCCTCAGGACAATATCACTGATCTGTTCCTGATTCTTCCACACAATTTCTGCTGCCTTTGCGTTGATACCCTAATCAAACACACAAACAACGTCTGGAAGTTCTAATGCCTTCATGGTTTTCTTTGTTTGGTTCCGTATTTGATGAACGTTTGACATCTGTGCTACTTGAGCACTGATGGTAGGCAGGGAACCGACTGCGCTTTTTGTGACTGATTTATAATCATTTGTCAATATGTTAAAGCCAGTCCATGGACTGACGTTTTGGTTAGCTGTGTCACTTTGAAGTGCCAAATCCATGCAATGGTTTTACGTTTAGCACTGGTTGCTTCTGTGTTCTCTGCGTTAGTGGATTGATGGGCTGTACTTGCTGGAGGACCTCTTCTGTCACCACAGTCGTAGTGGGTCAATATGAGGGGCTTGGTTGGAAGAGATCGTCTCTTGTCTTTCTGCATATCTGATAGATATGGGGATAGTTGACCTGCAGATACCCGTGATTGTACAATTATCCCATCTATGTGACATTCCCATTCCACTGAGGGTTTTTCCCTGTCTGTCAATACTGGCATATGCTAACACAGCTGGAACTCCAGGGTATGCATTTGAGTGCAGTAGAACATCATTGTTTTCCTGTCTTTGCAATTTCTGCAGACATAACGCCGCGTCTATTTCCTCCAGTTTCGAACATGGTATCCCATGCCCTAGACTATTCAGGATCTTTCTGATCTCGCCGTTCCCAGTAAGTATTTTTACTGCGCATGACAGTAAAATATGCTTTAATGTTTTTATTTGTCTCGCTGTCCCGCTGTTCCTCCATAGATGAGATCTTGGGCAAATGACCAGACTAACCTGTGTACACGAGTTGTGTGATTAGAGACTTTTGTTTCGCCAGTCAGCAGAGTTGTTACAAATGCATTGAGTCGGGATGGTATGTCCACATATTTGTCATCTAGTTCACTGGGACATGGTCGCAAAGGCTGCTCATAGTGTGCTTCCTTTACTTCATTCCGCAGATGTAATGCTGCTTTTGAAAGCAATCGTTCCGTTTCCACATTATTTTTGGTATACATATCTAGCTTCTGCTTTATTCTCGTGCAATCGTCTGATTTGGGATGTCCAGCATGTATTTCTAGCATTGGTTTACCATCCTTGTTCACAGGTATGATGGTCATTTGGTACCAATATTTGGTACCACTTACACTGTATGGCCCAAGGACTAATTTGATTTTGAGTCTCCTTGAACAGTACATTGTCTATGACCTGTCCCAGATTCATAATTACAAAAATCAGTCTCTTGTGCACGATTGTGGATGTCAAAAACCTGATGGCAATTTAATAATCACCAAAACGTCTATATTAGCAAAAAAAAAAAAAAAAAAAAAATGCACTCTCAATTCTTCAAGCTATCACTAGATGTCTAATCGATTACCTTTTTCAAGTTCTGGGATATAGGCCTTCATCCCTTTAGACGACCGATGGCGGAATTGTGTCTTATTCAAATAAAAGACAAGACGGCGTAAGTCATTCTGGTTTTCTTCTTGTGATTAAAGGAGAGAAGTAAAAATGTATTCTTCCTTATGTATCCTACGGAAAGATTCCTGAAAAAGTAGTTTATGGTCAATAATAAAATGTTCACTGATTCTTTTATTCTTTTGTGTTTTGTTTTGTATTGCTGTTTGTTTGAATCCCATGGTTTGCACACCACTGCAGCAACCATTTTTTCCAGTCTGATTTCAACTTGAACTACTCGAGGGAACTCGAGTATGGCAGACGTTGAATCAGTTTCTATTGATTGACTTGTATGTTTTTAAAGTTGTGCTTGAGTTCAAATTTGACCTTATCATCATTTTCACGGTTATCTTTTCATACAAGTGACAGATCCAGGACATCAAACCAGTAGATTTACAAATTTTGATCAGTAGATTGGCTTAAAACCAATAGATTTTTTGTCGACGTAAATTTTACGTGTTTTAAGGTGATTGAAAACAAAAGAAGTGCATTTTCTCCCCTCTCCTCATAATATGTATTCTCTTCATACTATAACAAAACAGCAAGTTTTGAACATGAACCAGATTCTGATTAAAAATGTTACAGCAATAATAAATTAATATGAGTCAGTGTATTGTCAATTAAAAAAGGAAGAGTTGTATATCTCGTTGTTCACTGCAAAGATTTTTTAAAAATAAAATCCACAAGCATTTTTCGTTTCCTTCACAAGTTCCCTGACTGGTGACCACTAATCACATTCAATGTGACTATTAAGTTTCACACTTAACAAGCTCTCAATAGCTTTCTGGTCCAGATTTCCACTTGCATCCCTTTCTATTTTGCGAAGAATGGAGAAATTCCTCTCTGTAACAGCATTAGAATGTGACTTTAAACTCTCCAGATTACAAAAATAAGGTAATCAATTAACAGCTTGTTATGTACGCATGTCAGCCGTCTTATCCGATTTCTCAACCACGCATCATTCTACCAGTCATTGAACTTCTACCGTATTCTTTCTCTTTTTTCAAAATTAAATAAAAAATCTTTTAATTTTCAAAAACGGTAGATTTCAATTGTAAAACGGTATGTGCGGTAGACGGTCTTTAAAACGGTATTTTTGTCCTACCGCCTGTACAATCAGATATTAGTCTTTGGTTCAGAAGAACTTAAAGTTGAGCACTTTAATGAAACGTGAGCAGTTACACTGAACGTATTTAAATCTATAAATCTTAACAACTTTAATACTTTAAGGCTTACAAGGGATGGTTACAGTCTAAACTTAAGTCTTTAGGACTTACTATTTTCTTTCTTTAAGGCACATGTTTGGCTGCATCCGTTAATTGCATGACTGGCCATAAGTGCAGTGCAGCACCGTTACCACCATGGACATTTAATTCCTTTCAGCTCATATTTAATGCATCATCCGCATTTTGTTTGTTTCTTGTATCAGAAGGTAGGCATCTGCCGGATTCAGTACATACTCTAATATCATGAAGCAGAGATAGATTTGTGTTTGTAAACTGAGTATGACCTGCTGCAACCAAGATAGTCTGTGTTCAAGAACATATACAAATAAATAAAACATGCCAAATTCATTTAAATGGCACACATATTTGATAAGATAATCATCATATGTATATACACAGGCCTATCGAATGCTATTTGCCTTTGTCGGATAGTTCTGAGGAATTATGCATGAATGGTTTTCACCAACAATGCCAAAGTCCAAAAATACAAAAGACTGATATGAAAACAAAAGTTTGTCATCAACTTTTGCATTAAAACAGTCCTGTCGAATTTCATTTGTCTTGTTCATGAGGTTTCTGTGTAATCGTGTTGGAGAGGGTTTCGCTGCAAAGGTTTTTGTCTTCAAAAGTATAAATGAATGATTAGAGTACCAAAAATAGCAACAACGTCGTGAAAATCTTATAAGGTCATCCACATATTTATTTAAACATATCTAGCAAATCTCATGTCTACATCACGTGGGTTCAACATAGTCACACTAACGAGTTAGTTCAAGACGGACTTAGGTATGGAAAGACGAAAAGCTGCAGATCAAGATTCTCTCCCCTTATTGTAATGGAGAATAAAAATCATTATCAAATCCTATGCTGTAATATACATTTGGTCGTGTTCTTCTCCACATCCGTAAATGACTATTCTTGAATCTTCTTCTGTTTTGTGGAGTCAAAGCACGCTCATTTTTCTGAGGCGTGCTGTCTCCATTAATATTGGAAGCTCTACTTCTACGCAATCCAATAAAGGATCAATACGAAGTTCAATTTATATCCAATATTCGTGAGAAAAGATGTGGAATTCGACTGTATTTAAAACTTTATTTACCTTCTGTATTTTATTTTGTAAGCTTTTAACCACCGTTGTAGATTTTTCAATTAGTAACGACAACGGAAAACATGCATATTATTATATTTACTGCTTTATTCTCGTGCAATCGTCTGATTTGGGATGTCCAGCATGTATTTCTAGCATTGGTTTACCATCCTTGTTCACAGGTATGATGGTCATTTGGTACCAATATTTGGTACCACTTACACTGTATGGCCCAAGGACTAATTTGATTTTGAGTCTCCTTGAACAGTACATTGTCTATGACCTGTCCCAGATTCATAATTACAAAAATCAGTCTCTTGTGCACGATTGTGGATGTCAAAAACCTGATGGCAATTTAATAATCACCAAAACGTCTATATTAGCAAAAAAAAAAAAAAAAAAAAATGCACTCTCAATTCTTCAAGCTATCACTAGATGTCTAATCGATTACCTTTTTCAAGTTCTGGGATATAGGCCTTCATCCCTTTAGACGACCGATGGCGGAATTGTGTCTTATTCAAATAAAAGACAAGACGGCGTAAGTCATTCTGGTTTTCTTCTTGTGATTAAAGGAGAGAAGTAAAAATGTATTCTTCCTTATGTATCCTACGGAAAGATTCCTGAAAAAGTAGTTTATGGTCAATAATAAAATGTTCACTGATTCTTTTATTCTTTTGTGTTTTGTTTTGTATTGCTGTTTGTTTGAATCCCATGGTTTGCACACCACTGCAGCAACCATTTTTTCCAGTCTGATTTCAACTTGAACTACTCGAGGGAACTCGAGTATGGCAGACGTTGAATCAGTTTCTATTGATTGACTTGTATGTTTTTAAAGTTGTGCTTGAGTTCAAATTTGACCTTATCATCATTTTCACGGTTATCTTTTCATACAAGTGACAGATCCAGGACATCAAACCAGTAGATTTACAAATTTTGATCAGTAGATTGGCTTAAAACCAATAGATTTTTTGTCGACGTAAATTTTACGTGTTTTAAGGTGATTGAAAACAAAAGAAGTGCATTTTCTCCCCTCTCCTCATAATATGTATTCTCTTCATACTATAACAAAACAGCAAGTTTTGAACATGAACCAGATTCTGATTAAAAATGTTACAGCAATAATAAAT
Organism: Margaritifera margaritifera; assembly: GCA_029931535.1. Taxonomy (NCBI): domain Eukaryota; kingdom Metazoa; phylum Mollusca; class Bivalvia; order Unionida; family Margaritiferidae; genus Margaritifera; species Margaritifera margaritifera. Next base: position 8,418,973 of record JAQPZY010001668.1, read on the forward strand.
TAATATGAGTCAGTGTATTGTCAATTAAAAAAGGAAGAGTTGTATATCTCGTTGTTCACTGCAAAGATTTTTTAAAAATAAAATCCACAAGCATTTTTCGTTTCCTTCACAAGTTCCCTGACTGGTGACCACTAATCACATTCAATGTGACTATTAAGTTTCACACTTAACAAGCTCTCAATAGCTTTCTGGTCCAGATTTCCACTTGCATCCCTTTCTATTTTGCGAAGAATGGAGAAATTCCTCTCTGTAACAGCATTAGAATGTGACTTTAAACTCTCCAGATTACAAAAATAAGGTAATCAATTAACAGCTTGTTATGTACGCATGTCAGCCGTCTTATCCGATTTCTCAACCACGCATCATTCTACCAGTCATTGAACTTCTACCGTATTCTTTCTCTTTTTTCAAAATTAAATAAAAAATCTTTTAATTTTCAAAAACGGTAGATTTCAATTGTAAAACGGTATGTGCGGTAGACGGTCTTTAAAACGGTATTTTTGTCCTACCGCCTGTACAATCAGATATTAGTCTTTGGTTCAGAAGAACTTAAAGTTGAGCACTTTAATGAAACGTGAGCAGTTACACTGAACGTATTTAAATCTATAAATCTTAACAACTTTAATACTTTAAGGCTTACAAGGGATGGTTACAGTCTAAACTTAAGTCTTTAGGACTTACTATTTTCTTTCTTTAAGGCACATGTTTGGCTGCATCCGTTAATTGCATGACTGGCCATAAGTGCAGTGCAGCACCGTTACCACCATGGACATTTAATTCCTTTCAGCTCATATTTAATGCATCATCCGCATTTTGTTTGTTTCTTGTATCAGAAGGTAGGCATCTGCCGGATTCAGTACATACTCTAATATCATGAAGCAGAGATAGATTTGTGTTTGTAAACTGAGTATGACCTGCTGCAACCAAGATAGTCTGTGTTCAAGAACATATACAAATAAATAAAACATGCCAAATTCATTTAAATGGCACACATATTTGATAAGATAATCATCATATGTATATACACAGGCCTATCGAATGCTATTTGCCTTTGTCGGATAGTTCTGAGGAATTATGCATGAATGGTTTTCACCAACAATGCCAAAGTCCAAAAATACAAAAGACTGATATGAAAACAAAAGTTTGTCATCAACTTTTGCATTAAAACAGTCCTGTCGAATTTCATTTGTCTTGTTCATGAGGTTTCTGTGTAATCGTGTTGGAGAGGGTTTCGCTGCAAAGGTTTTTGTCTTCAAAAGTATAAATGAATGATTAGAGTACCAAAAATAGCAACAACGTCGTGAAAATCTTATAAGGTCATCCACATATTTATTTAAACATATCTAGCAAATCTCATGTCTACATCACGTGGGTTCAACATAGTCACACTAACGAGTTAGTTCAAGACGGACTTAGGTATGGAAAGACGAAAAGCTGCAGATCAAGATTCTCTCCCCTTATTGTAATGGAGAATAAAAATCATTATCAAATCCTATGCTGTAATATACATTTGGTCGTGTTCTTCTCCACATCCGTAAATGACTATTCTTGAATCTTCTTCTGTTTTGTGGAGTCAAAGCACGCTCATTTTTCTGAGGCGTGCTGTCTCCATTAATATTGGAAGCTCTACTTCTACGCAATCCAATAAAGGATCAATACGAAGTTCAATTTATATCCAATATTCGTGAGAAAAGATGTGGAATTCGACTGTATTTAAAACTTTATTTACCTTCTGTATTTTATTTTGTAAGCTTTTAACCACCGTTGTAGATTTTTCAATTAGTAACGACAACGGAAAACATGCATATTATTATATTTACTGCTTTATTCTCGTGCAATCGTCTGATTTGGGATGTCCAGCATGTATTTCTAGCATTGGTTTACCATCCTTGTTCACAGGTATGATGGTCATTTGGTACCAATATTTGGTACCACTTACACTGTATGGCCCAAGGACTAATTTGATTTTGAGTCTCCTTGAACAGTACATTGTCTATGACCTGTCCCAGATTCATAATTACAAAAATCAGTCTCTTGTGCACGATTGTGGATGTCAAAAACCTGATGGCAATTTAATAATCACCAAAACGTCTATATTAGCAAAAAAAAAAAAAAAAAAAAAATGCACTCTCAATTCTTCAAGCTATCACTAGATGTCTAATCGATTACCTTTTTCAAGTTCTGGGATATAGGCCTTCATCCCTTTAGACGACCGATGGCGGAATTGTGTCTTATTCAAATAAAAGACAAGACGGCGTAAGTCATTCTGGTTTTCTTCTTGTGATTAAAGGAGAGAAGTAAAAATGTATTCTTCCTTATGTATCCTACGGAAAGATTCCTGAAAAAGTAGTTTATGGTCAATAATAAAATGTTCACTGATTCTTTTATTCTTTTGTGTTTTGTTTTGTATTGCTGTTTGTTTGAATCCCATGGTTTGCACACCACTGCAGCAACCATTTTTTCCAGTCTGATTTCAACTTGAACTACTCGAGGGAACTCGAGTATGGCAGACGTTGAATCAGTTTCTATTGATTGACTTGTATGTTTTTAAAGTTGTGCTTGAGTTCAAATTTGACCTTATCATCATTTTCACGGTTATCTTTTCATACAAGTGACAGATCCAGGACATCAAACCAGTAGATTTACAAATTTTGATCAGTAGATTGGCTTAAAACCAATAGATTTTTTGTCGACGTAAATTTTACGTGTTTTAAGGTGATTGAAAACAAAAGAAGTGCATTTTCTCCCCTCTCCTCATAATATGTATTCTCTTCATACTATAACAAAACAGCAAGTTTTGAACATGAACCAGATTCTGATTAAAAATGTTACAGCAATAATAAATTAATATGAGTCAGTGTATTGTCAATTAAAAAAGGAAGAGTTGTATATCTCGTTGTTCACTGCAAAGATTTTTTAAAAATAAAATCCACAAGCATTTTTCGTTTCCTTCACAAGTTCCCTGACTGGTGACCACTAATCACATTCAATGTGACTATTAAGTTTCACACTTAACAAGCTCTCAATAGCTTTCTGGTCCAGATTTCCACTTGCATCCCTTTCTATTTTGCGAAGAATGGAGAAATTCCTCTCTGTAACAGCATTAGAATGTGACTTTAAACTCTCCAGATTACAAAAATAAGGTAATCAATTAACAGCTTGTTATGTACGCATGTCAGCCGTCTTATCCGATTTCTCAACCACGCATCATTCTACCAGTCATTGAACTTCTACCGTATTCTTTCTCTTTTTTCAAAATTAAATAAAAAATCTTTTAATTTTCAAAAACGGTAGATTTCAATTGTAAAACGGTATGTGCGGTAGACGGTCTTTAAAACGGTATTTTTGTCCTACCGCCTGTACAATCAGATATTAGTCTTTGGTTCAGAAGAACTTAAAGTTGAGCACTTTAATGAAACGTGAGCAGTTACACTGAACGTATTTAAATCTATAAATCTTAACAACTTTAATACTTTAAGGCTTACAAGGGATGGTTACAGTCTAAACTTAAGTCTTTAGGACTTACTATTTTCTTTCTTTAAGGCACATGTTTGGCTGCATCCGTTAATTGCATGACTGGCCATAAGTGCAGTGCAGCACCGTTACCACCATGGACATTTAATTCCTTTCAGCTCATATTTAATGCATCATCCGCATTTTGTTTGTTTCTTGTATCAGAAGGTAGGCATCTGCCGGATTCAGTACATACTCTAATATCATGAAGCAGAGATAGATTTGTGTTTGTAAACTGAGTATGACCTGCTGCAACCAAGATAGTCTGTGTTCAAGAACATATACAAATAAATAAAACATGCCAAATTCATTTAAATGGCACACATATTTGATAAGATAATCATCATATGTATATACACAGGCCTATCGAATGCTATTTGCCTTTGTCGGATAGTTCTGAGGAATTATGCATGAATGGTTTTCACCAACAATGCCAAAGTCCAAAAATACAAAAGACTGATATGAAAACAAAAGTTTGTCATCAACTTTTGCATTAAAACAGTCCTGTCGAATTTCATTTGTCTTGTTCATGAGGTTTCTGTGTAATCGTGTTGGAGAGGGTTTCGCTGCAAAGGTTTTTGTCTTCAAAAGTATAAATGAATGATTAGAGTACCAAAAATAGCAACAACGTCGTGAAAATCTTATAAGGTCATCCACATATTTATTTAAACATATCTAGCAAATCTCATGTCTACATCACGTGGGTTCAACATAGTCACACTAACGAGTTAGTTCAAGACGGACTTAGGTATGGAAAGACGAAAAGCTGCAGATCAAGATTCTCTCCCCTTATTGTAATGGAGAATAAAAATCATTATCAAATCCTATGCTGTAATATACATTTGGTCGTGTTCTTCTCCACATCCGTAAATGACTATTCTTGAATCTTCTTCTGTTTTGTGGAGTCAAAGCACGCTCATTTTTCTGAGGCGTGCTGTCTCCATTAATATTGGAAGCTCTACTTCTACGCAATCCAATAAAGGATCAATACGAAGTTCAATTTATATCCAATATTCGTGAGAAAAGATGTGGAATTCGACTGTATTTAAAACTTTATTTACCTTCTGTATTTTATTTTGTAAGCTTTTAACCACCGTTGTAGATTTTTCAATTAGTAACGACAACGGAAAACATGCATATTATTATATTTACTGCTTTATTCTCGTGCAATCGTCTGATTTGGGATGTCCAGCATGTATTTCTAGCATTGGTTTACCATCCTTGTTCACAGGTATGATGGTCATTTGGTACCAATATTTGGTACCACTTACACTGTATGGCCCAAGGACTAATTTGATTTTGAGTCTCCTTGAACAGTACATTGTCTATGACCTGTCCCAGATTCATAATTACAAAAATCAGTCTCTTGTGCACGATTGTGGATGTCAAAAACCTGATGGCAATTTAATAATCACCAAAACGTCTATATTAGCAAAAAAAAAAAAAAAAAAAAAATGCACTCTCAATTCTTCAAGCTATCACTAGATGTCTAATCGATTACCTTTTTCAAGTTCTGGGATATAGGCCTTCATCCCTTTAGACGACCGATGGCGGAATTGTGTCTTATTCAAATAAAAGACAAGACGGCGTAAGTCATTCTGGTTTTCTTCTTGTGATTAAAGGAGAGAAGTAAAAATGTATTCTTCCTTATGTATCCTACGGAAAGATTCCTGAAAAAGTAGTTTATGGTCAATAATAAAATGTTCACTGATTCTTTTATTCTTTTGTGTTTTGTTTTGTATTGCTGTTTGTTTGAATCCCATGGTTTGCACACCACTGCAGCAACCATTTTTTCCAGTCTGATTTCAACTTGAACTACTCGAGGGAACTCGAGTATGGCAGACGTTGAATCAGTTTCTATTGATTGACTTGTATGTTTTTAAAGTTGTGCTTGAGTTCAAATTTGACCTTATCATCATTTTCACGGTTATCTTTTCATACAAGTGACAGATCCAGGACATCAAACCAGTAGATTTACAAATTTTGATCAGTAGATTGGCTTAAAACCAATAGATTTTTTGTCGACGTAAATTTTACGTGTTTTAAGGTGATTGAAAACAAAAGAAGTGCATTTTCTCCCCTCTCCTCATAATATGTATTCTCTTCATACTATAACAAAACAGCAAGTTTTGAACATGAACCAGATTCTGATTAAAAATGTTTACAGCAATAATAAATTAATATGAGTCAGTGTATTGTCAATTAAAAAAGGAAGAGTTGTATATCTCGTTGTTCACTGCAAAGATTTTTTAAAAATAAAATCCACAAGCATTTTTCGTTTCCTTCACAAGTTCCCTGACTGGTGACCACTAATCACATTCAATGTGACTATTAAGTTTCACACTTAACAAGCTCTCAATAGCTTTCTGGTCCAGATTTCCACTTGCATCCCTTTCTATTTTGCGAAGAATGGAGAAATTCCTCTCTGTAACAGCATTAGAATGTGACTTTAAACTCTCCAGATTACAAAAATAAGGTAATCAATTAACAGCTTGTTATGTACGCATGTCAGCCGTCTTATCCGATTTCTCAACCACGCATCATTCTACCAGTCATTGAACTTCTACCGTATTCTTTCTCTTTTTTCAAAATTAAATAAAAAATCTTTTAATTTTCAAAAACGGTAGATTTCAATTGTAAAACGGTATGTGCGGTAGACGGTCTTTAAAACGGTATTTTTGTCCTACCGCCTGTACAATCAGATATTAGTCTTTGGTTCAGAAGAACTTAAAGTTGAGCACTTTAATGAAACGTGAGCAGTTACACTGAACGTATTTAAATCTATAAATCTTAACAACTTTAATACTTTAAGGCTTACAAGGGATGGTTACAGTCTAAACTTAAGTCTTTAGGACTTACTATTTTCTTTCTTTAAGGCACATGTTTGGCTGCATCCGTTAATTGCATGACTGGCCATAAGTGCAGTGCAGCACCGTTACCACCATGGACATTTAATTCCTTTCAGCTCATATTTAATGCATCATCCGCATTTTGTTTGTTTCTTGTATCAGAAGGTAGGCATCTGCCGGATTCAGTACATACTCTAATATCATGAAGCAGAGATAGATTTGTGTTTGTAAACTGAGTATGACCTGCTGCAACCAAGATAGTCTGTGTTCAAGAACATATACAAATAAATAAAACATGCCAAATTCATTTAAATGGCACACATATTTGATAAGATAATCATCATATGTATATACACAGGCCTATCGAATGCTATTTGCCTTTTGTCGGATAGTTCTGAGGAATTATGCATGAATGGTTTTCACCAACAATGCCAAAGTCCAAAAATACAAAAGACTGATATGAAAACAAAAGTTTGTCATCAACTTTTGCATTAAAACAGTCCTGTCGAATTTCATTTGTCTTGTTCATGAGGTTTCTGTGTAATCGTGTTGGAGAGGGTTTCGCTGCAAAGGTTTTTGTCTTCAAAAGTATAAATGAATGATTAGAGTACCAAAAATAGCAACAACGTCGTGAAAATCTTATAAGGTCATCCACATATTTATTTAAACATATCTAGCAAATCTCATGTCTACATCACGTGGGTTCAACATAGTCACACTAACGAGTTAGTTCAAGACGGACTTAGGTATGGAAAGACGAAAAGCTGCAGATCAAGATTCTCTCCCCTTATTGTAATGGAGAATAAAAATCATTATCAAATCCTATGCTGTAATATACATTTGGTCGTGTTCTTCTCCACATCCGTAAATGACTATTCTTGAATCTTCTTCTGTTTTGTGGAGTCAAAGCACGCTCATTTTTCTGAGGCGTGCTGTCTCCATTAATATTGGAAGCTCTACTTCTACGCAATCCAATAAAGGATCAATACGAAGTTCAATTTATATCCAATATTCGTGAGAAAAGATGTGGAATTCGACTGTATTTAAAACTTTATTTACCTTCTGTATTTTATTTTGTAAGCTTTTAACCACCGTTGTAGATTTTTCAATTAGTAACGACAACGGAAAACATGCATATTATTATATTTACTGCTTTATTCTCGTGCAATCGTCTGATTTGGGATGTCCAGCATGTATTTCTAGCATTGGTTTACCATCCTTGTTCACAGGTATGATGGTCATTTGGTACCAATATTTGGTACCACTTACACTGTATGGCCCAAGGACTAATTTGATTTTGAGTCTCCTTGAACAGTACATTGTCTATGACCTGTCCCAGATTCATAATTACAAAAATCAGTCTCTTGTGCACGATTGTGGATGTCAAAAACCTGATGGCAATTTAATAATCACCAAAACGTCTATATTAGCAAAAAAAAAAAAAAAAAAAAAAATGCACTCTCAATTCTTCAAGCTATCACTAGATGTCTAATCGATTACCTTTTTCAAGTTCTGGGATATAGGCCTTCATCCCTTTAGACGACCGATGGCGGAATTGTGTCTTATTCAAATAAAAGACAAGACGGCGTAAGTCATTCTGGTTTTCTTCTTGTGATTAAAGGAGAGAAGTAAAAATGTATTCTTCCTTATGTATCCTACGGAAAGATTCCTGAAAAAGTAGTTTATGGTCAATAATAAAATGTTCACTGATTCTTTTATTCTTTTGTGTTTTGTTTTGTATTGCTGTTTGTTTGAATCCCATGGTTTGCACACCACTGCAGCAACCATTTTTTCCAGTCTGATTTCAACTTGAACTACTCGAGGGAACTCGAGTATGGCAGACGTTGAATCAGTTTCTATTGATTGACTTGTATGTTTTTAAAGTTGTGCTTGAGTTCAAATTTGACCTTATCATCATTTTCACGGTTATCTTTTCATACAAGTGACAGATCCAGGACATCAAACCAGTAGATTTACAAATTTTGATCAGTAGATTGGCTTAAAACCAATAGATTTTTTGTCGACGTAAATTTTACGTGTTTTAAGGTGATTGAAAACAAAAGAAGTGCATTTTCTCCCCCTCTCCTCATAATATGTATTCTCTTCATACTATAACAAAACAGCAAGTTTTGAACATGAACCAGATTCTGATTAAAAATGTTACAGCAATAATAAATTAATATGAGTCAGTGTATTGTCAATTAAAAAAGGAAGAGTTGTATATCTCGTTGTTCACTGCAAAGATTTTTTAAAAATAAAATCCACAAGCATTTTTCGTTTCCTTCACAAGTTCCCTGACTGGTGACCACTAATCACATTCAATGTGACTATTAAGTTTCACACTTAACAAGCTCTCAATAGCTTTCTGGTCCAGATTTCCACTTGCATCCCTTTCTATTTTGCGAAGAATGGAGAAATTCCTCTCTGTAACAGCATTAGAATGTGACTTTAAACTCTCCAGATTACAAAAATAAGGTAATCAATTAACAGCTTGTTATGTACGCATGTCAGCCGTCTTATCCGATTTCTCAACCACGCATCATTCTACCAGTCATTGAACTTCTACCGTATTCTTTCTCTTTTTTCAAAATTAAATAAAAAATCTTTTAATTTTCAAAAACGGTAGATTTCAATTGTAAAACGGTATGTGCGGTAGACGGTCTTTAAAACGGTATTTTTGTCCTACCGCCTGTACAATCAGATATTAGTCTTTGGTTCAGAAGAACTTAAAGTTGAGCACTTTAATGAAACGTGAGCAGTTACACTGAACGTATTTAAATCTATAAATCTTAACAACTTTAATACTTTAAGGCTTACAAGGGATGGTTACAGTCTAAACTTAAGTCTTTAGGACTTACTATTTTCTTTCTTTAAGGCACATGTTTGGCTGCATCCGTTAATTGCATGACTGGCCATAAGTGCAGTGCAGCACCGTTACCACCATGGACATTTAATTCCTTTCAGCTCATATTTAATGCATCATCCGCATTTTGTTTGTTTCTTGTATCAGAAGGTAGGCATCTGCCGGATTCAGTACATACTCTAATATCATGAAGCAGAGATAGATTTGTGTTTGTAAACTGAGTATGACCTGCTGCAACCAAGATAGTCTGTGTTCAAGAACATATACAAATAAATAAAACATGCCAAATTCATTTAAATGGCACACATATTTGATAAGATAATCATCATATGTATATACACAGGCCTATCGAATGCTATTTGCCTTTGTCGGATAGTTCTGAGGAATTATGCATGAATGGTTTTCACCAACAATGCCAAAGTCCAAAAATACAAAAGACTGATATGAAAACAAAAGTTTGTCATCAACTTTTGCATTAAAACAGTCCTGTCGAATTTCATTTGTCTTGTTCATGAGGTTTCTGTGTAATCGTGTTGGAGAGGGTTTCGCTGCAAAGGTTTTTGTCTTCAAAAGTATAAATGAATGATTAGAGTACCAAAAATAGCAACAACGTCGTGAAAATCTTATAAGGTCATCCACATATTTATTTAAACATATCTAGCAAATCTCATGTCTACATCACGTGGGTTCAACATAGTCACACTAACGAGTTAGTTCAAGACGGACTTAGGTATGGAAAGACGAAAAGCTGCAGATCAAGATTCTCTCCCCTTATTGTAATGGAGAATAAAAATCATTATCAAATCCTATGCTGTAATATACATTTGGTCGTGTTCTTCTCCACATCCGTAAATGACTATTCTTGAATCTTCTTCTGTTTTGTGGAGTCAAAGCACGCTCATTTTTCTGAGGCGTGCTGTCTCCATTAATATTGGAAGCTCTACTTCTACGCAATCCAATAAAGGATCAATACGAAGTTCAATTTATATCCAATATTCGTGAGAAAAGATGTGGAATTCGACTGTATTTAAAACTTTATTTACCTTCTGTATTTTATTTTGTAAGCTTTTAACCACCGTTGTAGATTTTTCAATTAGTAACGACAACGGAAAACATGCATATTATTATATTTACTGCTTTATTCTCGTGCAATCGTCTGATTTGGGATGTCCAGCATGTATTTCTAGCATTGGTTTACCATCCTTGTTCACAGGTATGATGGTCATTTGGTACCAATATTTGGTACCACTTACACTGTATGGCCCAAGGACTAATTTGATTTTGAGTCTCCTTGAACAGTACATTGTCTATGACCTGTCCCAGATTCATAATTACAAAAATCAGTCTCTTGTGCACGATTGTGGATGTCAAAAACCTGATGGCAATTTAATAATCACCAAAACGTCTATATTACCAAAAAAAAAAAAAAAAAAAAAATGCACTCTCAATTCTTCAAGCTATCACTAGATGTCTAATCGATTACCTTTTTCAAGTTCTGGGATATAGGCCTTCATCCCTTTAGACGACCGATGGCGGAATTGTGTCTTATTCAAATAAAAGACAAGACGGCGTAAGTCATTCTGGTTTTCTTCTTGTGATTAAAGGAGAGAAGTAAAAATGTATTCTTCCTTATGTATCCTACGGAAAGATTCCTGAAAAAGTAGTTTATGGTCAATAATAAAATGTTCACTGATTCTTTTATTCTTTTGTGTTTTGTTTTGTATTGCTGTTTGTTTGAATCCCATGGTTTGCACACCACTGCAGCAACCATTTTTTCCAGTCTGATTTCAACTTGAACTACTCGAGGGAACTCGAGTATGGCAGACGTTGAATCAGTTTCTATTGATTGACTTGTATGTTTTTAAAGTTGTGCTTGAGTTCAAATTTGACCTTATCATCATTTTCACGGTTATCTTTTCATACAAGTGACAGATCCAGGACATCAAACCAGTAGATTTACAAATTTTGATCAGTAGATTGGCTTAAAACCAATAGATTTTTTGTCGACGTAAATTTTACGTGTTTTAAGGTGATTGAAAACAAAAGAAGTGCATTTTCTCCCCTCTCCTCATAATATGTATTCTCTTCATACTATAACAAAACAGCAAGTTTTGAACATGAACCAGATTCTGATTAAAAATGTTACAGCAATAATAAATTAATATGAGTCAGTGTATTGTCAATTAAAAAAGGAAGAGTTGTATATCTCGTTGTTCACTGCAAAGATTTTTAAAAATAAAATCCACAAGCATTTTTCGTTTCCTTCACAAGTTCCCTGACTGGTGACCACTAATCACATTCAATGTGACTATTAAGTTTCACACTTAACAAGCTCTCAATAGCTTTCTGGTCCAGATTTCCACTTGCATCCCTTTCTATTTTGCGAAGAATGGAGAAATTCCTCTCTGTAACAGCATTAGAATGTGACTTTAAACTCTCCAGATTACAAAAATAAGGTAATCAATTAACAGCTTGTTATGTACGCATGTCAGCCGTCTTATCCGATTTCTCAACCACGCATCATTCTACCAGTCATTGAACTTCTACCGTATTCTTTCTCTTTTTTCAAAATTAAATAAAAAATCTTTTAATTTTCAAAAACGGTAGATTTCAATTGTAAAACGGTATGTGCGGTAGACGGTCTTTAAAACGGTATTTTTGTCCTACCGCCTGTACAATCAGATATTAGTCTTTGGTTCAGAAGAACTTAAAGTTGAGCACTTTAATGAAACGTGAGCAGTTACACTGAACGTATTTAAATCTATAAATCTTAACAACTTTAATACTTTAAGGCTTACAAGGGATGGTTACAGTCTAAACTTAAGTCTTTAGGACTTACTATTTTCTTTCTTTAAGGCACATGTTTGGCTGCATCCGTTAATTGCATGACTGGCCATAAGTGCAGTGCAGCACCGTTACCACCATGGACATTTAATTCCTTTCAGCTCATATTTAATGCATCATCCGCATTTTGTTTGTTTCTTGTATCAGAAGGTAGGCATCTGCCGGATTCAGTACATACTCTAATATCATGAAGCAGAGATAGATTTGTGTTTGTAAACTGAGTATGACCTGCTGCAACCAAGATAGTCTGTGTTCAAGAACATATACAAATAAATAAAACATGCCAAATTCATTTAAATGGCACACATATTTGATAAGATAATCATCATATGTATATACACAGGCCTATCGAATGCTATTTGCCTTTGTCGGATAGTTCTGAGGAATTATGCATGAATGGTTTTCACCAACAATGCCAAAGTCCAAAAATACAAAAGACTGATATGAAAACAAAAGTTTGTCATCAACTTTTGCATTAAAACAGTCCTGTCGAATTTCATTTGTCTTGTTCATGAGGTTTCTGTGTAATCGTGTTGGAGAGGGTTTCGCTGCAAAGGTTTTTGTCTTCAAAAGTATAAATGAATGATTAGAGTACCAAAAATAGCAACAACGTCGTGAAAATCTTATAAGGTCATCCACATATTTATTTAAACATATCTAGCAAATCTCATGTCTACATCACGTGGGTTCAACATAGTCACACTAACGAGTTAGTTCAAGACGGACTTAGGTATGGAAAGACGAAAAGCTGCAGATCAAGATTCTCTCCCCTTATTGTAATGGAGAATAAAAATCATTATCAAATCCTATGCTGTAATATACATTTGGTCGTGTTCTTCTCCACATCCGTAAATGACTATTCTTGAATCTTCTTCTGTTTTGTGGAGTCAAAGCACGCTCATTTTTCTGAGGCGTGCTGTCTCCATTAATATTGGAAGCTCTACTTCTACGCAATCCAATAAAGGATCAATACGAAGTTCAATTTATATCCAATATTCGTGAGAAAAGATGTGGAATTCGACTGTATTTAAAACTTTATTTACCTTCTGTATTTTATTTTGTAAGCTTTTAACCACCGTTGTAGATTTTTCAATTAGTAACGACAACGGAAAACATGCATATTATTATATTTACTGCTTTATTCTCGTGCAATCGTCTGATTTGGGATGTCCAGCATGTATTTCTAGCATTGGTTTACCATCCTTGTTCACAGGTATGATGGTCATTTGGTACCAATATTTGGTACCACTTACACTGTATGGCCCAAGGACTAATTTGATTTTGAGTCTCCTTGAACAGTACATTGTCTATGACCTGTCCCAGATTCATAATTACAAAAATCAGTCTCTTGTGCACGATTGTGGATGTCAAAAACCTGATGGCAATTTAATAATCACCGAAACGTCTATATTAGCAAAAAAAAAAAAAAAAAAAAAATGCACTCTCAATTCTTCAAGCTATCACTAGATGTCTAATCGATTACCTTTTTCAGTTCTGGGATATAGGCCTTCATCCCTTTAGACGACCGATGGCGGAATTGTGTCTTATTCAAATAAAAGACAAGACGGCGTAAGTCATTCTGGTTTTCTTCTTGTGATTAAAGGAGAGAAGTAAAAATGTATTCTTCCTTATGTATCCTACGGAAAGATTCCTGAAAAAGTAGTTTATGGTCAATAATAAAATGTTCACTGATTCTTTTATTCTTTTGTGTTTTGTTTTGTATTGCTGTTTGTTTGAATCCCATGGTTTGCACACCACTGCAGCAACCATTTTTTCCAGTCTGATTTCAACTTGAACTACTCGAGGGAACTCGAGTATGGCAGACGTTGAATCAGTTTCTATTGATTGACTTGTATGTTTTTAAAGTTGTGCTTGAGTTCAAATTTGACCTTATCATCATTTTCACGGTTATCTTTTCATACAAGTGACAGATCCAGGACATCAAACCAGTAGATTTACAAATTTTGATCAGTAGATTGGCTTAAAACCAATAGATTTTTTGTCGACGTAAATTTTACGTGTTTTAAGGTGATTGAAAACAAAAGAAGTGCATTTTCTCCCCTCTCCTCATAATATGTATTCTCTTCATACTATAACAAAACAGCAAGTTTTGAACATGAACCAGATTCTGATTAAAAATGTTACAGCAATAATAAATTAATATGAGTCAGTGTATCGTCAATTAAAAAAGGAAGAGTTGTATATCTCGTTGTTCACTGCAAAGATTTTTTAAAAATAAAATCCACAAGCATTTTTCGTTTCCTTCACAAGTTCCCTGACTGGTGACCACTAATCACATTCAATGTGACTATTAAGTTTCACACTTAACAAGCTCTCAATAGCTTTCTGGTCCAGATTTCCACTTGCATCCCTTTCTATTTTGCGAAGAATGGAGAAATTCCTCTCTGTAACAGCATTAGAATGTGACTTTAAACTCTCCAGATTACAAAAATAAGGTAATCAATTAACAGCTTGTTATGTACGCATGTCAGCCGTCTTATCCGATTTCTCAACCACGCATCATTCTACCAGTCATTGAACTTCTACCGTATTCTTTCTCTTTTTTCAAAATTAAATAAAAAATCTTTTAATTTTCAAAAACGGTAGATTTCAATTGTAAAACGGTATGTGCGGTAGACGGTCTTTAAAACGGTATTTTTGTCCTACCGCCTGTACAATCAGATATTAGTCTTTGGTTCAGAAGAACTTAAAGTTGAGCACTTTAATGAAACGTGAGCAGTTACACTGAACGTATTTAAATCTATAAATCTTAACAACTTTAATACTTTAAGGCTTACAAGGGATGGTTACAGTCCTAAACTTAAGTCTTTAGGACTTACTATTTTCTTTCTTTAAGGCACATGTTTGGCTGCATCCGTTAATTGCATGACTGGCCATAAGTGCAGTGCAGCACCGTTACCACCATGGACATTTAATTCCTTTCAGCTCATATTTAATGCATCATCCGCATTTTGTTTGTTTCTTGTATCAGAAGGTAGGCATCTGCCGGATTCAGTACATACTCTAATATCATGAAGCAGAGATAGATTTGTGTTTGTAAACTGAGTATGACCTGCTGCAACCAAGATAGTCTGTGTTCAAGAACATATACAAATAAATAAAACATGCCAAATTCATTTAAATGGCACACATATTTGATAAGATAATCATCATATGTATATACACAGGCCTATCGAATGCTATTTGCCTTTGTCGGATAGTTCTGAGGAATTATGCATGAATGGTTTTCACCAACAATGCCAAAGTCCAAAAATACAAAAGACTGATATGAAAACAAAAGTTTGTCATCAACTTTTGCATTAAAACAGTCCTGTCGAATTTCATTTGTCTTGTTCATGAGGTTTCTGTGTAATCGTGTTGGAGAGGGTTTCGCTGCAAAGGTTTTTGTCTTCAAAAGTATAAATGAATGATTAGAGTACCAAAAATAGCAACAACGTCGTGAAAATCTTATAAGGTCATCCACATATTTATTTAAACATATCTAGCAAATCTCATGTCTACATCACGTGGGTTCAACATAGTCACACTAACGAGTTAGTTCAAGACGGACTTAGGTATGGAAAGACGAAAAGCTGCAGATCAAGATTCTCTCCCCTTATTGTAATGGAGAATAAAAATCATTATCAAATCCTATGCTGTAATATACATTTGGTCGTGTTCTTCTCCACATCCGTAAATGACTATTCTTGAATCTTCTTCTGTTTTGTGGAGTCAAAGCACGCTCATTTTTCTGAGGCGTGCTGTCTCCATTAATATTGGAAGCTCTACTTCTACGCAATCCAATAAAGGATCAATACGAAGTTCAATTTATATCCAATATTCGTGAGAAAAGATGTGGAATTCGACTGTATTTAAAACTTTATTTACCTTCTGTATTTTATTTTGTAAGCTTTTAACCACCGTTGTAGATTTTTCAATTAGTAACGACAACGGAAAACATGCATATTATTATATTTACTGCTTTATTCTCGTGCAATCGTCTGATTTGGGATGTCCAGCATGTATTTCTAGCATTGGTTTACCATCCTTGTTCACAGGTATGATGGTCATTTGGTACCAATATTTGGTACCACTTACACTGTATGGCCCAAGGACTAATTTGATTTTGAGTCTCCTTGAACAGTACATTGTCTATGACCTGTCCCAGATTCATAATTACAAAAAATCAGTCTCTTGTGCACGATTGTGGATGTCAAAAACCTGATGGCAATTTAATAATCACCAAAACGTCTATATTAGCAAAAAAAAAAAAAAAAAAAAAATGCACTCTCAATTCTTCAAGCTATCACTAGATGTCTAATCGATTACCTTTTTCAAGTTCTGGGATATAGGCCTTCATCCCTTTAGACGACCGATGGCGGAATTGTGTCTTATTCAAATAAAAGACAAGACGGCGTAAGTCATTCTGGTTTTCTTCTTGTGATTAAAGGAGAGAAGTAAAAATGTATTCTTCCTTATGTATCCTACGGAAAGATTCCTGAAAAAGTAGTTTATGGTCAATAATAAAATGTTCACTGATTCTTTTATTCTTTTGTGTTTTGTTTTGTATTGCTGTTTGTTTGAATCCCATGGTTTGCACACCACTGCAGCAACCATTTTTTCCAGTCTGATTTCAACTTGAACTACTCGAGGGAACTCGAGTATGGCAGACGTTGAATCAGTTTCTATTGATTGACTTGTATGTTTTTAAAGTTGTGCTTGAGTTCAAATTTGACCTTATCATCATTTTCACGGTTATCTTTTCATACAAGTGACAGATCCAGGACATCAAAACCAGTAGATTTACAAATTTTGATCAGTAGATTGGCTTAAAACCAATAGATTTTTTGTCGACGTAAATTTTACGTGTTTTAAGGTGATTGAAAACAAAAGAAGTGCATTTTCTCCCCCTCTCCTCATAATATGTATTCTCTTCATACTATAACAAAACAGCAAGTTTTGAACATGAACCAGATTCTGATTAAAAATGTTACAGCAATAATAAATTAATATGAGTCAGTGTATTGTCAATTAAAAAAGGAAGAGTTGTATATCTCGTTGTTCACTGCAAAGATTTTTTAAAAATAAAATCCACAAGCATTTTTTCGTTTCCTTCACAAGTTCCCTGACTGGTGACCACTAATCACATTCAATGTGACTATTAAGTTTCACACTTAACAAGCTCTCAATAGCTTTCTGGTCCAGATTTCCACTTGCATCCCTTTCTATTTTGCGAAGAATGGAGAAATTCCTCTCTGTAACAGCATTAGAATGTGACTTTAAACTCTCCAGATTACAAAAATAAGGTAATCAATTAACAGCTTGTTATGTACGCATGTCAGCCGTCTTATCCGATTTCTCAACCACGCATCATTCTACCAGTCATTGAACTTCTACCGTATTCTTTCTCTTTTTTTCAAAATTAAATAAAAAATCTTTTAATTTTCAAAAAACGGTAGATTTCAATTGTAAAACGGTATGTGCGGTAGACGGTCTTTAAAACGGTATTTTTGTCCTACCGCCTGTACAATCAGATATTAGTCTTTGGTTCAGAAGAACTTAAAGTTGAGCACTTTAATGAAACGTGAGCAGTTACACTGAACGTATTTAAATCTATAAATCTTAACAACTTTAATACTTTAAGGCTTACAAGGGATGGTTACAGTCTAAACTTAAGTCTTTAGGACTTACTATTTTCTTTCTTTAAGGCACATGTTTGGCTGCATCCGTTAATTGCATGACTGGCCATAAGTGCAGTGCAGCACCGTTACCACCATGGACATTTAATTCCTTTCAGCTCATATTTAATGCATCATCCGCATTTTGTTTGTTTCTTGTATCAGAAGGTAGGCATCTGCCGGATTCAGTACATACTCTAATATCATGAAGCAGAGATAGATTTGTGTTTGTAAACTGAGTATGACCTGCTGCAACCAAGATAGTCTGTGTTCAAGAACATATACAAATAAATAAAACATGCCAAATTCATTTAAATGGCACACATATTTGATAAGATAATCATCATATGTATATACACAGGCCTATCGAATGCTATTTGCCTTTGTCGGATAGTTCTGAGGAATTATGCATGAATGGTTTTCACCAACAATGCCAAAGTCCAAAAATACAAAAGACTGATATGAAAACAAAAGTTTGTCATCAACTTTTGCATTAAAACAGTCCTGTCGAATTTCATTTGTCTTGTCATGAGGTTTCTGTGTAATCGTGTTGGAGAGGGTTTCGCTGCAAAGGTTTTTGTCTTCAAAAGTATAAATGAATGATTAGAGTACCAAAAATAGCAACAACGTCGTGAAAATCTTATAAGGTCATCCACATATTTATTTAAACATATCTAGCAAATCTCATGTCTACATCACGTGGGTTCAACATAGTCACACTAACGAGTTAGTTCAAGACGGACTTAGGTATGGAAAGACGAAAAGCTGCAGATCAAGATTCTCTCCCCTTATTGTAATGGAGAATAAAAATCATTATCAAATCCTATGCTGTAATATACATTTGGTCGTGTTCTTCTCCACATCCGTAAATGACTATTCTTGAATCTTCTTCTGTTTTGTGGAGTCAAAGCACGCTCATTTTTCTGAGGCGTGCTGTCTCCATTAATATTGGAAGCTCTACTTCTACGCAATCCAATAAAGGATCAATACGAAGTTCAATTTATATCCAATATTCGTGAGAAAAGATGTGGAATTCGACTGTATTTAAAACTTTATTTACCTTCTGTATTTTATTTTGTAAGCTTTTAACCACCGTTGTAGATTTTTCAATTAGTAACGACAACGGAAAACATGCATATTATTATATTTACTGCTTTATTCTCGTGCAATCGTCTGATTTGGGATGTCCAGCATGTATTTCTAGCATTGGTTTACCATCCTTGTTCACAGGTATGATGGTCATTTGGTACCAATATTTGGTACCACTTACACTGTATGGCCCAAGGACTAATTTGATTTTGAGTCTCCTTGAACAGTACATTGTCTATGACCTGTCCCAGATTCATAATTACAAAAATCAGTCTCTTGTGCACGATTGTGGATGTCAAAAACCTGATGGCAATTTAATAATCACCAAAACGTCTATATTAGCAAAAAAAAAAAAAAAAAAAAAATGCACTCTCAATTCTTCAAGCTATCACTAGATGTCTAATCGATTACCTTTTTCAAGTTCTGGGATATAGGCCTTCATCCCTTTAGACGACCGATGGCGGAATTGTGTCTTATTCAAATAAAAGACAAGACGGCGTAAGTCATTCTGGTTTTCTTCTTGTGATTAAAGGAGAGAAGTAAAAATGTATTCTTCCTTATGTATCCTACGGAAAGATTCCTGAAAAAGTAGTTTATGGTCAATAATAAAATGTTTCACTGATTCTTTTATTCTTTTGTGTTTTGTTTTGTATTGCTGTTTGTTTGAATCCCATGGTTTGCACACCACTGCAGCAACCATTTTTTCCAGTCTGATTTCAACTTGAACTACTCGAGGGAACTCGAGTATGGCAGACGTTGAATCAGTTTCTATTGATTGACTTGTATGTTTTTAAAGTTGTGCTTGAGTTCAAATTTGACCTTATCATCATTTTCACGGTTATCTTTTCATACAAGTGACAGATCCAGGACATCAAACCAGTAGATTTACAAATTTTGATCAGTAGATTGGCTTAAAACCAATAGATTTTTTGTCGACGTAAATTTTACGTGTTTTAAGGTGATTGAAAACAAAGAAGTGCATTTTCTCCCTCTCTCCTCATAATATGTATTCTCTTCATACTATAACAAAACAGCAAGTTATTGAACATGAACCAGATTCTGATTAAAATGTTACAGCAATAATAAATTAATATGAGACAGTGTATTGTCAATTAAAAAAGGAAGAGTTGTATATCTCGTTGTTCACTGCAAAGATTTTTTAAAATAAAATCCACAAGCATTTTTCGTTTCCTTCACAAGTTCCCTGACTGGTGACCACTAATCACATTCAATGTGACTATTAAGTTTCACACTTAACAAGCTCTCAATAGCTTTCTGGTCCAGATTTCCACTTGCATCCCTTTCTATTTTGCGATGAATGGAGAAATTCCTCTCTGTAACAGCATTAGAATGTGACTTTAAACTCTCCAGATTACAAAAAAATAAGGTAATCAATTAACAGCTTGTTATGTACGCATGTCAGCCGTCTATCCGATTTCTCAACCACGCATCATTCTACCAGTCATTGAACTTCTACCGTATTCTTTCTCTTTTTTTCAAAATTAAATAAAAAATCTTTTAATTTTCAAAAACGGTAGATTTCAATTGTAAAACGGTATGTGCGGTAGACGGTCTTTAAAACGGTATTTTTGTCCTACCGCCTGTACAATCAGATATTAGTCTTTGGTTCAGAAGAACTTAAAGTTGAGCACTTTAATGAAACGTGAGCAGTTACACTGAACGTATTTAAATCTATAATATCTTACAACTTTAATACTTTAAGGCTTACAAGGGATGGTTACAGTCTAAACTTAAGTCTTTAGGACTTACTATTTTCTTTCTTTAAGGCACATGTTTGGCTGCATCCGTTAATTGCATGACTGGCCATAAGTGCAGTGCAGCACCGTTACCACCAATGGACATTTAATTCCTTTCAGCTCATATTTAATGCATCATCCGCATTTTGTTTGTTTCTTGTATCAGAAGGTAGGCATCTGCCGGATTCAGTACATACTCTAATATCATGAAGCAGAGATAGATTTGTGTTAGTAAACTGAGTATGGACCTGCTGCAACCAAGATAGTCTGTGTCAAGAACATATACAAATAAATAAAACATGCCAAATTCATTTAAATGGCACACATATTTGATAAGATAATCATCATATGTATATACACAGGCCTATCGAATGCTATTTGCCTTTGTCGGATAGTTCTGAGGAATTATGCATGAATGGTTTTCAACCAAACAATGCCAAGTCCAAAAATACAAAAAGACTGATATGAAAACAAAAGTTTGTCATCAACTTTTGCATTAAAACAGTCCTGTCGAATTTCATTTGTCTTGTTCATGAGGTTTCTGTGTAATCGTGTTGGAGAGGGTTTCGCTGCAAAGGTTTTTGTCTTCAAAAGTATAAAATGAATGATTAGAGTACCAAAAATAGGCAACAAACGTCGTGAAAAATCTTATAAGGTCATCCACATATTTATTTAAACATATCTAGCAAATCTCATGTTCTACATCTCAGTGGGTTAAACATAGTCACACTAACGAGTTAGTTCAAGACGGACTTAGTATGGAAAGACGAAAAGCTGCAGATCAAGATTCTCTCCCCTTATTGTAATGGAGAATAAAAATCATTATCAAATCCTATGCTGTAATATACATTTGGTCGTGTTCTTCTCCACATCCGTAAATGGACTATTCTTGAATCTTCTTCTGTTTTGTGGAGTCAAAGCACGCTCATTTTTCTGAGGCGTGCTGTCTCCATTAATATTGGAAGCTCTACTTCTACGCAATCCAATAAAGGATCAATTACGAAGTTCAATTTATATCCAATATTCGTGAGAAAAGATGTGGAATTCGACTGTATTTAAAACTTTATTTACCCTTCTGTATTTTATTTTGTAAGCTTTTAACCAACGTTGTAGATTTTTCAATTAGTAACGACAACGGAAACATGCATATTATTATATTTACTGCTTTATTCTCGTGCAATCGTCTGATTTGGGATGTCCAGCATGTATTTCTAGCATTGGTTTACCATCCTTGTTCACCCAGCGTATGATGGTCATTTGGTACCAATATTTGGTACCACTTACACTGTATGGCCCAAGGACTAATTTGATTTTGAGTCTCCTTGAACAGTACATTGTCTATGACCTGTCCCAGATTCATAATTACAAAAATCAGTCTCTTGTGCACGATTGTGGATGTCAAAAACCTGATGGCTATTTAATAATCACCAAAAACGTCTATATTAGCAAAAAAAAAAAAAAAAAAAAAATGCACTCTCAATTCTTCAAGCTATCCTATCACTAGATGTCTAATCGATTACCTTTTTCAAGTTCTGGGGATATAGGCTTCATCCTTTAGACGACCGATGGCGGAATTGTGTCTTATTCAAATAAAAGACAAGACGCGCGTAAGTCATTCTGGTTTTCCTTCTTGTGATTAAAGGAGAGAAGTAAAAATGTATTCTTCCTTATGTATCCTACGGAAAGATTCCTGAAAAGTAGTTTATGGTCAATAATAAAATGTTCACTGATTCTTTTATTCTTTTGTGTTTTGTTTTTGTATTGCTGTTTGTTTGAATCCCATGGTTTGCACACCACTGCAGCAACCATTTTTTCCAGTCTGACTTTCAACTGAACTACTCGAGGGAAACTCGAGTATGGCAGACGTTGAATCAGTTTCTATTGATTGACTTGTATGTTTTTAAAGTTGTGCTTGAGTTCAAATTTGACCTTATCATCATTTTCACGGTTATCTTTTCATACAAGTGACCAGATCCAGTCCAGGACATCAAACCAGTAGATTTACAAATTTTGATCAGTAGATTGGCTTAAAACCAATAGATTTTTTGTCGACGTAAATTTTACGTGTTTTAAGGTGATTGAAAACAAAAGAAGTGCATTTTCTCCCCCTTCTCCTCATAATATGTATTCTCTTCATACTATAACAAAACAGCAAGTTTTTGAACATGAACCAGATTCTGATTAAAAATGTTACAGCAATAATAAATTAATATGAGTCAGTGTATTGTCAATTAAAAAAGAAGAGTTGTATATCTCGTTGTTCACTGCAAAGATTTTTTAAAAATAAAATCCACAAGCATTTTTCGTTTCCTTCACAAGTTCCCTGACTGGTGACCACTAATCACCATTATTATATTAAGTTTCTTCTGCTTCTTCGTTTATGGGTCCCAGATTCACTTGTTCATTTTTTCGTATGAATGGCCTTCTGTAACCTGTCATTAGATGGGACTTTGGACCAGATCTAAAGGATCACAAACACAATATGGCCCAGTTCAATTAATCCAAAAGAGAAAAGAACAAAAAACCAAAATATTCACCAACCACACCACCAAAATCAAACCCACACGTAGAAAACAAAATAACTTTCACCCCAGTAACCAATCACACATTTCACAAACAACAACGACCCCAAAATATCACAACCAAGAAAAAAAAGTGACAGACCACACATCAATTCAACCATATATCACAAAATTACCTCTTGTGCCACAAAAAAAACAAACACCACGTAATAAAAAAAAGACCAAAGCATAGAGTACAAAGGAAAGATAGTAACTATACACAAAACAGCACTTAAGGTCAAGAACAAAGTCTAATCGATTATGGTACAAAAACCCAAACACGGAACCCCAACCCAAACATGAAAGAGCACAACACGGCCTGTGAAGTCATCAACAAAGAGGATAGTAAAATACTAACACAAAAACCAGTGACACTATGTTCACAACAACACTAAAATACACCCATATCTATGCCACACAAGCAAGATAAGAACCAAACAACACCAATTCACCAACTTGACAACTAAGAGCACCAAAACCCCCATGACAATCATTAATACAACAACTGAATCAAACATCAAGAATCATTTTCACTATCCCATATCAGTACCCAATACAACATCAAACAAAGAACAAATTTTGAACAAAAACCAAAGAGAGTGTCACAAACTATCATAAAAACAAAAAATTAAAAATAGGAAAACTATAAACACAAAAAACAAAACAACCAAAAAGACACCATCATCACACACAAAAACAATAAAAAAAAACAAGCCTTCACCCAGAAGACAACAAATAAATTCAAAGTGACTTCTAACAACAACAAATAAAATCAATTGACAAACTAAACCCCCAACGTCACACCCAATCCAAGTCCATCAACCACATTCTAACCAGTAGAAAAAATTTAACCTTACCCACAAAAATAAAGAAGAAAAAAAACCAAAAATCAAATTAACAACGCATAAGAAACCACACTCACCAACCCCCAATCAAACTTACCGTAAGAATAAAAAAAAAATTTAACCCAAAACACTAACACCTACATAAACTTAAATTTAGACAATCTATAATTTCTACTCTTAAACAACAAACTTGATTCTTACCATTAATTTCTTTCAACACACCAACAAACTGGCCACAAGTGCAACACCCACCACCACAAATCATAAATTCAAACAATAGCATCCACAACCACAATACATAACAGAGAAGAGTACTAAATACTTAAAGCAAGATACACCCGAAAACATCACAACCCACACCACACACTTTCAACAAATTACCAACAACATCCAAAATAAAACTCCAAATGCCTAACATTCAATATTTAAATGGCAAAATAATTTCATGTATATACAATGTCAATAACTATTTATGCTCATACCTTCAAACATGAATTTTATGCCACTTATCATTACAACATAAAATATATCAAAAGAACATATACAATACACTGCCAATACTGTTAAAACATACTATAGACTGATTTGAAACAAATTTGGTTTTTTGGCATTGATAACAGTCTGTGTAACAATTTTCGTTTGGTTTGTGTTTCATGAGGGTTTTGTCTGTGTAATCATGTGTAATTGAATATGGCGATCTATGTTGATTTTTGTCTTCAAAAGTATAAATGAATGATTAGGAGTACCAAAAATAGCAACAAACGTCGTGAAAATCTTATAAGGTCATCCACATATTTATTTAAACATATCTAGCAAATCTCATGTCTACATCACGTGGGTTCAACATAGTCACACTAACGATGTTAGTTCAAGACGGACTTAGGTATGGAAAGGACGAATAGCTGCAGAATCAAGATTCTCTACCTTATTGTAATGGAGAATAAAAAATCATTATCAAATCCTATGCTGTAATATACATTTGGTCGTGTTCTTCTCCACATTCCGTAAATGACTATTCTTGAATCTTCATTCTGTTTTGTGGAGTCAAAGCACGCTCATTTTTCTGAGGCGTGCTGTCTCCATTAATATTGGAAGTCTACTTCTACGCAATCCAATAAAGGATCAATACGAAGTTCAATTTATATCCAATATTCGTGAGAAAAGATGTGGAATTCGACTGTATTTAAAACTTTATTTACCTTCTGTATTTTATTTTGTAAGCTTTTAACCACCGTTGTAGATTTTTTCAATTAGTAACGACAACGGAAAACATGCATATTATTATATTTACTGCTTTATTCTCGTGCAATCGTCTGATTTGGGATGTCCCAGCATGTATTTCTAGCATTGGTTTACCATCCTTGTTCACAGGTATGATGGTCATTTGGTACCAATATTTGGTACCACTTACACTGTATGGCCCAAGGACTAATTTGATTTTGAGTCTCCTTGAAACAGTACATTGTCTATGACCTGTCCCAGATTCATAATTACAAAAAATCAGTCTCTTGTGCACGATTGTGGATGTCAAAAACCTGATGGCAATTTAATAATCACCAAAACGTCTATATTAGCAAAAAAAAAAAAAAAAAAAAAAAATGCACTCTCAATTCTTCAAGCTATCACTAGATGTCTAATCGATTACCTTTTTCAAGTTCTGGGATATAGGCCTTCATCCCTTTAGACGACCGATGGCGGAATTGTGTCTTATTCAAATAAAAGACAAGACGGCGTAAGTCATTCTGGTTTTCTTCTTGTGATTAAAGGAGAGAAGTAAAAATGTATTCTTCCTTATGTATCCTACGGAAAGATTCCTGAAAAAGTAGTTTATGGTCAATAATAAAATGTTCACTGATTCTTTTATTCTTTTGTGTTTGTGTTTGTATTGCTGTTTGTTTGAATCCCATGGTTTGCACACCACTGCAGCACCATTTTTTCAGTCTGATTTCAACTTGAACTACTCGAGGGAACTCGAGTATGGCAGACGTTGAATCAGTTTCTATTGATTGACTTGTATGTTTTTAAAGTTGTGCTTGAGTTCAAATTTGACCTTATCATCATTTTTCACGGTTATCTTTTCATACAAGTGACAGATCCAGGACATCAAACCAGTAGATTTACAAATTTTTTGGATCAGTTAGATTGGCTTAAAAACCATAGATTTTTTGTCGACGTAAATTTTACGTGTTTTAAGGTGATTGAAAACAAAAGAAGTGCATTTTTCTCCCCTCTCCTCATAATATGTATTCTCTTCATACTATAAACAAAACAGCAAGTTTTGAACATGAACCAGATTCTGATTAAAAATGTACAGCAATAATAAATTAATATGAGTCAGTGTATTGTCAATTAAAAAAGGAAGAGTTGTATATCTCGTTGTTCACTGCAAAGATTTTTTAAAATATAAAATCCACAAGCATTTTTTCGTTTCCTTCACAAGTTCCCTGACTGGTGACCACTAATCACATTCAATGTGACTATTAAGTTTCACATTAACAAGCTCTCAATAGCTTTTCTGGTCCAGATTTCCCCACTTGCATCCCTTTCTATTTTGCGAAGAATGGAGAAATTCCTCTCTGTAACAGCATTAGAATGTGACTTTTAAACTCTCCAGATTACAAAAATAAGGTAATCAATTAACAGCTTGTTATGTACGCATGTCAGCCGTCTTATCCGATTTCTCAACCACGCATCATTCTACCAGTCATTGAACTTCTACCGTATTCTTTCTCTTTTTTCAAAATTAAATAAAAAATCTTTTAATTTTTCAAAAACGGTAGATTTCTATTGTAAAACGGTATGTGCGGTAGACGGTCTTTAAAACGGTATTTTTGTCCTACCGCCTGTACAATCAGATATTAGTCTTTGGTTCAGAAGAACTTAAAGTTGAGCACTTTAATGAAACGTGAGCAGTTACACTGAAACGTATTTAAATCTATAAAATCTTAACAACTTTAATATACTTTAAGGCTTACAAGGGATGGTTACAGTCTAAACTTAAGTCTTTAGGACTTACTATTTTCTTTCTTTAAGGCACATGTTTGGCTGCATCCGTTAATTGCATGACTGGCCATAAGTGCAGTGCAGCACCGTTACCACCATGGACATTTAATTCCTTTCAGCTCATATTTAATGCATCATCCGCATTTTGTTTGTTTCTTGTATCAGAAGGTAGGCATCTGCCGGATTCAGTACATACTCTAATATCATGAAGCAGAGATAGATTTGTGTTTGTAAACTGAGTATGACCTGCTGCAACCAAGATAGTCTGTGTTCAAGAACATATACAAATAAATAAAACATGCCAAATTCATTTAAATGGCACACATATTTGATAAGATAATCATTCATATGTAATACACAGGCCTATCGAATGCTATTTGGCCTTTGTCGGATAGTTCTGAGGAATTATGCATGAATGGTTTTCACCAACAATGCCAAAGTCCAAAAATACAAAAGACTGATATGAAAACAAAAGTTTGTCATCAACTTTTGCATTAAAACAGTCCTGTCGAATTTCATTTGTCTTGTTCATGAGGGTTTCTGTGTAATCGTGTTGGAGAGGGTTTCGCTGCAAAGGTTTTTGTCTTCAAAAGTATAAATGAAATGATTAGAGTACCAAAAATAGCAACAACGTCGTGAAAAATCTTATAAGGTCATCCACATATTTATTTAAACATATCTAGCAAATCTCTCATGTCTACATCACGTTGGGTTCAACATAGTCACACTAACGAGTTAGTTTCAAGACGGACTTAGGTATGGAAAAGACGAAAAGCTGCAGATCAAGATTCCTCTCCCCTTATTGTAATGGAGAATAAAAATCATTATCAAATCCTATGCTGTAATATACATTTGGTCGTGTTCTTCTCCACATCCGTAAATGACTATTCTTGAATCTTCTTCTGTTTTGTGGAGTCAAAGCACGCTCATTTTTCTGAGGCGTGCTGTCTCCATTAATATTGGAAGCTCTACTTCTACGCAATCCAATAAAGGATCAATACGAAGTTCAATTTATATCCAATATTCGTGAGAAAAGATGTGGAATTCGACTGTATTTAAAACTTTATTTACCTTCTGTATTTTATTTTGTAAGCTTTTAACCACCGTTGTAGATTTTTCAATTAGTAACGACAACGGAAACATGCATATTATTATATTTACTGCTTTATTCTCGTGCAAATCGTCTGATTTGGGATGTCCAGCATGTATTTCTAGGCATTGGTTTACCATCCTTGTTCACAGGTATGATGGTCATTTGGTACCAATATTTGGTACCACTTACACTGTATGGCCAAAGGACTAATTTGATTTTGAGTCTCCTTGAACAGTACATTGTCTATGAACTGTCCCAGATTCATAATTACAAAAATTCAGTCTCTTGTGCACGATTGTGGATGTCAAAAAAAACCTGATGGCAATTTAATAATCACCAAAACGTCTATATTAGCAAAAAAAAAAAAAAAAAAAAAAATGCACTCTCAATTCTTCAAGCTATCACTAGATGTCTAATCGATTACCTTTTTTCAAGTTCTGGGATATAGGCCTTCATCCCTTTAAGACGACCGATGGGCGGAATTGTGTCTTATTCAAATAAAAGACAAGACGGCGTAAGTCATTCTGGTTTTCTTCTTGTGATTTAAAGGAGAGAAGTAAAAATGTATTCTTCCTTATGTATCCTACGGAAAGATTCCTGAAAAAGTAGTTTATGGTCAATAATAAAATGTTCACTGATTCTTTTATTCTTTTGTGTTTTGTTTTGTAATTGCTGTTTGTTTGAATCCCATGGTTTGCACACCACTGCAGCAAACCATTTTTTCCAGTCTGATTTCAACTTGAACTACTCGAGGGAACTCGAGTATGGCAGACGTTGAATCAGTTTCTATTGATTGACTTGTATGTTTTTAAAGTTGTGCTTGAGTTCAAATTTGACCTTATCATCATTTTCACGGTTATCTTTTCATACAAGTGACAGATCCAGGACATCAAACCAGTAGATTTACAAATTTTGATCAGTAGATTGGCTTAAAACCAATTAGATTTTTTGTCGACGTAAATTTTACGTGTTTTTAGGTGATTGAAAACAAAAGAAGTGCATTTTCTCCCCTCTCCTCATAATATGTATTCTCTTCATACTATAACAAAACAGCAAGTTTTGAACATGAAACCAGATTCTGATTAAAAATGTTTACAGCAATAATAAATTAATATGAGTCAGTGTATTGTCAATTAAAAAAGGAAGAGTTGTATATCTCGTTGTTCACTGCAAAGATTTTTTAAAATAAAATCCACAAGCATTTTTTCGTTTCCTTCACAAGGTCCCTGACTGGTGACCACTAATCACATTCAATGTGACTATTAAGTTTCACACTTAACAAGCTCTCAATAGCTTTCTGGTCCAGATTTCCACTTGCATCCCTTTCTATTTTGCGAAGAATGGAGAAATTCCTCTCTGTAACAGCATTAGAATGTGACTTTAAAACTCTCCAGATTTACAAAAATAAGGTAATCAAATTAACAGCTTGTTATGTACGCATGTCAGCCGTCTTATCCGATTTCTCAACCACGCATCATTCTACCAGTCATTGAACTTCTACCGTTATTCTTTCTCTTTTTTTCAAAATTAAATAAAAAATCTTTTAATTTTCAAAAACGGTAGATTTCAATTGTTAAAACGGTATGTGCGGTAGACGGTCTTTAAAAACGGTATTTTTGTCCTACCGCCTGTACAATTCAGATATTAGTCTTTGGTTCAGAAGAACTTAAAGTTGAGCACTTTAATGAAACGTGAGCAGTTACACTGAAACGTATTTAAATCTATAAATCTTAACAACTTTAATACTTTAAGGCTTACAAGGGATGGTTACAGTCTAAAACTTAAGTCTTTAGGACTTACTATTTTCTTTCTTTAAGGCACATGTTTGGCTGCATCCGTTTAATTGCATGACTGGCCATAAGTGCAGTGCAGCACCGTTACCACCATGGACATTTAATTCCTTTCAGCTCATATTTAATGCATCATCCGCATTTTGTTTGTTTCTTGTATCAGAAGGTTAGGCATCTGCCGGATTCAGTACATACTCTAATATCATGAAGCAGAGATAGATTTGTGTGTTTGTAAACTGAGTATGACCTGCTGCAAACCAAGTTTTATAGTCTGTGTTCAAGAACATATACAAATAAATAAAACATGCCAAAATTCATTTAAATGGCACACATATTTGATAAGATAATCATCATATGTATATACACAGGCCTAATCGAATGCTATTTGCCTTTGTCGGATAGTTCTGAGGAATTATGCATGAATGGGTTTTCCACCAAACAATGCCACAGTCCAAAAATACAAAAAGACTGATATGAAAACAAAAGTTTGTCATTCAACTTTTGCATTAAAACAGTCCTGTCGAATTTCATTTGTCTTGTTTCATGAGGTTTCTGTGTAATCGTGTTGGAGAGGGTTTCGCTGCAAAGGTTTTTGTCTTCAAAAGTATAAATGAAATGATTAGAGTACCAAAAATAGCAACAACGTCGTGAAAATCTTATAAGGTCATCCACATAATTTATTTAAACATATCTAGCAAATCTCATGTCTACATCACGTGGGTTCAACATAGTCACACTAACGAGTTAGTTCAAGACGGACTTAGGTATGGAAAGACGAAAAGCTGCAGATCAAGATTCTCTCCCCTTATTGTAATGGAGAATAAAAATCATTATCAAATCCTATGCTGTAATATACATTTGGTCGTGTTCTTCTCCACATCCGTAAATGACTATTCTTGAATCTTCTTCTGTTTTGTGGAGTCAAAGCACGCTCATTTTTCTGAGGCGTGCTGTCTCCATTAATATTGGAAGCTCTACTTCTACGCAATCCAATAAAGGATCAATACGAAGTTCAATTTATATCCAATATTCGTGAGAAAAGATGTGGAATTCGACTGTATTTAAAACTTTATTTACCTTCTGTATTTTATTTTGTAAGCTTTTAACCACCGTTGTAGATTTTTCAATTAGTAACGACAACGGAAAACATGCATATTATTTATATTTACTGCTTTATTCTCGTGCAATCGTCTGATTTTGGGATGTCCAGCATGTATTTCTAGCATTGGTTTACCATCCTTGTTCACAGGTATGATGGTCATTTGGTACCAATATTTGGTACCACTTACACTGTATGGCCCAAGGACTAATTTGATTTTGAGTCTCCTTGAACAGTACATTGTCTATGACCTGTCCCAGATTCATAATTACAAAAAAATCAGTCTCTTGTGCACGATTGTGGATGTCAAAAACCTGATGGCAATTTAATAATCACCAAAAACGTCTATTATTAGCAAAAAAAAAAAAAAAAAAAAAAT
The DNA here is from genome assembly GCA_029931535.1 of Margaritifera margaritifera. Taxonomy (NCBI): domain Eukaryota; kingdom Metazoa; phylum Mollusca; class Bivalvia; order Unionida; family Margaritiferidae; genus Margaritifera; species Margaritifera margaritifera. The sequence goes on from JAQPZY010001668.1 coordinate 8,450,336, forward strand.
GCACTCTCAATTCTTCAAGCTATCACTAGATGTCTAATCGAATTACCTTTTTTCAAGTTCTGGGATATAGGCCTTCATCCTTTAGACGACGATGGCGGAATTGTGTCTTATTCAAATAAAAGACAAGACGGCGTAAGTCATTCTGGTTTTCTTCTTGTGATTAAAGGAGAGAAGTAAAAATGTATTCTTCCTTATGTATCCTACGGAAAAGATTCCTGAAAAAAGTAGTTTTATGGTCAATAATAAAATGTTCACTGATTCTTTTATTCTTTTGTGTTTTGTTTTGTATTGCTGTTTTGTTTGAATCCCATGGTTTGCACACCACTGCAGCAACCATTTTTTCCAAGTCTGATTTCAACTTGAACTACTCGAGGGAACTCGAGTATGGCAGGACGTTGAATCAGTTTCTATTGATTGACTTGTATGTTTTTTAAAGTTGTGCTTGAGTTCAAATTTGACCTTATCATCATTTTTCACGGTTATCTTTTCATACAAGTGACAGATCCAGGACATCAACCAGTAGATTTACAAATTTTGATCAGTAGATTGGCTTAAAACCAATAGAATTTTTTGTCGACGTAAATTTTACGTGTTTTAAGGTGATTGAAAACAAAAGAAGTGCATTTTCTCCCCTCTCCTCATAATATGTATTACTCTTCATACTATAAACAAAAACAGCAAGTTTTGAACATGAACCAGATTCTGATTAAAAATGTTACAGCAATAATAAATTAATATGAGTCAGTGTATTGTCAATTAAAAAAAGGAAGAGTTGTATATCTCGTTGTTCACTGCAAAGATTTTTTAAAAATAAAATCCACAACAAGCATTTTTCGTTTCCTTCACAAGTTTCCCTGATGGTGACCACTAATCACATTCAATTGTGACTATTAAGTTTCACACTTAACAAGCTCTCAATAGCTTTATGGTCCAGATTTCCACTTGCATCCCTTTCTATTTTGCGAAGAATGGAGAAATTCCTCTCTGTAAACAAGCATTAGAATGTGACTTTAAACTCTCAGATTACAAAAAATAAGGTAATCAATTAACAGCTTTGTTATGTACGCATGTCAGCCGTCTTATCCGATTTCTCAACCACGCATCATTCTACCAGTCATTGAACTTCTACCGTATTCTTTCTCTTTTTTCAAAATTTAAATAAAAAATCTTTTAATTTTTCAAAAAACGGTAGATTTCAATTGTAAAACGGTATGTGCGGTAGACGGGTCTTTAAAACGGTATTTTTGTCTACCGCCTGTACAATCAGATATTAGTCTTTGGTTCAGAAGAACTTAAAAGTTGAGCCACTTTAATGAAACGTGAGCAGTTACACTGAACGTATTTTAAATCTATAAATCTTAACAACTTTAATAACTTTAAGGCTTACAAGGGATGGTTACAGTCTAAACTTAAGTCTTTAGGACTTACTATTTTCTTTCTTTAAGGCACATGTTTGGCTGCATCCGTTAATTGCATGACTGGCCACAAGTGCAGTGCAGCACCGTTTACCACCATGGGACATTTAATTCCTTTCAGCTCTCATATTTAATGCATCATCCGCATTTTGTTTGTTTCTTGTATCAGAAGGTAGGCAATCTGCCGGATTCAGTACATACTCCTAATATCAATGAAGCAGAGATAGATTTGTGTTTGTAAACTGAGTATGACCTGCTGCAACCAAGATAGTCTGTGTTCAAGAACATATACAAATAAATAAAACATGCCAAATTCATTTTAAATGGCACACATATTTGATAAGATAATCATCATAAGTGTATATACACAGGCCTATCGAATGCTATTTGCCTTTGTCGGATAGTTCTGAGGAATTATGCCATGAATGGTTTTCACCAACAATGCCAAAGTCCAAAAATACAAAAGACTGATATGAAAACAAAAGGTTTGTCATCAACTTTTGCATTAAAAACAGTCCTGTCGAATTTTCATTTGTCTTGTTCATGAGGTTTCTGTGTAATCGTGTTGGAGAGGGTTTCGCTGCAAAGGTTTTTGTCTTCAAAAGTATAAATGAATGATTAGAGTACCAAAAAATAGCAACAACGTCGTGAAAATCTTATAAGGTCATCCACATATTTATTTAAACATATCTAGCAAATCTCATGTCTACATCACGTGGGTTCAACATAGTCACACTAACGAGTTAGTTCAAGACGGACTTAGGTATGGAAAGACGAAAAGCTGCAGATCAAGATTCTCTCCCCTTATTGTAATGGAGAATAAAAATCATTATCAAATCCTATGCTGTAATATACATTTGGTCGTGTTCTTCTCCACATCCGTAAATGACTATTCTTGAATCTTCTTCTGTTTTGTGGAGTCAAAGCACGCTCATTTTTCTGAGGGTGCTGTGCTGTCTCCATTAATATTGGAAGCTCTACTTCTACGCAATCCAATAAAGGATCAATACGAAGTTCAATTTATATCCAATATTCGTGAGAAAAGATGTGGAATTCGACTGTATTTAAAAACTTTATTTACCTTCTGTATTTTATTTTGTAAGCTTTTAACCACCGTTGTAGATTTTTCAATTAGTAACGACAACGGAAAACATGCATATTATTATATTTACTGCTTTATTCTCGTGCAATCGTCTGATTTTGGGATGTCCAGCATGTATTTCTAGCATTGGTTTTACCATCCTTGTTCACAGGTATGATGGTCATTTGGTACCAATATTTGGTACCACTTACACTGTATGGCCCAAGGGGACTAATTTGATTTTGAGTCTCCTTGAACAGTACATTGTTCTATGACCTGTCCCAGATTCATAATTACAAAAATCAGTCTCTTGTGCACGATTGTGGATGTCAAAAACCTGATGGCAATTTTAATAATCACCAAAACGTCTATATTAGCAAAAAAAAAAAAAAAAAAAAAATGCACTCTCAATTCTTCAAGCTATCACTAGATGTCTAATCGATTACCTTTTTCAAGGTCTGGGATATAGGCCTTCATCCCTTTAGACGACCGATGGCGGAATTGTGTCTTATTCAAATAAAAGACAAGACGGCGTAAGTCATTTCTGGTTTTCTTCTTGTGATTAAAGGAGAGAAGTAAAAATGTATCTTCCTTATGTATCCTACGGAAAGATTCCTGAAAAAGTAGTTTATGGTCAATAATAAAATTGTTCACTGATTCTTTTATTCTTTTTGTGTTTTGTTTTGTATTGCTGTTTTGTTTGAATCCCATGGTTTGCACACCACTGCAGCAACCATTTTTTCCAGTCTGATTTCAACTTGAACTACTCGAGGGAACTCGAGTATGGCAGACGTTGAATCAGTTTCTATTGATTGACTTGTATGTTTTTTAAAGTTGTGCTTGAGTTCAAATTTGACCTTATCATTCATTTTCACGGTTATCTTTTCATACAAGTGACAGATCCAGGACATCAAACCAGTAGATTTACAAAATTTTGATCAGTAGATTGGCTTAAAACCAATAGATTTTTTGTCGACGTAAATTTTACGTGTTTTTAAGGTGATTGAAAA